>QEOT01004436.1:234969-287731 GCA_003123785.1 Pterocarya stenoptera
AAAAAAAAAAAAAAAAACTATTTCATTTGTTTGTTTGCTTTATTCTTCATGGGAATAGTTATTCCTTGAGATGAGAAATATCTATTCCTTTCCCCTCAGTAATAGCACATAAATTAACATTAAAATTATAAATTATAAAACTAAAACTGAAAATTTCTAAAAATAATAATAATAAAAGGGCAGAGCCTAGTGGCACCCTGTAACACCACAATGGAAGGCCCAAACCACATGGCCTATACTCTAAAAGGACTAGGCAATGATACAACTAGAGCCCTATTGAAACTTTATAAAGAGCAAGAACTTCTCCTTCCCAACAATGTGGGATCCCATACACCACCTACCCTTATCTTTATCATATGGGGTATTACATACCTTCGGTGCAACCACCGCATTAGGGGGTGGAGGAGCATAATGGGTGGGGAGGGAGAAGCTCCACCCTCTTCATTTTGGGGTGGCAACCTTGTCCTTGGGTCCAACTAATGAATTGGAATTATTCTTCAGGGTTCTTTTCTAGTATAACAACCAAACTAACGATGGGAATAACTATTTCATTCCAACTTCTTCCATTCCTAGTAATATTTCTTCCTTTTCCTAGGGAATAGTCATTCAGTGTATTGAATGTGCGATAAATGTATCAAAAACACACATTAAAGAATATGAAACATGAAAATAGAGGAAAACAACTCTTGATGAAATACAAGAGCTGCCAACTTAGCAGTATAATAACTATGCTATAGTGAAGAAAGGTCAATCATTAACAAGACAAAAATGCTAAATAAAACTCCTTGTCTCGTAGAACATCACTCCAAAGGTCAACCATTCTATCGATCCCAACTCACCTTTGTTGAACAATTTCAAGAAAACGAGACATGGAAAACACATATGAGTCGATCAGAGATGACATGCACTGCAATAGATTACCTAAAGTTGATACCCAATAAGTGTGTGTAATTTAACAAGTCACCTAATCATTGGTCGACATTCATAGTCCTCGAGGATCATTCTACTTAGCTACAGAAGTGATCCAAAACATGCATTTAATCCAACACCAATTGAAACAGAAATGCCGAATTCAGATTTAGAGACTAAAGACCACCTCAAAAAGTCACTGGTAATATCTCCTACTTATCATAACTTACACAAGTTTCTGCCGTGCAGAGTACATTTTGAAGTCTTATGCATCTGCACAAAGAAAAATAATCATGTAACAACCCAAACCATCCATACAACTCAAAAAAACTTAAATATAATAGACATGCTAGCAAAATTATTATAGCCAACATAATCTTTTGTTTTCAGTAAGAAATTTCATTAGAAAGAGGTATCTAATGTAAACCAACTGTACCAAAAAAAAAAAGAGACCAGCCTAAAAGTGGCAAAAAAGCTCAGCTGATCTATAAAAACCCCAAAAAAAGGGGGATACACAATGCAGCCAAAAGAAAGATCCACTCATGAAAGTTCTCATAATATAAAAACTCACGTTAAGAAATTACCTAGAGTAGCATCCAAAGTGTTGGCAATGATAAGATAACTTCAAATAGTCAGAAGTTACATGATTTGCTTTTCCATCAAAACCAATACATTTCAAAGAAGCGTCTGCAAAGAACAAAAAATAAGGAAACAGATTGTTTATGAACTTAGCAAGGTATCAGCAACTGCAAGTATATACCCGGGAAAAGGACACATCATAAAGGATAAGACAAGTCTTATCTTATTCTCTTTTTTTTTCTATAACTAGAATCTTCATACCAGTTGCAAAAGGAAACATATAAAGAAGACAATGTTAGTGATGTGTGTGTATTCACCGAAACTTGGTAATGAAATTCAAAAGCTCAATGGAATCAAGGGGGAGTTCTCAACCATTGAACCCTTGTTCCTCAAGCTCTCTGCAAGAGGCATGCAATATTAAGGTGGAAAATTTTAGTTCTGGAAAAATGCATAGATCACCATTCGTCAAATGCAATATGTTTCAGACATGCAAAAGAATATGTGAGATAGAATGTTTCAAATGTGCTATACGTAGTTTTGGTATTATAATCATCAATAAAAATAGCACAGATGCAATTATTATATATACATGAAAGGAAGCAGGTGATGATGCCACTCTAGCGCAGGTGGAAACTTGAATCCAGTTTGTATAACAAGGTTCTACTGACTTTATGATCTAAGGTGGAAGCCACCTTCACCAAGAATATTAAAGAACCCCTAGAGGTTGGCTCAAGTGGTAAAGGCCTTGGGCTTTGAGATATGCTCCCCCCAGATCTAAGGTTCAAATCCCCTTGGATGCAAACAACCTCTAGGGGCCATCAGACTGGGAGATTTTCTCCTTGAATTACCCAAGGTGCACTTGGGGGAAACTGCTTGCCGAGGGCCCATGCACCCCTGGGATTAGTCGGGACGCTATTCCTGAACACTCGGTGCCAATAAAAAAAAAATACTCACATATAAATGAAAGAAAATGAAAGCATCATAGTTAGTACCTGGAATCCGTATGTCACCAATGCATCCACAAAAAGCTGGAAGCAGAGCCATCTCAGCTGCCTCATCTAGGCAACTGTTCAACATCACAAAAGGGTTGCATCTTGAGTAGAAGCCATCAATGACTAACAATACAAACTAAAGTGTTTAAGTCACCGGATGGACATACTTTTGCAGATGAGTTTCCCAGTACATCTCTTGCCAATCAATTGGTTCAATCTGGTCAACAAGATCAGGCCAACGCAAATTGAACAAAGCCTTCCATGCTGCATTGAAATTCCAATACCTATGATAAAATCAAAAATAAAAATAGTTCCTTTCTTATGACTTGTTCTTTCCCATGTATCCTCTCTCAATTGAATAAAGACTATAGAACATCATGTCATTGAAGAAAATATGACCCTATAAAATTCTTCCAAACCTTCCACGTTTTCTTCCGTTTCTAAAGTGATCATCAGTAAATTCATGGTCATTCCGGTCATCAAATGGCCTGTTCAAACAAGAAATAAGATAACAATCTTAGAATAAAAAGAAAGGGCATGCAAAAAGGCAACAAGTAGTTCCTGCTTGTCATTCTATTGTTGTTAAGAGGGTCCCCTTCAGGTCAGCAGTTCTTGTTGATATGTTGTTTAGATTCCAACAGTTCTTACTTATCAAATAAAAAAATTAGCTCCAGCAGTAGAAATGTGAAATAGCTATATTCGCATATGTGCCTAGTATCCTACTAAGTGAAGTCTCACAAGTGTTGTCCTGAAAAGTCAGAATGCAATCCTTCCTTCTTTAGGTTGAAAAGGGTTCCAAACAGAAGGACTTCTCTCCTAAAAAAGTCTATAAAAGTCTTGTCTTTGTGGTATACTTCCTGTAGGTCTTAAGGTTCAAACGTTTGGGGTTCAAACAACTTCTAAGGGCCATTGGATTGGGGGAATTTTCCCTTGAATTACCTGAGGTGCACTTTCGAAAAGGTCCTTGCCAAGAGCTTGTACACCCCCAAGATTAGTCAAGACTTTGTTTCCGAACACTCAGTGAAAATAAAGAAAAACTTTAAAAAAAGGTCTTGAGAAGAAAAGAATCTTATCTTTTTTCTCTTAGGAAATCATGATGACATATCACCACAACCCAAATAAAAGAGTTACACCTTTATCAGATCTCTCATTAAAGTTTGCAAAGCAATTAGTTATAATAAACACGGTCTTAGATGCCTACTAAACTCTTCAAGCGATGCATCATACAGTTCCAGTTACACATCCCCAAAGCTGGCAGAGGTGGTTTTGATCCCAAGTCTCTACCACCGCTTCCAGAGACTTTAGTATCTGAGCTCACTCTCACCTCCTTCACCAATTTAATTTATAAAAAAAAAAAACTACACTTATGCAAAAAATAAAAGAAAAAATTGGTGAACTCAACTGCAACTAAAGAAACTCGATGGATATCTTATATTTAACAAGTTTTCGGTTAGAAGTAGGTGTACATTTCCGTCTGCAGCTTTTGCAATGTCAAAGGGGGCAACCTCGAAACTAAGGTATCGAACAAATCGTAAGGAAGCTCGTAGACAGCCGGTACAAGATCATCATCCCCTACAACTCCATAACCAAACAAATCAGTCATTTCGGAGATTACACTACCTTCCTACTACAAATTAAGCATTCAATTTTAAAAATACCTATATGCATAGCATAAGATTAAAAACCATAATTCGTTAACTAACAAACGAAATTACCATGGATGAGTTCTTTCTTGATTGACTCCATGCATAAGGATATCAAAGATGGAACCTTTCTCATTCTTGAAGTATGAATTTATCACACTCTGCAAGAAAATAAATTTTAAGCTAAAATAAAATTGAGAAATATCTAAGCTGTATGGTGGTTTGCTCGCTTTAGCACGTTGAAGAACCCGGGGATTGGTAGATGCTAGAGACATTTCAAGTCCAGAGACGAACCAACGGCGTCGTTCCTACTGTGATTGCATTCCAATTATTTTTTTGTTTTCTATTTCTATTATTGGTAATTATGATGTTTTTAAAATTTCAGAAATATTTATTTACGTATTTAATGTTTCAAAAATTCTATAAAGTCAATTTTACATATTTTTTGTACATTCTATTAATAGTTCCGCTTTGGAGCAATACTGTCTGTTTTGAAGATGAAACCAGCATCCAATTAGGGATTGCCACATCAGGAATGTAGTAAAAATAATTATGAGGACCATCCCATCAGATTTTTCTCCAAAATATCATAAGTACATTTTCAATTTTCACTAGATAGCAGCGGCCCGATGCCACATTGGCCTTCCCCCACCTGCTATGGCTTAATCCAGACATGAAATGATACGGAATTAATTTATTAAAATTAAAATATCAACTTGTTATAATAAATTATAAATGCATCAATCCAATTTGGCACTCAAGCTTTGTTTTTGTTTAAATATTTTTTTTATTCAATCAAAAGAGGAAGAAACAAAACAGAAAGATGAACGAAGGAAACTCTCTAGGGCATATGCTCCAATCAGACACTGAGATTCCCATTGCCTATCACTGGTATATTGGAACATAATACACTCTCCATTGCCTCCCTTTCCTTCTTCGATCCCCAAATCAAATCTCCTATCTTTAGGACACCAATGGAGTCCATACATAACCGAGTGAAGTCCTAGATCAAGGATCAGTAAGCTAAGATTCTCAAGGTCTCGTGGGGCCCCTTACAACGGTGGTTACAGTGGCCGTGGAACAACGACGACAGGGAGTAGAGGAAGAAGATCCAAGAAAAGTATGAGCGCCGAAAGAAGCAGCTCCATGATCTTTGTTGCGCCCTCAAGGTCGAGTCTATTTTGGACTTACAGGGCATTATCTGCCAGAGCAGGCTCAATAGATTTGAAGGCTTAAGACGATAAGTTAAAACAGGGCCTTTTTTTATATCAAATTAACTAAGTTATATCTTAATATATTTTTATTTAAAAATTATTCTTCTTGCTTTTTAAGATGCAAAATTACTAATTAAATTTTTATATTCAAATTCTTCTAATATCTCATTCTCAATTGATAATATGTCTAATCCATTTTATCTTTTCTGCGATATTGTTGATCTTAGATAAGATTTTATCAATTTTAATTTTGAAAAACTTCTTTTAGCAGAGCAACAATAATAGGTATTGTCAATAAAATTTTGTAAGTAATTCATACATTTGGAAAAGAAACAAGTCTTTTTATGTAATTTAATATATCAATAGGAGAGCTTTCTACTACTGGTAAAATTTCTTTTAAAACATTTAATTCAGAAAATAAATCTAAACCATCAATATCATATTTCAAAAAGTTTTCAAGACTAAAACAATTTTTTTTTTCAAACTACCATCGTCAAGTGATTTCAATTTCTTAATAGTAAATAGAAAACCACAAATATTTTTATATATTTGAAATTGTTCAAACCTGTTTTGAATTGAAGAAATTGTTTGATCTGCTATAAATAAGAAATAATTAATTCTAAAAGATTATTCAGCAGATTATGTTGTCTCTTTATTGACATTTTCATCAAACTGTTTTTTTCTTTGAATTATTCGTTTTGCTCTAAATGCAGGTTCTATTTCCATACTAATTGTAATCTCTTTTGATGAAATCATAGTAGGTTTAAATCAATTTTCTCTATAACCTTGAAAAAAAAAAAAAGACATTTTAACTGATCAATGGCAACATCTATATGCATATCTTTGAATTGCAAACTTTTACGTACAATATTGACCACAAATAATATATCATACATTATGGTCATGCCTAATATGAATTCAAAGTTCTCAATTTCATAGGCTACTAAACGATTAGCTTCACTTTTTGTTTTAGGATCTTCAGTTATTTTTGCTAGTTACAATAAAGCTTCTCTTATTTGTGGAGTTTGGAATTTTATTACTTTGATATTTTCAATTCGACTTTCCCAATGTATTTGTGAGAATGGCTTAAGAGTTAGACTTGACATATTATCTTGTAAAATTTTCCATCACTTTGTTGATGAAGAAAATAAAGAATAAATACGTTGGACTATTCTAAAAAATGATATAGCTTTAGAACAAGATTTAGTCATGTCACATATAACAAAATTAAGATTATGGCAACCACATGGCGTATAAAATGCATTGGGGTTTATATAAAGCAATATTCTTTGCACCCCTTGCTCTTTTCCTTTCATATTAGATCCATTGTCATAACATTGTCTTCAAACATTATTAATATCAAGTTCAAGACTTTTTATTGCATCTAATAATTCATTGAGAATACATTTTTCATTTGTATCATCTACTTTAATAAATTCTAAAAAATGTTCTTCTATTTTTATTGGGCTTGTTGAAATATTAACACATCTTAGTAAGAGACATTTGTTCTTGATAACTTGCATCTGGAGTACAATTAAATATAATCGAAAAATATTTTGCTTCCTTTATTTTTTTAATAATATGGTTTTTAATTTCAGTTGCTAGTAAGTGTATTAATTCATTTTGTATATTATGCCTAAGATAATGATTATGAATTTCACCATCTTGAATAAGTCGAATGTGTTCTTGGATTACTGAATCAAACTCAGAAATCATTTCAATTAGACTTAAAAAATTTCTATTATTTTCTTAGTAGATCTTTTCATTTTGTCCTCGAAATGGTAAATTATTTTTACCAAGGATTTTTACTACAACAACAATTCTCAATAACACTTTTTTTCAATGATCTTTTTCTTTGTTAATTTGTTCTTGGACTTTTTTGTCAATTATTTTATTTCTTAACAATCACATTTCTAAATCAAGCCAAGCAATAATGTTAGTAATATGCTCATTGGTTGTTTCATGGCTTTTAAGCTAAGCACTTAGATTTTTTCAGTCATCGGTTCCTTCATTAGCTAGTTAACTTATATTAAGTTTTGAATTAAACAACTTGCAACAAAAGTAGAATACTTTATTCAAGTCTTTTGAATACACTAGCCATTTTCTATCATATTTCTCCCCATTTGATAAGTTTCGTATATAAAATGTAGTGAAAAAATGTCTAGAATTCTCATCCTTAGGAAAGTTTATATCACTATATCTAATTGGACCATATTCTACTAATAAATCTCTTAATTTTGTATCAACATATTTTCATTGTGTTGGGTCATAAATATTTGAAGGAATAGAATCAGATATGTCCTCAATATTTTTATTTTTTTCTATACTTTTCTCAAAATTTTCAGTAATAATTGTAGCAGTACATGTTTGAGCACTATCCTCATATCCCTTTTGTTGGGTTTGTTGTGTTGTTTCATTATCTTCATATTCCTTTTGTTGTATTTCTTGATTTATTTTGTTATCTTGTGGTCCTATTTGGTAAGTTTCTTGATCATCTACAAATGTTTCACCTAAATTTTCTATTATATTTTGTTTATTGGTAGTAACAAATTTATTTAAAGATCCTTTTTGGGATTTAATCAATTTTTCTATTCTTTTGTTTTTTTTTTTAAGTTTCTCATATCCAGATGCATATTTTCTATTAGACATTTTCTAGTAAAAAAAATAATATCCACTATATAAAATCTTACTATGGTTATGAATATTCTAAAATAAAATAAATATTAATATAAAACAGTAGAACATGATTTAGCAAACGAGATCCACTTTTATATAACAAATTACCTTCACTTTTACATAAAATTGTTAATCTACACAATAAAATAAAATATCTTAATAGTAATATCCAAAATCAAGAAATAAATTATATACTAGAAGAATTAAAAGAGAAAAAATAAAAGTTTGAAATAGGTATAAAACTAAAATAAATTAATGTTAATATCAACAGGTGCCATGGCCCATAGGCCATGTGAATTGTAAAAGCATCGATTAAGTCTTGAAGAAGAAAGAAAAAAAATTAACCAAGCGACATGGATGTTCTGGAAAAGTCTGCCAAGTAGTAACGTTCATATGGTTCTTTTATTGCCACAAACCTTCACAGTTTACCGTACATATATAAAACAAAAACTTCACTTTATATATAAACGGCAGCTCAAGCCTCAAATTAATCAACGATTCAGCTTTAGCCTTTACTTACTTTCGTCACCAAAACACAGGCTACACAGCAGAGCTGCTCAACGTTTGACGGTGCGATTGGAGACAATGGAGAGGCTGCCAGTGCTTACGAGCAAGATGGATGCAAGAGAGAGATTAAAGAATGGAGAGTGGAGTACAAAAGATATGAAATAAGATTTGTTGATTTCAGGTATAAAAGCAGTGTTTTTGAGATGTTCCATTGGATTTTTTTGGATTTTGTAAAGGTAGATTAGAACCATTAAATTATAGTCATTATTGTAAGTTTTGACTTTCCTAAGGAAAGTTGCAGAGTTTGTAATTAAATAAAAATTTATATGTTCTTTTTATAATTGTTAGCATTTTTTTTTTTACCGTCAGCTTGTTTATTTTAGACATGAGTTTTTAATTTCTTTGTTTAGTATAGATATATATATTTTTTATTTACTTAATTATTTTTTTAATATTTTCTCAAGCCTTCTTCCACTGTAGGGCCTTAGGCAACCGCCTAACTCGCCTTATGGGAGAGCCAGTCGTGTTCTCTGCTGCATGGTTCTCTTCGAGTGAGAGGAGGTGAGGGATTTGGCATCGGTGAGAGAGAGACGAGGGTGGGAGAGAGATCTGGTTTGGGTGTAGTGAGGACACATGCTAGGTTTAATGAATGGGCTGCATGGCAAGTGTACATTGGTGGCTGATTTCAACCCTTTAATGGATGTACCGATTATAAGTTATTCTCTTCTATGAATGTGATTGGCTACATCACTTTTTTTAAATATAAAATAACTATTTTGGCCAATCACATCAGTAAAGTATGTAAGGAGTACGTAAAAATGATTGTATATAGCATAACTCTTAATGTTTTTATTTCTTTGTTTCTAGCACAAGATAGTCGCTCCTAGGATGAGGAATTAAAAATTATTAGTATTTTTCTTTTAACAAGATTGGAGGAATCAATTCAATTTATTAATTGAATAGTTTGTAAAGTAAAATTTGAGTAAAATACTTTCCAGTTTCATCTTGGTTGCGAAATCATGTGAAAAAAATGAATAAAAAAATGATTGGTCTAATATAACATCTATTTTATCACCTCTATTATAAAAGCAATTATTCGTCCATAAATGGTTATTTGTATTTGATGGTTACATTACATTTTTACCATTGATTTTATGATAGATTAGGTTGTGTCGGTATCTCTGTTACTAGTGCGTGCCTGTTTTACTTTGCATGATGGTATTTATATGATCAACGTTAATAGCAGATTTGAAATTGTGTGATTATCCCTGCTAGATGTGAAAAATGGTATAGCTTTTACCTAAAATATCCTACAACGGGAGACGTGCCTTTGAGGTCTTTTTTTTGTCCTTTTGCTTGCCCTGTGTTCAAGGACCTTGGTGTCTTCTTTATAATGTCTTTATACCTTTTTACTCTTGCTTTCACAATCATTTCTAACATTGTTCTTTTTTTTATGCTTCTTTTTTTCTTTTTCCTGTTTTCTATTCCATAAAATTCTCAGTTCTCTCAACTATAACACGCTTCCTCTCCACAAGATCTCAAATTTTTCTTTGTGTTTGAAACAAAATCATTTTTACTTTTCCTTTTATTTTTTTTTTGTAGGTGTGAGTGTGATTTTCTTGGTCTCATAGATGGGGTGACAACACCACCTCTGCAACACGAATACCACTAGGTCTATCTGCATCTCTTGTTCCTTGAACTATGATATTCGAGGTAGTATTGGAAAAGCAACTCCGGTAATGAAAAAACCCTTGAAATATCTATCATTTGGTTGTTGTGGTTGAGTCGACATGTGTGTTTCACAGTTGCTCGCCTTGGGGCTAGCACAATTTCTCTTCAAGGTAATTGTCTTTGGGCAAGCATTGTTGCTCTTAAGGGTGCTCGCCCCAGGGTAAGCACTCTTTGTCCATTTCAGGTGCTAGAATTTATGTTCTCTTCATGCATGAATTTGTTCTCTCCTGGGTTATTTTTTTGCTCTACTTAGTTATCACGATCAATGCTTTGACCGAACTGTCCTTGCCCAGAAATCTCACGCAATGACTATTTTCTTGCTCTGTTTAGTTATCACGATCAATGTTTTGAAGTGACTAGCATTGCTCGAAGATCCCAAGCAATGTTTTGCAAGAAAATAACCCTTGATCGAGATCCTGAGCAAATGTTTTTCTTGCATTGCTAGATTATCCTGAGTAGTGTATTGACTGGGCTGGATTTGCTCAGTGATCTCGAGCAAGACTTATTTTCTTGCGTTGCTTGGTTATCCCGAGCAGTGTGTTGACTGGATTAGTTTTGCTTAATGATTCAGAGAAATGATTATTTGTCTTGGGTTGCTTAGTTATCCCAAGCAATGTTTTGCCCAAACTGACATTGCTCGATGATCCCGAGCAATGATCATTTTCTTGCACTACTCAATTATATCGAGCATTGTGTCAATCGGACTGACCTATCATCAAGCAAGGGTTATTTTCTTACGTTGCTCGGTTATCCAAAGCAATGTTTTGATCGGGTTGGGCATGTTTTATGATCCAAATCATGGGTTATTTTCTTGCGTTGCTCGGTTATCCTGAGTAATGTTTTGCCCAGATTGACCTTACTTGGTAATTTTGAACAACGGTTATTTTCTTGCCCTCTTTGGCTATCCCAAACAGTATGTTAATTGGGATGGACTTGCTCAGAATAATTTTGCCAACAGATTGCCCGAGAATAGAAAGTTTGCTAAGATCGACCTTGGTCGGTAATCCATAATAGTAACCAAGTTGCAACTACTGTTGCAACTCAATAAAAAAAATAGCAAAGTAATTAGTTATCAAAAGTCAATACTAATACAATTCAATTTTATTCAACTTAAATAATAAAGCATTGTCGGAAGGATAGGAGAGTCGAACTCAAATCAACTGAAATTGGATGCATTTTTATCACAAAATTTAGATATGCCAATGTGTGTTCACGTCCTTCAAGATGTCTTTTTTGATCCGGTTGATGGAGGAACCTCAGGGCGAGCTTCATAGTTGGTCGTTCACCGAAAAGATTCTTAGTTGTGTGCCCGTAGTAATGCAACGAGCTTCATTGCTCGCCCGAGCTTTGGTGCATGGGCAAGCTAAGGGCTCACATGTTGGTTGCTCGAGGGTGAGTTTTAGTACTCACCCGTAGGGCTGTACAGAAACCGTCAGAACCGGCCATGAACCGATCAGACCGACCGCTAGAGCATGGAACCGGAAAAGAACCGGTCGGCGGGCGAGAGGAATTAAGGGAAAACCGATATGGGCGGTTCGACGCCGGTTTGAACCCATGAGAAACCGATGAACCGGCCGATCCGGTCTATTTATATATTTTTTTGAATATATGTATATAAAACAGCGCCGTTTCACTTAAATATAATAGAACGGTGCCGTTTCAAAATGAATTAATAGCCCTCCACCCCTCTTCTTCTACCCCGCATCGTCTCCTTCATCTCTGCAAGTTTCTTCTTCTTCAATGGCAGATGATGGCGCGACGCTTCTTCCTTTTTCCTCAATTCCTCCTCCTTCACAGAAGACGCCACCGGTAGACCGAAGACCGCACCGACGCATGTCGAGACCGATATGATCGGTTTTCTTTCCCCAAACCCTCGATTTCGGCCAGTTCAATAGACTAATTGCAGGTGTCGGTGGTGTCTCGGTTTTGCGCCGAAACCGACGCCGAACCCATCGGTGTACAACCCTACTCACCCGTAATATTCATCTTACACCGTTGCACGATGTAAGCTTTATAGCCCGCTTGTGAGTAGGGGTGCTACCCCCACCATATGGTGCGGGTAGCACGCCCCCCCTCCACATGGGCCGGGGGTGGGGTTTTCACCCCTAACCCCCCACCCACTTCAATAATGGACTACAGTCCACTAGGTTTAAAAATTATTTCTTAGTTTAAAAATGATTAAAAATACATTTTTGGACTCAAATTGTAAATTTCAATTTGTAAATATGACTATAATTTAAGAATTATGTTATTTTTAAATTTGCTAGTGCATATTTTGTATGAGTTGTAGTGTAATATAAAAGTCCTACATTGTTTAAGTGTTAGACTTGTGTTGTCAATGTAATCTATAAAAGGATCATTCTACTACACTACAACTTATATAAAGTATTAAGTAAAAGTTCTACTTAATATATATTAATATATTTATATATAGTAAAAATAATAAATATTTATATATAAATATATATTTATATAAAAAAAAATTGGGTGTGGGGCGGGGCCCCGTTGAGGCTATACTGACCCCTGTCAGTGTATTGGCTAAAGGGATGGGGTGAACAGGGGTGGGGTAGCGGGGCCCTGCTACCCACCTCTACCTGTGAGGATACTTTATCGCTTGGTGTGAGCTTTATTGCTTGCTTGTGATGGGGCAGGCAAAGTGCCCTCCATGTTGATTAGTCAAAGATGTAGGCTCGTATGTTAGCACTTATGCTCGCCTCAGTCCTAACTTTCTTCTCTCACAAGTTGAGAGCACTCGTTGTGAGATGTTGTTGCTAGTGTGAACATATTTTTCTCTTCCGGGGGCAAGCATCACTCTTTAGGGTGCTTAAAGCTACGATCACTCTTTACTTGCCTTGATTGGAACTCCTGTTGCTACCTTGGTGTGTGCACTCTATACACAATAGTTTATAATCTTTTATATTTCTTTTTAGATTTAAAAATATTATTATTTTTATATAATATTATTTGAGAATAATTGCTTCATCATATTTTTTACAATAATTTATAAAAATAAATAATAGTCGTTGGATTAATATTCTTATTTTAAGATATAACTTATGCATTAATTTATGAATTTGTTTTTGCAAAAACCAACTAACTTTCATTAATTTGCATAATAAAATACAATAGCTTGAATACAATCTAGAACACCCTCCATGAAAACAAATTTAAAATCTAGACCGAGTGTAACTTTTGCTTATTGGTGTGCCACATGATTTACATCCCTTTTCACATATCTAAATTCCTAGTTCTGCGAGTTCAAGAGCAAAGTTTGAGTGTCTTGTAGAATATGTTCACAGTTGCTATAAACACAAGTTGATCGCTGAATGAACTCCTCTAAATTTTTTGCATCACCTTAAAAAATAACCCTATCAAAACCCAGATTCAAACAAAAAGAAACAGCCATGAAAGCTCCATCAGTTTCAACAATATATGGTTTAGGATTACCACCCTTTTGTATTTGCTTAGATGCTAAAACATTTCCATTTTCATTTCTTAAGATAATATCAATTCCCATTTTCTGGTTGTGACTATCCAAAGCTATGTCGCAATTTGCCTTGATAAAATTAGATTTTGGTGGTTGCCATGACTTTTTAGGGGTTTCTCAATAGATACTTGTTGTTGCAGACAGTTAGTGACTAAAGGCTGTTTGATAATATGATACTCTTCCAGTGAATTATGAGCCATAAGAAATAGTTTAGATGGATGCTAGAAAACATTGTCGTAAATAAGTTTGTTCCGTCCGAGTCATAAATACCTAGCAGTGACCATCATTCTCTCAAACTATACAATATCGAAAAACCCCTCTAGGTACATCACAATTTCCATGAATCTAAGGCCAATTAGTCTACACTTCTGAAGCTTCTTACAACAAATACTCCAAACATCATTTGCAGAAAGACACTCCCACAAAATATGTTCTGCAGATTCCTCAACTAATTCACAAATAGGACAAAGTGCATCACTCACTACATTAATCTTCAGCTTAAGGTTTTGTCTGTGGGTAGTATATTGCAGAAAGCTTTCCACATGAAAGTCTTAACCACGGGTGGTGTATTTTATTGCCAAATATTTGTCCAATATCTTTCTTCATTATTGCTTAGAGAAGAACTACATGGATTTTGACTATATAACTCTAGCTGCAAATGGTAAACACTTTTCACAGAGAACCTACCATCATTTGTATATCTCCATACCAACCTATCTTCACTAACTAGAGGACTAAGGCATATATTGGAGATCATGTCAACTTTATATGCACCAAACAATTCCTACAGTAATTTCTTATCCCACTCAGTTAAGCTTGGAATTGATATTGGTTGCTTTCATAGAGTAACTGACAAGTCTTGGGATCTATGTATCTTTCCAGATATGGATACTTTTACCATTTCCTACTCTCTTCCACAAGCCTCTATTAAACAAATCTCTGGCTGAACAAATACTTTTCCAAGCATAAGAAGCATGTGTAGGTACTACTACCTCAAAAAGTGTATAATTAGGAAAGTATTTGACTTTGAATCTCTTAGCAGATAGTGATGATGGCGTTTGTAGCAATCTCCAAAGTTGTTTTTACCAACGTAGCAGTATTAAAACATTATAAATCTCTGAAACCCAAGCCTCATTTCTTCTTTGCTCTAGCCATTTTCTTCCAACTCAACCAATAAATTTTATGATCATTTCCCTTATGGCTCCAAAAATAAACCTCTGCATCATCTGATTAATTTGAGAGCAAAGGGCTTTAGGCAGACAAATTATACTCATACAATATTTTGGAATGACTTGGATGATAGCTTTAAGAAGAGTTTCTTTCCCAACATGAGACATAAATTTTAGATTTCTAGCTATTGATCCTCCCTCAAATTCTATCTATAATTCCTTTAAAAGTAGTTATTTTATTCCTCACAACCATAGATGGCAAACCAAGATATTTTTTAAGGCTACAAATAGATCGAAGTCTTGAAATGTGCTGAATATTATCTCTAATTGCTCTACTTGTATCACTGTTGAAATGGAGGGAAGTCTTAGCCCTATTTAGTTGCTGACCAAATGACCTTTCATAACATTGTAAAATGTCTTGTAATCCACTCCACTCTAATGAGTTTGCTTTGATGAAAGCAAACTATCATCATCAAAGAATAAATGGGAAACCCGAATCACTCCTCCTAAAATTGACACACCAGTAAGAGTACCATTTACTAAGTAAGACTTTAGAAATTATTTTATTGAGTACATTACACAGACGTATGGGATGATAATTTATTCACTTGACAGACTTTTTGACTTTTGGGATAAGAGTGAAAAAAGTATGATTAATGGATACCAAAGAATCTCCATCATCAAGGAACTTTAAAATACTCTTACTTACCTTATCTCCGATAGCTTTCCAATTAGTTTGAAAAATAGAGGCAGAATTACCACCTGGGACCGGTGACTTGTAAGGAGATATCTGAAAAATAGCGTTTCCGACTTCTGCTGTGACGGTCTTGAGCAAATTTTTGTTCATATCATTTATCACTACATTTTCAAGAACTGATAAACAGGCTTAGTACCCTCAGGAGCTGAGGAAGTAAAAATTTGAGAGAAATACTTGGTGAAAGCAACTTTGATATCTCTATCTTCATGTAGAACAATTCCATTCTCAGTTTCAATCATACTGATATGCTTAAATCGTTTCCTCTTATTGGCACCAGTATGGTAATATTTTGTTACGATCACCATATCTTAGCCAGTCCAGTTCCCTTTACTTCCATCTGATATCATCATTCTCAAGCAATACATTCATTGCAAATTGTAGTTCTTTTAATTCAACTATCGATTCATGTGATTGATCATATTGCAGTACCTTTATGTTTGCCTCCAATAGATAAAGTTCTCTCATTTCATCGACATATTTACCTCTACTCCATACTTTCAAAGCTGATCTACAATTATTCATAGAGCACTTGAGGGCTGCTAACTATCAGATTGATGTTCCTCAAAATTTCAACTATTTAGAATGACTGCTTTACAACTTTCATCCAGATTCCAACATGCCTAATATTTCCATAACTTCCTTCTATAATGAGAATCGTCCCCTTTGAATTGAATACAACTCATAACTGGATTATGGTCTAAATTCGAATTTGGAGTAACCTTAGCATAAATCATTCCAAAAGTAGTAAGCCACTCTTGATTGACAAGAGTTTTGTCCAATTTCTCAATTGTGAAAGTGCCATCTGATATGTTATTACACCAAGTAAATTTTGGTTCATGATAGCCCATATCACATAACCCACAATCCACCAGAGTAGACTAAAAATCCTCCATTTGTCTAGTAGATCTGCTAACACCACATTTTTTCTCAAAGAAACTCAATATTTCATTAAAATCAACCATTATAATCGTATGAGAAGAAACCCCTATGCTAAAATATCTGATTAAGTCCCAACTCTCTTTGCTTTTGTGTGTGATTAGATGCCCATAAAACCCTGGGAATAATAAACAGGAGGAACTCCTCTTCAGTTTAACTTGAACATGAATGTGTCTAAGAGAAAAATTAAGGAGACTAACTTCTAACTTTTAACTATCAACAATTATCAGATTATCAAAGTGTGTACGTGATTCATCACTAATTTAGTCTCCATTAAAAACAATAATTTTGGCTTATACTTCTTTACCAACTAATAAACACTATGAACTATTCAAGGATTGCCAAACTCTCGACAGTTTCAACTTAGGAGATTTATTTTTTATAGAGGGGCTGGGAACCAACTTTCACCAATATCAAAAGAGGAGTTACTTTTTCACCTATTTTCTACATACAAGCTTTTTTATTAGCACAAGTAACAAACACTATCACAGATAAAAACATACCAACATGATTCTTATTTTTCCTTTTCATAAACACTAGAGAGTTGCTTAGCAAACATGAGACAGGTTGTAGAAGAACTTTAGCCCTACGCTTCTATTTCTTATTATTAATGTTCTGGTAGGAACCATCACTGTCATTGGAAGTTTTTGCATTACTTAGAAAGTCGGTTACTTTCATGGTAGCTTCATTGATTGGGGGGAGTTTGGCAGACATCATTAGAAATTTTTAGGCAAGGGACTAATGCATGCTTTCTAGCAAAATTTGAATATTCTTATTTTCCGGAGAAGTCCAAATGAGTAACTATACAACTTGCAAAACACTATTTTTTGATCTTTCCGGTAGCTGGAGATAGAGATTGACTTGTTGCCCACAACCACGTCCCATGTTGAGCCCTTGAATCTACACCATGTATAGTGTTGTTATTTGGTAATCTACACCTTCCAACTGCATGTGCAATAACCCCACAACAAAAACAAAATTGTGGCAACCCCGCATATTGAAATGGAATCCACATAGATTTTCCTTGTATGATCACTATTCTTCCTTGTGATAATGGTTGGGTAACATCTAGAAGAATTTTGACTCGTAAATATTTGCCCCAAACCTATGCCAAAAGCATCAACATCAACCTTGGAACGCTCCAATAGAAGACCTAAACCATATGACCTATATTTCAAATAGACTAATCAATGATATAATTGAACCTCATTAAAACCTTATAAAGAGTAATAACTTCCTCTTTCCAAGTAATGTGGGATCTTATATACCTCATACCCTTATCCTTATTATATGGGGTATTATAATCTCCCCCTTAAATTATTGACGTCCTCGTCAAACCCATCTCTTGTAGGTGGCATGACTCATTTTTAGTTGAGATAAACTTTAATATCATTTGTAATGCCCCCATGAAAGCTCAAATCGCATAGCCTATATTCCAAAAGATTAGTCAATGATACAATTGGAGTCCCTTTGAATTTTATAAAGAATAAGAACTTCTTATTCCCAAGCAATGTGCAATCTCATACACCATCTACCTTTAGTTCACCCACCTTCTTATTCATGCAACCCAAAGGAAGATTTTGAAATTGTACCCAAAAGGAAACCAATTTGAAATCAACATCTTGCGGAGAACGTTAATAGTAATAAGATAATTTGTGAATAATAGTGAGATAGTTTGAGTTAATGCTTCATGGAGTTTTGAGAAAGGAGAGAGAAAATGTTGAATAAAAAATATTATTGTTAAAATATAGTTCTTTAATATTATTTTTATTTAAGGATTTGAAAATGTTGATTTTTTTTTGTTTAAAATTTTGAAAAAGTTGTAACGCTTGGTTTGAGAATATTTATGTTTGAGTGATGTTTGAGAATAAGATGGGATGAGATGAAATGGTAATTTTAGGATGAAATATTTTTTCAAACAAACCCTTAGTAAGAATTGATAAAAAAGCCAGGGACAACATTGTTTTACTTTGTCTCTATCACTTTTCATTGTAAATTCAATTAGAAAAACATTGTTACCCACACCAATGAACGAGAAATCCCCTTAAAACTTCCATATTTTATTCATTATTGTCTTTCTTATTCTTAATCTTATCAAAAAATAACTTACCAATTAGACACCATTGACCCTTTTGCAGTGTATTCTCAATATCCAAGTTAGTGATTATTATGCCACTTTTTTCCTCATTTGTTAAGGATAAATTTCCTCACAGATGATATAAATCTTCATCAATCTTAAATAATTATCGTTTTCTCAGACTGAAATTCAGAAGAGAAAACTTGCCTATAACAAACACTAAACTCTCGTTTAAATTGTGAGATGAAATGAGATCATTTGTAAATAGTAGTGAAATAGTTCGAGTCAAGGTGTTTTATTGAGTTTTGGAAAATGAGAGATAAAATGTTGAATAAAAATATTATAAAGTTAAAATATTGTTAGAATATAAAATTTTAACATTATTTTTGTTTTGAGATTTGAAAAAGTTGAATTGTCTTTTGTATTTTGTTTGAAAGTTTGAAAAAGTTATAATAATTAAGTAATGATTATATAAAAAAATTGAAAATTAAAAAGTGTTTATATTTGTAGTGTTTAAATATTGAGATGAGATGAGATGCTCTTCCTATCCAAATCACGCCTAACTCCCACCCCTTCGTCAGAAGAGAGAGAACTTTCAATGGAGTGTAAAATTAAAAATAATTGG
Organism: Pterocarya stenoptera; assembly: GCA_003123785.1. Classification (NCBI taxonomy): domain Eukaryota; kingdom Viridiplantae; phylum Streptophyta; class Magnoliopsida; order Fagales; family Juglandaceae; genus Pterocarya; species Pterocarya stenoptera. The sequence goes on from QEOT01004436.1 coordinate 254,272, forward strand.
GATTGTATTTATGAAGCAAAGGAACTACTCGGTTAATTTATAATTGATCTTTAATTTATTATATTTACCATTTTATTTTCTATTATAACGCATTTCAACCGGACATACATGACACATAGAATCCTTACTTGTTATTAAAAAAATCTACAATACCACTTTAAACTTTGAGTTTTGAAATAGACCACGCCCAAATTAAGCCATTAGACTTTCTTCTACTCCTAGGGGTGGCAATATGTGATACCACCCGTCAATCAAATACGAATATAATATGAAATTAACGGATTTGAGTTTGATGTTAACGGATTCGGGTTAAAACGGGTTGACCCGTTAAGACACGATTCATTAACGAATCACTAACAAGTCAACTCGCTTAACCCATTAGTAAACCGTTAAATTGCTTAATCAAAATTACAATTATATTCTTTTTAACTTGAAAACAAAAATGCCCTAATCATATTTCGTATTTTCTAACTATATCTCTCAGTTCTCAGTTGAGTTAGTTCTTACGAGTTACGACCGCCTCTCACACTTTTTCTAAATTGTAATTTTAGTATTTGTGAAATTAGTTTAATATTGGTAACCCTATTTTGGTACAGTTAGTTTAATATTTTTGGGAGATATTATGATTTTAAATTTTATGTGAAATTATATTAATCAATTCAAAAAGATTGTTTGGTTCAATTCAATCCATTTACATCAACGGGTTAAAATGGATAGAAACAGATCGTGTCATGTCGATATATTTTTATTAATTTATAATAGGTTAAAACAAATCGTATCGTATCAACCCATTATTTTAATGAATTGTATTAGGGTTTAAAAATCTGGATCGTGTTCAAATTGATCTATATCGTATACTAAAGTCTATACATAACTTACACTTTTAAATACGATTCGTTAGAGCATTCACATTGATTTGGTCAAATGGAAAAAGTATCTAAAATTTAGATAATTGATGTAAAAAGTACTCCATATTAGATTGGCCAAGTTTAAAATGAAATGGACTTTTGCTATAGTGGTTGGCCAAAGATGAAGAACTACTATTAATTCATCAAACATTAAAATATTAATTTCTCACTCCAAACAAATATTAAAATATTAGTTTCTCACTCTAATAAAAATACTATTTGGTTTGTAATTAAAAAATTTAGATAAAAATTTAGATGAGTTTAATCAATATTTTTTGTTATTAGTATTAAATGACTTTTAAAAATATAATTTTTTTAATATTAATTTAATTAGAATATAATTATTATTAATATTAAATTGATAGAGTTATAAAATGTGATATAAATAAATTAAATAAAAAAAATTATTGATTTAATAATATTTTATTATTATATAGTGAGTAAATGGCTAATTCAATATAGAAATTGAATTTAAAATAAATAGATAAATAAAAATATATGATATTAAGTAAATTTTAAAGATACATTTAACCAATCCAATCCTAACGCTCTTAACAATTTACCACGTCATTTATTCCTCAAAATGGGCCTAGCATCACACAACTCTATTACCACTACCCCCGGGCCCCGGCGCATGTTAGCCCTCTCCGCCGTTCAAATTCTGTCCGGCTCCCCCTACTTTCGAAAGCTTTATTCCATATTCTACACGGCCCGCCGCCTCCCGTCGCAGCCGTCGGATCTTGGCTAACTCATATATGGACGCCCTGTGGGACTCGATCAACGTCCGGGACCTCCTCTCGGCCCGCGATTTATCCGACCCGACATGCACTCTCTCGGCGCCGGATCTCCGCCTCCTCATCCAGAGCCTGGATTCCCATTCCCTCCATATCAAGTCCAAGGTGCAGTCCTACATCGTCTCCCATCACGACCAATTCGCCAACCTGTTCTCCCTTTGCAACGACGCCGTTTCACAGTCCGATCTCATTTCTGCCGATATATCAGATCTGTTGCGGCTGACCTCCGACCGTCCGATCGAAGTCGAGATTAGGGACGCGGTTGAGGAGCTGACCGCAAAGACGAGGGAGGCGAGGACCAGTCGGGAGTTGTTGGAGCTGGCAAGGGTAATCGTAGGAACGAGCGAGAGGCTGAAGGGCGCCAGGGAAGCCTTACGGAATGGACGGCTCAGGTTCGCCGCTGAGGAAGTGAGGGACTTGGAGAAGGCGCTGAGGGTTCGTGATCGCTACGGTGACGTAGTTGATCAGAGCGAGGGACAGACAGAGCCAGTGGTGTACGGATTGTTGAAGAAGGAGTGGTCGGATTGCTTTGAAGAGGTGTGAATTTTGTTTTGGTATTGGCTCTTTTAAGAAAAGTTTTTGAGTTGTTTGTTTTCCTCTTAGGCTCTGTTTGGCTGCCGAGAAAATTTGGGGAAAATGAGAGAAAACACCTTAAGAATTTGGGTTTGAGTGTTTGGAAAGTTAGTGATTTTTATTGAGTTTGTGATTGTCTTTTTAGATGTCTTGGATTTGGGTTTGTAGATTCAAGAGGTGCTAATGAAATTCATGGGAACTGCGGTGCGTTACGAGCGGGACACTAGTAGACTCAGAGTCCAATATCAATTGAGCCTTCAAGAAATTGATGGGATTGAGCTGCAAACAGTTATTGAAGCCATGGATGTAAGTTAAATCCATGCTTTATTTATGTCTGTAAGCATGCATATATGTATAAATATATATGGACGAAGGTATGAGTGTATGTGTATGTTTGAGTGAGTGTTTGTACGTGTGCAAGCCAGTATGTTTTTATCTGCATCGGTTTATGTTCAGTTTCTTAAAAGCTAAAGATGTCTGTTAACACCAGAAGAAATGGGAGATGCTTTGAAGATAAAGAACGCTCTTTGGGAGATCTTAGGGATTTTTTCTTGAGGACTTTGAATTCTTGGGCTAAAGCTTATGTAATGGTGGATAATTTTCTGGATCTGTTTTAGGTTTTTGGTGTCAGTTTCTTTTTGTTTTTGGAAGTTGTAGGTGTTTCCTTTGTATACGTCCTGTGTACTTGGGTTTATGCCTATTTCTTTGAATAAAATTATTACTTATAAAAAAAAAAAAACATTTCCATAATGGAATGATTTTGGTGATCAGAAATCATTTTAATTTTGGAGGTCTCATGCCAGAATGCGTTGCAATGAGTTCATTTCTCTAATTTTGTTATGGCCCTTTTATAGGTGGTTGGAATTTTGGATTATGGACTTGCTAAAGTAGCAGATTTGATAATTAAGTATTTTGTCACTCCTGTGGTAAATCATGGAGTGCCAGTTTCATTTGTGGAAGACCTAACTCAAGACTCAAAAGAAATGACTGAAGCAATATTGAACATATTACCATCAGCCAAGGTAAATATCGTCCATTGACACTGTAATTTTTTCACTGTTCGTGAGTCTATTTATATGAGCTTCTTCTGGTGTATTTGATCGGCGTTGTTTTGATTAATTGTTACAGCACTCAATTATTTAACCATGGTCATATGCTTGTTTTCTTTCTACATTTTTGCATTTTACATAGATTCTGGTAATCTTTGTTCTGGTAATTTTTGTTCTAAATATACTCTTCTCATAGTTTTCAGATTGAGAATGTTTCTAAGTTTTGTGCTGAAAATAATTTTCTTATAATTTTCAGATTGAAAATGTTGAAGGCGAGGCAATCTATTCGGGGATTGTTCAGGTTGTTAAGTTTATCTACAAATGCATATGCTTCGAAAATGATTCTTGGATTCAATCTTTTGGAAGATTAACATGGCCAAGGATATCAGAGCTTATTATTTGTAACTTTCTTTCCAAGGTTTGTTTTTACAAATCTTTTTGGGAGATGCTATACTTACCTTGTGTACTTGGTTTGCTTACAACTTGCGATAGACAGACTCAATGAGAATAAGACTATACATAAGCCGGGGAATTGGTTTTTTGGTGACATTATATGAGAATCATTCATTTGTATATTCTTCATGCTATGGAGATTTTATTATAGCAACTTGTCTTGCATTCGCCTATTTATCTGAATCTGATTATGTAAGATTTCTTGCTCTAGGTTGTACCTGAAGATGCTTCAAAACTCAGTAACTTTCAGAAGATAATTGAGAGTACGTCTCAGTTTGAGACTGCTTTAAAGGAAATGAGGTTTATTTCAGCATCAGATGATAAGGAGAAAAGGTTGACCAACTTTGCTGAAAATGTTGAGGTTCACTTTGCATCTAGGAAAAAGACAGAAATCTTGTCAAATGCTAGAAAATTGCTTATACAATGTGACTTTGACGTTCCTCAAGTGAGCTTTTTGGCCCAGTATTAGTACATTTAGAGTTCTATATTTTAGGGATCTTTGCTTCTAAAATAACGAACTCCTTTTGCACAATAGGAATGCACAAGGAAAGGTCCTGTATTTAAGACTAATGGAATGGCTGTAAATTCTTATGAACAAGTTGTTGACTTGCTTTTTCTGACTGGGAGGTGTGTGGTGTCTAAAGCAGCAACTCAACTAATGAAGCTAGTGCATCAGACGCTGAAGGTAAATAGACCAAAGGACAGAATGTGATTCTCCATTTGTTAGGCTAGAAAGATTTAAATGTAAACCTTTTTGCCAACCCTTGAAATTCAAAAGTGATTATATATCTCTACATTCTTTTTTTTCACTTGGTGGAAAATTATCCAAACATATAAAAAACAGAAACATTCTTGAAAATTTTTTATAAAAGAAAAAAAAAAAAGACTTTTGAAACTTTAAATGAGATGTTGACCAGAAATCCAAGAGGAATATATAATTTTTTGAAGTAACAAGTTATCTGAAATCTTAAGGGCTAGATGGTATGATTTCTATATAACAAGAACTAGGTGATGTCGTATTGGTTATGAAGGAATCTTCTGGTTTTCCTTAAAATTCTTTGGTTAAATCACCAATCAACCCCTAGGGGTTGGCTCAAGTGGTAAAGGCCTTGGGCTTGGGGGTATGCTCCCCCCAGGTCTAAGGTTCAAACCCCCTTGGGTGCAAACAATCTCTAGAGGCCACATCCCCTAGTGAAAAGCCAGCGATTTAACCAGTTCCGTGTAGGAAAACTTCCGAGGGTGCGGTGCACGGGACCGGGGTTTACTTTGCAAGGGTGGGTCCGAATGGCCCTGCCTTGGAGAGGTTCCCGACATATATAAAAAAAAAAAAAAAAAATCACCAATCAGTGTTTATGATACTTTGAGGGTGTGGTTGTGATTAATGGCAGTTCTTTGCAGGATGTTTGCTTGTCATCCACCAGAGTTGCTCTGGAATTCTATCATGCTGCTAGGGATGCTATACTTCTATATGAAGTTGTCATTCCTGTGAAGGTTAGTTCATGCAATGCAATTGCATAAAATGAAAGTTGAATTTCTAAATCTTATTAAGGCATCGATTTGGGTGTTTATGCCTAAAATGCTTAAGAAATCCTTATAGGCAACATACAACACAGATCTTGCCCCCAACATTTTGAAAAGCTTGGGTTGAATGTTATTGAAGATATCTTTCGAAAATCGTCGTGGGGATGATGACCATCACCCTTTTTATTCTTTATTATTATTATTATTATTATTATTATTACCAATATCCAAATTTCTAGCCTTGGTTCTCTTTTAGCTTAATCTTACTTCTAGTTTTGAAAGTTACCCATGCAACCTCATTAAGCAAAATTTTGTTAGATTTAATGAATTTGGACGATATCTCTGTTTTTTTCATGATCAAATGAAAACTGGGTTAATTTTCTCTATCTTATATTCCCTTCTCTTTTGACTCTTGAAGCTAGAAAAACAGCTTGATTCCATCAATCAGGTTGCTGTTCTCATGCACAATGACTGTCTCTATCTCTCACAAGAGATACTTGGGCTTGCATTTGAGGTATGAACCCCCCCCCCCTTCTCCGATGCACATGCATCTATGATTGTTTAGGTATGATCTAGAATTTGATAAGACCACGATATACGCCTAGTAATTGAACTTATCTTCCAAGCACCTTTTTTTTTTTAACTTGGTTTTACATAATTAATCCTAATAAAATGTTAAAATTTCTTTGCTTTTTTGTAATGAATTTTAATGACAATTGTTTCTTATCAAAGGAAAATAATATTTTTTATAAGTAAAAATTTATAAATATCAGTAAGCATAGCTAAGTACACTGGATGTATACAAGAGAAAACACGTAGCTAGGACGAAGAAATAGATACAAGAAAATCATGAACATTGCCCATTAAACTCTTAAAAAAAAGGATTTGTTTTTAATAAATCTCGCGGACATTACTGATATATAAAAAAAAAATCTAAAGCTATTGCCCAGAAAAGAGTATGTTGAAAAAGAATCTGCTGAGTTCCTCTGGCAACTGTTCCTTATTTTCGAAGTTCTGGTCATTTCTTTCCCTCTAGATGCACCACAAAAGGGATATATGGGAACCATTTTCCATATTCCTGCGACGTGCGGGATACCATGAAGACTTCTTCAGCTGGCAAGAAGAACCCCCCCCTCCCTAGGCATAGCCTGTGCTAACCCAACTTTGCCAAAAATGTACTTATAAAAAAAAAAAAAAAACTTTGCCAAAAATGTCATTCCATGGGGCCTTGGCAACCTCACAATGAAGCAACAAGTGGTCCACAGTTTCTGCACTTTTTCTACACGTACAGCACCAGTCGATCACAATAATTTGGCATTTCTGTATGTTGTCCATGGTCATGTCTTCCCTAATGCTACTGTCCATTTAGAGAAAGCAGTCTTTAAAGGCACCTTACTCTTCCAAACGTTCCTCCAAGGGAAGTGGTTACTCTCCTAATTAGTGATAACCTATAGAATGAACGGACAGAGAGTTTCTTTTCTCAGAGGGACTCCTTGACATCTTATTTGCTTCTTGATTCCTTAATCCGGTAGAGTACTATAAATTGAAGAATCCTGTAAGAACCCCAACTAATTTCCCAATCATCCGACGCATAAGGAATTGAACGTTCCACCGAGTAGAACCACCTGAAATCTCCAATAACTACTCCACCGATGAGCTGCACACAATCCTATTTATGGTAGGGAAAGTGTCTTGAGTGCTCTATGCCACAACAAATATCATGCTAAAAACTGATCCTAGAACCATCCCCCACAATGAGTCTAATGTGTTGAGAAAAGACCGCCCAACCCCTTCAATGTTTTTTTCCATAGGCCCACACCATAAGCACCTTGTACCACCAAAGAGCACCAAGGAAAATAGTAGAGAAATTTGGTCCTATCTTTCTTGTGGTGGTTAGATTGTTTGCTGGCTTATACATCTGATTCTGTTGTTTCAGTATCGGTCAGACTTTCCAAGTTCTATTAAGGAACACGCTGTATTTGCGGATATTGCTCCACGATTTCATCTTATGGCAGAAGAAATACTGCAGAAGCAAATTCAACTTATTATATTTAATTTAAAAGAGGTACAGTCTTGTCTTGAGAGAATACATCATATAAATCTGACTTCTACTTGTGAAAATTTAGATTTTTAACTGCCTTATAGAACTTGCAAAGTGCTATTTTATTACTGTATCAAAACTCTGTTTTATTTTAGGCTGTAGATGGTGCTAATGGATTCCAGAATACCCATCTGAAGCAACAATTCGAATTAGCAAAGTTTAGTGTAGATCAGGTATTGCTGTAAATTTTATGGGTGGTGCTTTTAATTCTTTCTTTCTTCCTTACTAATAAAAGGATCTCTCTTTTTTGGTTCTTATTTTTGTCTAGCCATTCCTTTATGTGATTAGATGGAGCTAAAAGAAATTCTTTGATCAGGTCATTTTCATTCTGGAGAAAGTACATATCATATGGGAGCCACTCTTGCTGCCTTCAACTTACAAGAAAAGCATGTGTATGGTTTTAGAGTCGGTTTTTACTAGAATTACGAGAGATATTCTCTTTTTAGATGACATAGCTGCAGATGAAACGTTACAGGTAGTCCATCAGACATTCTAAGGTTTTGTATCTTTGGCATGCTAATGTATCAAAAGCAATCTAATCCATTATATTAATGTCCCAGCTTCAAAGACTGATTCATCTGATGTTGGATAATCTATCTTCTTTGTTTGAATCCCTGACTGCTGTTGGGCAAACGGAGAAGCCACAAGAGGATTTATTGCCCTCGGTTGATTGTCTCATACCATCTTTATGTAAAATCCGTAAATTGGCAGGCATGATTTCTCTCCTAGGCTTAAATTTTCTCTTTAAATTGGTGGATATCCTTTATTTACTTCTGCGTTTAATGTTCCTCAGAACTATTAGATATGCCTCTTAAATCCATTACCACTGCTTGGGAAAGTGGAGAGCTGGTCAGTTGTTCTTTTACATCATCAGAGGTATGATTTGACTTGTTTGAGCATGTGCTTTTGTTGAACTTGTGTAATATATTACCTTCTGGTGTTCCCAGCATTCTGTTTTTTTTTTAGGGAAAATAAAATTTTATTGAAACAAGTAATTAGGCAAAGCCTGAGTAAACAGGAGATATACAAAGAGAGCACCTAGATAAAAGTTAGAAGCCAGATACGGATACAAGATAATCATGAAAACTAGCCCCATTGAGAACAATAACAGAAGCCCACAAGGATAAAGTGTGGAAAAAGAAGCATCTCTGATCATCCAATGGTTCCCTATCCGCAAAACTCTGACCATTCATTTCCAGCCAAATGCACCACATGAGACTGTGTCACAGATGAATCATATTCCACACTCCAGCAATTTGGAAACCCCTCCAACTAGCAAGAAAATCCACCATGTTTCTGGACATGACCGATGCAAATCTAGTCTTGCTAAAAATCTCGTCCCAAATGATCCTAACCACAAATTCACCACTTTTTTTTATAAATACAACACTAATCCATGACAATAAGTCCACGCCTCCTCAAGTTATGGTCAGTATTTTGCTTTAGTTATATTCTGTTTTAGCTAGTAAGTAGGTGTTCTCATTTGTATGCATCTTGTGTACTTGGGCTATGCCTATTTACTTGGAATAAAATTTCTCTTATTAACTATCAAAAACTTTTTCTAAGAGAAGCAGTCCAAAAAAAAAAAAACCACCTTGGAAGGCGGCTTGGGCCCCCATATGCATTTCCAAATCATCTTCTCCACCTCAACATTACCAATTCCTGAAGTACGCCACAAGATGAAAAGTTCGGAGATAGCTTTAATTCCCCAATTTGGGGCCGATCTAATAAACTGAACATTCCACAGTAAAGAGCGACTAGAGCTGTCCAAAAGATCCGCCATCAAGGCCTCCTAATCATATGCCTGGAGTAGGGCAGGATAACACAATCTTGAAGGCCCTATCATCAATACCAATTGTCATGCCAAAATCTGACCCTGGATCCCTCTCCAACCACAAATCTGAAGTGGCATGCAAGATCCCCCCCAACCATTCCTAATATTTTGCCACAACCCCACCCCATGCGCACCTCACATTAATTTTTTAATTGCCATCGGGTGTCCGAGAACAGCATCCCGACTAATCCCGGGGGGCCACACTTATGATTCCAGACTAGTTTCTGTTGTCTGTAAACTTTGTCCATGTTTTGGTGTTCTTGTCTTCTCTAATTGTGGAACTTAAAAATAAACCTTCACATAGTGGATATAGGACATTGACCAGTTATGAAAATTACTGCTGATGAAGCTTCTTATGTACATTTTCATTTGATTTTTTGTAATATTCTTCCACTATCGTTTATACATTTTTCCTTATTTCTGTAAGCGATTCATCTTTGCAGGTGGAAGATTTTATCAAATCCATATTTACAGATTCACCTTTAAGAAGAGAATGCTTATGGAGGATAGAAAAGTCCAGGTTTTAGAAGTTTTCACTCGAACTTCTCAGATATGTCTGCAAGTAAAGAAGAGTAAATTAGTCTACTACTGGCCTCACGGCACCCTGATGCTGCAGTTAGTGTTTCTCCATAAGTTTAAAGCAATCCAAGGAACAGAAACAAAAGTTGTCCAAAATTCCAATTGATACAAGGAGCAGAAAAGCAAAAGAAGTTGCTCTTCAGCAGTTTTTGTTTGTAGAGATCAATTTACTTGTACAGGAGAGAGAGAGAGAGAGAGAGAGAGAGAGAGAGTTTTGGGAGTTGCCAAAAACTACTAGTTGATGAATGCTGTGTTTATGGAAATCTTGTTGGGTATCATTCGGGCAGCAGATACTCGTTTTGGCCAAGAAGGGGGACCGCTGATGGGCAGCTTGTGAAGCAGAAAGGAAACTGATGGGCAGCTTGCTGAATAACAGGTTAAAGAAGGATGAGGGCGAAGAGCTAGAAAGAGATAGTGGTGCAAAGGATGCCCCCTTCCCTTTGAAAATGACTGCCACTACTAATGTGTAATGTTATCCCACTTAGACATTTTTAAGCATGACAGCAAACTCGAACAATTAGGGAGTAATTAAGTGGACAACATTCCTAGCTAGGAACAACTTTTACTTTAGCCGTAAATAAACAAGATTACAAGCCGCTCGAGATTGGCTTGATCAAGCTTGAATTTATTAAACAAGCCATTTGTGAATATAAAATTATGATTAATTATTAAAATATGCAACTTGTATAAAGTTTGGTCTCGTATAAATTTGAATAATATTGTGTTTTTTAGTTTTAACATAATAAAAATACTTTAAATATTCGTAGAGATTAGAGGAAATCATATTTCTAATACTTAAACATATTAGTTGAGTCATTATATATAATTATTGACATGTGTAAATAAATTTTATCGAGATATTAGCAAAAATCCAATATTTATTTGTCAAAACTTATAAATAAAGTTATAAAGTATAATATGAACAATCTATTTTATTTAAATATACAACTCTGTAAACAAATTTGAACTCTCACTCGAATATAAAACAGATTGCTCGTGAACAAATGCCACTTAATAAAATTTCCGAGCTTGCGTTCGAATAAAAATTAAATCAATTATGCTATGGACAGTCGGCAGTTACAAACGGTGCACAGTCGGCGCACATAAGCTTCATGCTCCTCACTCCGACAACACATATTTGACAAACCACCTCGATTGGGATCTTGCGGGAGAACCTCACCACAATCCAACGTTGGATTGCATTATTAATCACCCTGTAACAACCCGGCTTAATATTTTTAAGGTAGGAATATTGAAAATTTTTATTAAACCTAAATTATATTTAATGGGCCATATTGAATATGTCCATGTTGATTAAAAGTTTTAATTAGGCTCAATAACTAGATTTAATCTCAATTATTATTTATTGAAAGAGTTAGACTCCTTTTAGAATTTAAAAATTGGCTATTAGAAATTTATTTCAATTTAAAATCATTACTGATTGAAGTTCCCTACGGAGTCTCAGTCATTGTCAATCATACATTGAATGAACTTCTAGATTATGTTTTTAAATCCAAACTCTCTTTATGAATGATCGCGATTGAGTCCAACTTGAACTCGTCGTCACCTTCTCCCAAATTTCTCTATAAATATCTTTCATTCCGTGTGTTATTTGGAAAAACCATAAACCTTCGTAAATGCAATGGCTAAACCCAAGATACCCAGTCCAGTACCGTGCTTGTCCTACGTTTACCATGCCAATAACCAACTCTCTCATTCCTCTCACAACATCCCTCACATTTTCTCTCTCATTCTCTCTCACGTTTATTTTCTCTCAAGCTCTCGGTTAATCTATTTCTCTCTCTAGCCAGCGTCGAGCCCATGAAAGGAAATCAATCGCTCTCAGAATATTGCTACAAGGTAAGTAACTTGATCATAAATTATATGTTAGCTAGTTATATATATTATTATTAAAGCCGGTTTTTTAGAAGCGAATGTTTATGTACCATGCATGTCATAATATTTGCAAACACGTCATTCATCATGTTTCATTTTGCATATTATAGTTATATATGTATTATGCATCTCACGTCGCATAAGACACGTAAGATTTCATAAGATCAAGTGTAAGATAAGCTCAGACTAGTTAATCAGATTGCTATTCAAATGCATGGTACAAATGCAATTTTATGGGTAAATGTGCAAGTCATGGACCTAAATATAGTCCTCCATAGTATGCTAGAATACTATTAACAGTTTCCTTTGTGGCTACAAAATTTGGGACCAGTGCACAACCTTGCACACATGATTAAGTGTGTGACCCAGTATAATAAGTAAGATCAGTCAAGATCAGTCATGCATGTCATAAGCATACATATGAATGATCATGATTTTAATTTTCAGAATGAAGTATTTTATGAAAAACCTTATATTAAGCATGTTTTCGTTATGATGAGTTTCTTATTGAATCTTTGACTCGTTTTAGTTTATTTTATATTTTTAAACCACCCTAGGTCAGAATACTTATGGAAGTAAAGCTGCAGGACAGGACCTAGACCAAGAAAACGTGACAATGACCTAGATCATGTGCAAAGATTTTAAGTTATAATTTTGATAGTACACAATTCGATTTTTTTTTTTTTTTTTTTCCGCACACTCCCTCTTAGGATCTCAATATTTTTAATACAAAATGATTTTATTTATTATAAATAATCTTTATATCTAACACTTCTATAAGAAAATTAAATCTTTAAATCAAGGTCAATAGTAGTACTCCGGCACCTGTAATTTTCTAAATATGACTTCTTTCTTAATCGTGGGTTGTTCGATGTTACACACCCAAACGGTAACACATTGGCTCCACACCAAGAAACATAAGACCAGCTTTCAGTGTCATTTTGTTTAGTCATTCTTGTTTAGTACTAACCTGTTTAGGTTATTTGTTGGGATTCCCTTTCCCCACCATTTGTACTATCATTTATATTTATATAAACATTATCTTGCCTAGAAACTTAAAACAAAAAACGAAGAAAAAAAGTCATTTAAATCATGCAAATGCAGTAAACTATAGAAGCCACATTACAGAAATACGTTGCTTGTAACAACAAAATCGTTTATAGCCTTAAATCTCATTCTCTTTCTCTGCTATCCTGCTTCAAGTTTATCACGACTCATCGTTGTTTGCAGCAGCCTCCCCCATGAGTTCTTCAAGGGAGAATTCATCCTCTTCAATTATCTCTCCATCTTTACCATCCCAGGGTTGTGTCTTTACAATCACGGGAGTGCCATCCAAAGGCAGATTGCCCTTTCCTCCACGTCCAGCTTCCTTCACAAACCCTCTGACAAACCAAATAAAATAATATTCACTTTTCTGTTCATATCTATGTTGGTATTTTAGATCAAGCAGAAACGTAACTTACATAATTTGGTCAAGTTCAAATGCGCTCTTAAGTGGGGCATATGCACCTTTCTTAACGTTCAATGCGACCAAAGCTGGATATCCATACCCACCGACACCCACACGCTTCTCGAGATCCGGCTGCTTACCAGCTGCTGCCCAGACATAGCTGTAACATCCATGAAAATATAATATTTGTTATGATATCTTTTAACCATTTCGGCAAAGGAATCTTTCAAAACACTAGAGGTGTTTAACTAGAAGTGTTTGATGCAAGCATAATATCTTGATATCCATAAAAAAGTCTAAACAACCTATCTCAGAGAGAGAGATAGTGAGAGAGTAAACAATAGGGAAGAAAGAGTTAAATAGAATGGTAAGTAAGAACTCCAAGGTACTTGCCTGTATGGGCTCCTTTTGAATTTCTCTGCAACTGATAATAACTGCCGAATGTATTTGTCCCTCCCTTCAGCCTTGGAATCCAAAATGTCAGGAAGGAAAGCAACAAAACAGATGGCAGCCGAACCACATTTCTCCTCCATGACATCCTACATGGAAAAATTACATAAAGCTAGTGCATTTCCTTGATTAGGATTCTATAATACTAGTTTTGGTAGCTAAGTAATCTTACCATGCCAGTCAGCTCAGTCACTTCGGGAGGTGCAACATTTGTTTCCAGCTGTTCGAGAGCAAATGATTCAATTGCTAAGGAAGTTCTTGCACCCTCATAGGGGACAGGACTATCTTTGTCAGCACCAAACACCAAGATAGTGGGAAACCCTTGAACATTGAACCTGCTCATCAGAGACTGGTAAAACCAACCAATCAGAACCAGATGATCTAAGAAAGCAAATCGTGCATAAAATAAGACTCTGCACTTTCTTAAAACTCCCCTCCAAGGGTTTGGCAATTGAAGTGCATTATGTGAAAGCGATCATTAAAAACAGAGATGAAAGAACCTGCATGTGCATAAACAGTGTGCATGCATGTAGAAGAACAGTATTTAAAGCAATAAAAACTAAAAAAAGTGGAGAAACCATGGCAGATTGTTGTAGTCACAATTATGAATGGGCACTTATAAAAATAAACGATGTAGATGTGATATTACTTCAAAAGGCATATATTATATGGAAGAGTTGACTACATGGCACAATAGCTACACAACTCTTGGAAACACTACTTGAAGTATGCGGAGGGAAAAAATGTGGGCAAGCAAATTACATCTCTGCACCTAGAGGAAAAGCTAATAATAAATGAATCAAGAAATCTAAATCGCATGGTTTCTTACTTCACTTCACTTCTAAATTTCAGGCTCACCTTTTCTGCATCGCAGTCAACATGACCTAGCTTCACCTTCCCCTTTAAGTTATTAGCAGCCTTCTTCCACTCAGGAGCTAATTTTTTACAATGTCCACACCTTTTTTAGAAGAAAATTGGACAAGAATAGTCATCAAAACTAGAAATGTGAAAGTATTTTAGGTACTTCCAAGACTGCTACTATACATTTAATTCATGATCAAAATGTGCTAAGATGGCAACCATAGATGATAGATCCAAATTAGCTTGCAAAGGTATGCCAACAAAAACCACTTACCAAGGTGCAAAGAATTCCACAATCCAAAGTTCTTTACTTTTAAGCACAAGTTCATCAAAATTGCTGGAATTCAATTCTACTGACGAACTAGGTTCAGATTTTTCATTTGAACCACCGGTTGTTTTTCCATTTAATCGCTCTTTTAATAGTGCCTTTATCTGTCAAACCATGCAGTAAAAATATTGTCAGGTAATGCAAGATGCAAGTTCTTAGTTCAAGCATCACATAATTGAGTGAGAAAGATGATCTGCTGAGCACTGAGTTGCATATACAGATCAATTAAAAACTGGAAACTTCCAATCATAATTTTTCTTATAAGATATAGGAACTTCAATCATAAAACTGAACAAAACAATATTATTTACCGTCAATACAACCATCCAACTTTTCTAGAACATCACCAATTGAGAGGGATTCCTACATTTTGTTAAACAGTTTTACAGGAGACACATATATAATCAAGACATCATCCACATACATGATTGTTTTGCACAACAAATCTACGAATGAACTTTGAATGATAAGGAAGATGAAAACCAGTCAGTCATTCCAATGTCAAACTCAAGCTTCTTATCAAAATGAAGGACTTCCCATTGATTTTTTTTATTTTATTTTTATAACTTCCCATTGATAAATAGGTGCAAATGTAGGTTGAACCCATTTTGACTACATGGTCGATTACATCACCACCTGCCTTGGGATATCACCTCTCACCTTGTAAATTGATGTTTTTGACCTCACAGGAATCATCCCCCCACTTAAACACAAACTACTATCCAGAATCAGTGCATAGGCAGCCCAAATATGGTATTTAAAAGAAATTGAAACCAGTAGCACATCAGAAGCAGTAAGTGTGGCTATCTCATAAGCAGATTTTTTTGGTTATTTCTAATGATAAAAAATAAAATAAAATTCAAAAGAACAGTATATGAAGTAGTCGATTTGAGGAAGATGATAGAGTACTTATATTTGTGACTTATTGTTTGGCTTTGTAGAAGTAAGACATCAGGCCACCATCTCTGAATTATATAGAGGACACATGTAACAAGAGATGTAACATTTTTGTGGTGATACAAACTAACCAAGGTATTCATTAAAATTTAAAGGTAGAATCAATGCAGCAGTACATTTCCAAGCATTCCATTAACTTTAGCCCCTTTTCTGTAGCTTCAGTAACGTGCACTGTCTTCTTTGGACTCAAACTAGCCATCTCATAATCTATTTCAGTCCAGTTTCCAATTAGAGTATGCAACCAGCCAAAATTTAATTCTTCTTGATTTATTAATGACAGCATCACATGACACATTGATACAAATTTGTCCATCCAAGAGAAAGAATTTACTCCAAAGGAGAAGGAAAACTATAGAATATCTTCATCTAATTTCAGTAAGCGTTAACAAATCACAACAAACCTGTTGAACTGCAAATTCTGCAATGGGTTTGACGTCTCTAGCTCCTTGGTAATCTACTGGAGGCTTTCCAGGTGCAAACACCTTTATGGTAGGAAATCCTCTAATCCCATATTCCTACAGGCAAATACACACCAAGCACCCAAACAAAGATTCTGTTTACTTTTGAGCCAGCAATCACGAGTCAGCAATAGAATGTGATAAACCATAATTATCTCAGACCAGGTACTAATATCTTACGAACACAAACCCACCTTTTCTTCTTCAAACTTTGAGGAAATGCACAAGATTATTATGAAAAATAAAAACAAAATAGTTCCCATCTTTCTACATGTATATTATGCTACTGCTTGTAAGTACAAGTAGAGAAAACTACTTTCAATTTGAGTAATTTTCAGCCAATTAAAATAAGAGTTCCCAATTTGCAACTATTATTGCAAAACTATTAAACGTCTATTATTTGCTCCTGCAGTTCTTGTTGGCACACTTTATTATCAAGGAAACAATTCCAAACCTGGGCAAGGGACTGGTGTGCATCGGCATCAAGTGCTGCCACGGTGGCGACGCCTTTCAAGATAGTGGCAGCCTTCTCCCATATCGGCGTTAGCGCCTGACAATGGCCACACCATGGTGCAAAGAACTCAACCAGGACAACTCCATTCGAGTTCAGAACCTGCTATCAGCAAAGTTGATTTATCATAGTGAGTATCAGGAATGCTAGAATTCACACTGGTTTTAAAATAATAAATTATCACAAGAATATGTAGATTAAATTAGTAGTATAAAATTTAACGAAAGAATTGAACAATTACAATGGTACTTTACCTACAGAGAGAACAAATGATAAATAAAACTATGTGATTATCATTACATATCCCAACCACGTGCCCCATATGGTCATTAAAGGATACACTATACAGTTGAGTAAGTTGGGAAATTCTAGTACATATAGGGTGATACTAGAATTTCATCAATATCACAAACGAAGAAATTACCTATTTGTTAAAATGACTGGCTTGGGACAGAGTGTGCTTTCTTACAAGACTAGAATTTCATTAACATTGCAAACGAGGAATTTGCCTCAAAACATTTGTCAAAATGAATGTTTTGGGGACAGTGTGTTTAATTACAATATAGGTGGTTTGGAGAAAACCCAAAACGCCACTCGCAAATGCATAACACATTGTATCTCCAACTCCTTTCAGGCCTCGTTTGTTTTCAGAAAACATTTAATCTCATTTCATCTCATCTCAATTTCATCATTACACTTTCCCAAATTCTAATACAAAATAAAATAAACAATTCAACTTTTTCAAATTCATCTCATCTTATCTCATCTAATCATTACAACTTTCTCAAATTTCAATACAAAATAAAATAAATAATTCAACTTTTTCAAATTTCAAAACAAAAATAATATTAAAAAATATATTCTAATAATATTTTATTTAACTTTTTAACTTTAATGTCAATTCATCTCATCTCATCTCATCTCCTAAAACAAACGAGGCTCTTGATGTTTGTTTAGTAAGAAGAATATAACTAATTGACGCGATATTCAAATGGGAGCAAATAAATGACGCTCCAGTAAGTTTTCTAAGAAACGCACAAAAGCTAACGGAAGAAGTCAATCTAGTGCCGATAGAATATATGTAAAGGTGTGTATATCTATAAATGAAAAAATACAATTATGGGTACAGATGGCTCCTCATAGACTTCAAAATTACCAAATCATATTCTTTCTCTCAGAAATTTGCGACCAAATCATACACTGAACCAATATCCCAACAACCAACACCAAAATAATGCTAATACTCATACTAATACTAATAAGTCTAGTAGTGGCACCACGACACTGTAAAATCAGATCTAAAAGCATGAATCAAGCGAATACGAACGAAGAGATACTCCTTACACATTTAAAAAAAAAAATCAAAGCACGCCCATTTAGCAATCAAAGTCTAATTTTCCGAGATAATACCTCCCAGATTTTACTATTATTATAGTTTTTTGCAAGAAATAGCGTCGTACGCAAAAAATCTCGTATTCGAGAAATGTAAGTATTAGAGATCACTCTGCACTAGAAAAGTATTTTAAAAAAGAGGAAGAAAGATATTACCTTGGACTTGAAGTTGGAGGGGTTGAGCTGAACCACTGGGGAGGACGGTCCATAGAGTGCGTGACAGAGATTGAACCTCAATGCGCAAAAGCATAACAAGCCGAAGCAGATTGATAGGGATTTGAGCGACGTTCTCTTTGTTCTCATTCTCTCTCTCTCTCTCTCTGTGAAATGATTTCGGAGCAGAAGAAAATCACCTTTCTGTGTCTCTCTGGTTTTTGTCTCCCCGTTGGAGGCGAGCAGAGAGCTACGTGTATTCCCCAATCAAAGACTTACACGTCACTTCCTCGTATGAGTCCTGCGTAAAATAGTTTCTCTGGCCAGCAAAGGTGACGTGGAGTTTTCGTGATTCTCAGCTTTAATTCAGACACGTGGGAAGATGATCGCATTGGCTAAAAGACTTTTCTAAACTAGGACTGTACAAGAAACTGAAAGATCGATTGGGACCGACTAAGACAGGTCGGCCGAGATTGGAATGGCCTAACCGATCCACGGCCGGTTCGGTCTCGATTCAAACCAGTAGAAAACTGTTAAACCGATTGACGTTTTAAACCATTTTTTTTTTAAATATATATAATCAATTCTAAAACTGCGCTGATTCACTTATTTAAGACAATGTGTTAAACCAATTTAAGTGAAAAAATGTCTTTTTGCTTATGCAATTTGAAAAAAAAAAAAAAAAGGGAACGGCGCCGTTTCTGCATCGTTTTTGCCAAGGGTTTAAACAACCCTGCTCTCAGTCTCTTCTTATTTCGTCGTTTCGAGTCCTCATCACTCAGTCCTCTCAGTCTCCAGCGGTGCAGCGACTCATCCCTTCCAGCGTTTGCAGCGACGCAGCCCTCCATGTCCCTCCGTTTCAAGCCCTCAGTCGTCCCCTTCATTTCATCCTCTCCATTCTCTTGTAGGGGTGTAACGAATCTAGTTTGGTCCGATTTTGAACAAAATTTGGGACCAAACCGGTATGTACCGGTTTTATATTTTCAAAAACCGATTTTGCACTCGTTACCTTCCTAAATCGTTGCTTCCGGTTTTACCGGTTTCGGTCTGATTTTTCAGTTTTAATATACTATATACTATATTATATAATATATATAATAGTATATTATAGTATAAATACTATAGTGATAATATATTGTAGTATATTATAATATATATTATAATTGTATTATAGACTATAGTGCTATATTATACTATGTAATATAGTGATATATTATAGTATATTATAATATATGGTGATATAGTATTAGTATAACTATTAATATAATAGACTATAGTAATATAAGATTTTAAAATTTAATATTATATTAATTAGTAATTTATCATATAATACAAAACTATTTTATCTATAATTATATATTATATATACAAATTATATACAATATAAAAAATTATAATATATATATGAATCGGTCCGGTTCGGTCCGATCCGATTTTTAAAAAAGAAAAATTGAAACCGGACCAATATTGACCGGTTTTAAGAAAACTAAAACCGATACCGGACCGAACCAAACCCATCGGTTCGGTTTGGTCCGATCCGGTTTACCGGTTCACCAATTTTTCTTTTATACCCCTACTCTCCAGCTTCCGCAGCCTCACCCTCCACTCCAGTCTCCACTTTCCAGAGGCATCGGCAGCGGCCCAGCCTTCATGACGTCCACGTCCTTCTGGCAAACGGCGCATCCCAAGCCCATAGACTCACTGGCCTTTTCAATTCGAAATTTTTTTTGCTAGTGTTATTTTTTTTTTCTTGGTTGATTATTTTGTTGTTTACTATTTTCTTGGATTCTTAGATGAGTCCGTTGTTTATGATTTCTATTTTTTTGAATTTGGTGGTTGTCTGGTTGGATTGAATGGCTACTTTGGGCAATTTTTTTTCTTTTGAAGAGACGCGACTGATTTCTAACAAACCGTCAAATCGATCATGAACTGGCTGACAACTGTACCAGCTAGTTTTACCCCTTACACAGTCGATTCTCGGCCGATTTTCTTGCCCAAAACATTAGTTTCGATCAATTTCGGTTTGTGCACAAGACTGAACCAAGGGGTCGATTTTTCACCCCTAGCTCAAACATAAGAAAGGAGGCCACATGTTAGTTTGGGATTTGTCAATGAGCAAGGAGTTTCTTATTGCATTGGTTACTCAATAATTGTAAAAGAAAAATGCTATTCCCACCGAAAATGGGTACCGAGAAACAGTACCAACTAAGGTGACTACCCCCACCTAGCTAGATAAAAAAAACAAAAAATGAAATCGAACTTTTGCCTTTGCTCCCTCTCGCCCCTCTCATTTGAAACATCTCCTTGAGCCAAATCCTTGCCACTCTCAAATGAAACATCTCACTAAGCTGAACCCTCACCCCTGAACTCTCGTCATCGCTCACCTCCATCCCTCCCATTTCTCTAATTTTAAACCCTAACACCGAACCCTCACCTATCTCAAATGAAACATCTCCTTGGCCAAACCCTCGCTCCTAAGCTCTTGTCGTCACTCGCTCCCATCCCTCCCTTCCCTCTAATTTTAAACCCTAAAACCAAACCCTCTCTTGAGTGATTTGAAAACCCTCTCTTCAAATATAGAAAGCCCTAAAGCCTCCCTCTCGTGAAACCTTAAAACTGAAACCCAGCACTTCTGAAGCAATCTCATCTCTCCACTTTCGTTTTCGAAAAAAATCAAGCGGCAAAGCTCTATTTCTAGTGTGGCTTGGGTTCTCTTCTGGCATTTTACAATAAGAGACTCTCTATTGTTACTTTGTATGCTCCTCGCTCTAATTTTTTACTTTTCTATTTTTTGTTTTATTACATGCTTGATCTGAAGTGACATGGATTTCTGTTTAGTCCCTCAATTATTTTGCCATTATTGATGGGTTATAAATTGTAATTCCTTTCTATTGGGTGAATCTGAAAATGTGTTCTCTATTTTCTGGCCTGAGTTATAATTTTTTTATGAAAAGTAAATTGTTTTCTAGGTTATAAATTTTATGAGTAATCCATGATTTTTATGGGTGAATCTATTCTTGTTTTAAAAAGAAAATTCTTTTAGAAAATTTCTTTTGCACCACTTCTGCACCTAGATGAATCTGTTGGGAATAATTTATGCGCTGCCAAATTTTCTAACTCTCCATAACCATAATCCATATACTAAGGGGATGTTTGAGGAATAAGATTAGATGAGAAATTTGTGAATGTTAGTGAAATTTTTTGTGAATAGTAGTAAAATGGTTTAAGGTAAAATGTTTTATTGGATTTTGGCAAATGAGAGAGAAACAGTTAAATAAATATATTATGACGTTGAAATGTTGTTAGAATATAGTTTTTTTAATATTATTTTTGTTTAGAAATTGAAAAATTAGTATTATTTTTTGTGTTTTTTTTATAAGTTTGAGAAATTTATAATGATTAGGTAATGATTAGATGAAAAATTTAAAAATTAAAAATTAAAAAATGTGTGTTTGAGTGATATTTGGGAAGAAAATTATGAGATAAGATTAGACGAGATGAAATCCCTTTCCAAAACAACCCCTAAATGAAGATTAATTAAACATTACCTTGTTCAAAAACAAAGAAACGTCCTAATTTTTATACAATTTGATGTGCCACTACATATCATGTCATTAGCCATAATTTATTTTGCTGTGTTTTAGGTTCTAGTATGGTTTATTTCTATTTGATATAGGACATAATACCATATTTACTAGGCATTTGTTAGAACCTAGGGCCAAAGTCATTTCTCACACACTTGTTCAAGAGTTAGAAATATAATTTGGTCATTTGAGAGATTAGCAGTTAAAATACAATTCAGTCTGTTTGTACACTATATAGAGTTCACATTAGGCGTGCCTGTCACGATTTCTCCATAGCGCATTAACTTTTGTCTTTCCTAAATGATAATAAATGAAAAAATGGTTGGCTCATAATCATGGGATTAGAGTTTTAGTAAAAAACTTTAGAACATATTTTGTCTTAAAGATAAGAATCATGCTCACTGTTTTTGTACAAACTTGAAGCAAAAGGAAAGGCAAAATTACCCAAGGCCTGAGTCACGTAATAACACTAGCAATATCTCACGCTCAGAAAAATCTCGTCAAAATGAGTATCTATTATGTTATTTTGGTATTAACGCATGTCGCAGAACTGCTCATATAAAAGATAATGAGGGCATCAATTTTTCGGTTGCCAAACCTATGAGGTATGTCTTTTGTTGGTTGTCCTTTTCACTAATATGTGTTAGTAGTCTTATTTGCTAATATGTACCGGCCGATTTTCCAAGTTAGGCATTCTTGCGGATTTTTCTGTTAGTATAACCTGAAAATACTATCATATGGCCAAAAGACAATCAAGCAATTAAAAATTGAACTTCAAAAGATACAAGCATCAATGTCATGGTCCACGTCAATCTCATAGTAAAAATTCAGATTTTGTTTTTTGCATTTCTCGAAAATAGTTACATAGAGTTTCAGCACCTCTAACCCTGAGGCGAAGTTATCGTGCTTTATTGATGTAGTTTTGACAATCCTCCCCGAATGACACATTCTCGTAACCCTCCGCCTCCACAACTAGAGACTTGAAATGTTTTGACATTTGTATTCCTATCTCGTCATTTATTTCAAACCTTTTAGCCACACTAGAATCAACCTTCTTATAGCATCTGAAATGTCTTGCCACAAACGTGTGATGCTCCAAGTTTACTCTAGACAAGGTATATCTACCTTCATCATTCATCGTCGCATTAATCCTAGCTATACACCCTATCTTCTCTGTTTGTTTTGGCTCGAGAACATTGATAGCTTTACTCTTTAATGTGCCTTGTTGCACACATATCAAAGTAAACCATTTGACATTCCCATCTTCTTCCTGTTTAGAATTTCTTTTACACACCCCAAACCCCTTTTGCCTACCATACTTTATATAGTAAGACCAGATTTCTTCTACAGATAAAACTTTCATGCCAACCTTTGGTTCTTCAATAGTTTCATCACATTCTTGCTCATTAGCAACTCCTACCTCATCATACTCATTATTTGAGAAATTCATGTATGAATCTATTGTAAGTCCAGCCTTTGAATTATCTAAGAAGATCCAACCAAATTCTTTAATCATGACATCCACTTGATATGACCAATTGGATTGGTAGGCATGGGAAATCTAATATAAATCCGACCACAAAAGATGCATGTGAAAGTCTCTATTTGTGTTCTTTGCTCAATGATCATTGTCAATTGAATTTGAAAGAGAAAAACGTGTAGTACTATTGATAGTGATGTTTTCCCTGGAGAAATTTAACAAAATTTTGTTAAACCCAACAATCAGTACATCAACACCCACAACCTCAACACCACAAAAAAGCAAGTTAGAAGAAGACTCCATACCACTAGGCCATATCAAGAAAGGCTCCTAAACATTGCTGAGGCTAGGAGAGAAATTGTTGTTGCTCTTACATTTCACATGGCAGCAATGAAACAGGCTAGTGAATAATTACAACAACAACAATAATTCAATCCCAATCTGTATCAACCCTAACAGATTGACAAAAAGAAGACAAAACATAAAAAGCCCTAACATTTGCCTCAAACTTCCCAAGCAAATGAACTACTTTAGCTCCTTACTACAAATACAAACAAAAGAAGGTCAACATTCCCAAGCAGAAAATGTAAATAGAAAATAGAGAAAAATAAAATCTATTGCTCGGACTCGTAAGGGGAGCACGGGAGGCAGGAGGCGAGCTGAAAAATGGAGCTTTCCCGTGCGGCTTGAAGGATGGCGCCTGTCGTGACTGATTCCATGAGCAATGGACGAAGGGAGGAGGAATGAGAGAGGCCCTTAGGGTTAGAATCAGAAGAAGGAGGGGGAGGAAAGTGGTATCAGGGGTCAATTGTTTTAATTAATAGGCACGTGGCATGCAACGTCAGTTGGTAGAAATCTTCGGTAGCTTTTGTTGGTGACTGTAGCACCACCCATTGTAAAGCAATATAAAATTAAATATAATTTTATTATATAACAGTATCACATAGAGAAATTATGTATTATGGTTATATCCTTACTCTTTGAATGTAGATACCACTATAGGAACTAGGAAGCATTATAGAAAATGTCAATCCTTTAAGAAAGATTATAAAAAATTTAGTTTCAAACTAAGATGATATGATTTAATATATCATACTAAAACTAATTTTTATTATAAAATCTTATATATTAGATTCAATCATATCAGTTTATAATTTTTTTTTTCAGATTGAGATTTCCTACAATTTTTTTACTTAAACATCTTTTATAATTTACAGAGAAATAGACACAAATTGTGGACTCCACAACATTAAATGCTGACCATGGACATGTGTAATGTGGACCCAACATTAAATAAAGTGAGATCCATATTTTATGTATATCATTCCCAATTTCAAAATGTATTTGGATCAAACAAATCTTAATCCTCTTTTATAAAACCAACTATCTCTCCTCCAATATCTCATCTTCCTCTTTCACTTTTCTCCTATTTTTACTTATGTTTTCTTTAAGCTTTTAAGGGCAAGATCTAGTTGTTTTGGTCTATCCCACAACCACACAAAGGTCAGTAATCAAAATGCTAACTCTTAAGCAACCTCCACCACTGCTCACATATGCCTCTCCTCGATAGGTGGTCACCGCGTATCATCATTAGAGTGCCTAACAAGCACACGCTTCTTATATATCGCTAATCTTCACCACCTTTTGAAGCCAACCTCTATTTGAGAGCCTTACTTCCTGTTTTTCCTTTTTATTTGGTCTTCATTAAATGTAAAGTTTTATAGGCCACCATAACATTGCCTGTGATAAGTCTACCATAAATGAACGTACTCTGGTTGCTGGAGATAATGGCCAGGAGCACCTTCTTTAGTATGTTTGCTAAAACTTTTGACATAATCTTGTACAACACAGCTAATGATTCTAAACTCGCTTACAACAATGAGAGTTTTTAGTTTGAAAATTAAAGTGATGTAAGTAAAGTTTAGACAGTGATCCATACCCTCTCCTTTCGAGAAACTTAGAGTCGCATTACATACACCATCTCCTAGTGTATTCAAATAAGATTGGAAAAAGCATGCTTCATAACCATCCGGGCCTGGGGACTTTAAGAAGCCATTTGATGAAGTGCTTCTTCTACTTCAACTATCATGAATTCCTTTTGGAGGTTTGCATTCATCTCCTCTATCACTCGAGGCTCCACAGGTTTCAAGCATTTTTCTAGCTCTTCCTTTGCTGGATTCGAAGATTTGAATATGTCTTTAAAGTCTTGCATAAAAGCCCCTTCAATCTTGGTTTTCTCCTTCAGTAATCTATCTTGGCTATCGGTGATTTGCTTTATCATATTCTTTCTTTTTCTCTTGTTTGCACAAGCATGGAAGTATTTTGTATTCTTGTCACCTAGCTGCTTTCTGTCTCCATTTGATGTTTTCTTGTTCTAGTAAAGTACCCAACTCTACTTGTAATCTTTTGATTACTTCAACATTGTGGGGCCCTTATTCATCTTGCATATTTTAAAGGCATTTTATTTTGAGCACTATATCCTTTTCACTCTCCCGAAACTTTTGAGAACTCCATCGAGCCAAAGCCCCACTACAAGACTTAAATTATCTTGTAACCTCTTCGATGGGTTTGAGTTTACTACATCTTTTGACATTATGCTTTTATTATCGTCTCACACCCTTCACCTATTACCCAACTAGCTTCATATCTAAATAATTTTCTCCTTTTTGTCTTTGTCTTTGGTTGTCCTTGTTAAAAGATAGTAGGATAAGTTTTAGATCTGAACTTCATGCTGCAAATACTTCAACACTAGATTTTTTTTTTAATAAATATATGACCACTTAGGGTTTGCTACTGCCATGTCTAGCCTTTCTTTTGTGAATAAATCATCTTCATGCTTATCACTTCATGTGAATTTGTTCCCTCTCCATCCTAGGTCATATAGGTTATTATCTTCTAGGCCCTGTCTAAAATTATCTATTTGGCTTTCAAGCCTTTGCCTGCCCATTTTCTTCTCAGTTTGTGATAGAATTTCATTGAAATCCCTTACTACATACCAAGTGTGATGTTCAGGAGGTTTTAGTAGAGGCATAAGAGCCAATGATTCTTTTCTCTTGTTGGTTTCAGAGTGTCCATAAAAGCCCATAAGAAGCCATTTAGTTCTTTTATCATCATTAGTTATCAAAGCATTGATATGTCTCTATGATAAATTTATTATTATTTCTACTTCAACTTCTAGTTTCTATAATAGTTTCAATCCCCCCTTTTCTGCCCATCGATTCTACCACAAAACACCACTCGAATCCCAGCTTTTTCTTTAAGCTTTAAATTTTACTAGATTTTAGTTTTGTCTTAAAGAGAAAAACTAAATTGGGTAGCTTATCCCTCACTAGAAGGCAAAAGTCTTGAATTGTCTGGAATTTTCCAAGCCCTTAGCAGTTCCAGTTTAAGAGTAATCATGGTGATTGGCGGGACTGACTTTCAGTCTTTGCCATTGACTTATCGATTGTATCTATTCCCTTCATATTTTCTATTCTTCCCTTTTTAAAAGGAACTTCCCGAGTACACTCATATTCCTTATCAATCATGTTACTTTTTTTTAATCAAAGCTAAGCATTGGAACATCATTATTACCTTTTCCTCTAACTCTCCTCTTCTAGTTTTTGCTTGTTGGAGTCTTATTACTACCTTTGCTGTTAGAAGCTTTTCCATAGCTAATATTAACTTAACTTTCTTCCTTAACTGGGTTTACATAAAAAAATGGGTTGTCCAATGATTGAATCTATGAGCCTATTTTCGTCTTTATCAAACATTTTGTTTCTACTTTCTTAGCCCATCACCTCACGAGTTTTGCTTGTTAATTAACTCCTCTACATACGTTTCTTCCTTTTCATTTTTCAACCTTTGAATCACCTTGATTCTCTCCTCCATTTACGTTCTTTCCAAAGGTCGTTCAGCACGTCGCCTCGTCGTCCGCTGAAGTTTTGTTGTTGGAAGAACTACATCTTTCATGTCGCCTCAATTGAAGATCCTGATTAGGTCCACCTATAATTTGTTTCTTTGATTACTTTGGCCTTTCTATGTTCCTCTTCCATGAATTGAAATTTGCACGAAGCCAAGATCCAAATTGGTTTTCAGACTCACTACTTTGTGTCCTTTGATTTCTGATACTAATACATCCTTGCTTCCCATGCACTATTGGACCACATTTGAAACACATTTTTTGTAATTTTTCATATTTTAAAGGCACCCAAATCCTTTGTAGTTGCAAGATAATAGTTCTACCTCTAGTGATAGTTTTCCTCATATCAATCTCAGTTTTTACTCACAAGTAACTCCCTTAACCAACCCCATCCTCCTGGGCATCCACTTCTATCACTTTGCCAATTGTCTCCCTAATTTGTTTTCCAATTTCTAGATTCATTCATGTCAACGAAAGGTTATGTAGTTGAATCCAAATATCTTCATGGTCAAAATTCATCAAATGTGGTCTAGTAACACCATCAAATGGTTTTAGGATAAACAAATTGTTGTTCAATAGCCATGGCCTCCCTCCTAAAACTCTTTGTTTATGATCTTGGTTTACAAACGTAATAATGAACAGGTTTGGACAGATTTCCTGGAATGAGAAAGGTTTACCCATTTTCCAAACTTTTGTCATTGTTGATCAATTGATCTCCTTGCCAATAAATTGATCCAAACATAGTTTACCTACTAGACTTCGTTCTCCCTCTCTCGTCGCCTCCTCCAACTTTCCCACATTAAGTTCAATCGACGAGTTCTCTTCATCTATTAACTGTAGTTGGTCCCAAATTTTTGTTAATTCCTCCACTTCTCTCCTCCTCGATCAAAGAAGTGACCAGGGGGTTCTTCCACTAGATCTTACTTCACGAGAGTAAGACGTGACTAGGGCTCCACTTCTTCCTTCTCTCAGCGAGATGGTAGAGAGGAGAGTTTTTGACAAACCAGTAAGCTAAATTACAAAACTCTTCACATAAATGATAACCAAGACAACCTCTATTAGTTGGTCATCAGTTTGCCTATCGTGTATATTTCTCTTTTTTTTCTCCTTCAACTTTATTTCAAGATCGTTGAATCTTGAATCTAGACCCATCCCCAATCACAACCATACACATGCCGCCCCATCCATGTTTCCCCCACCTTAATTCCTCTTTATTTGACAAACCCATCCCCCAGCTTTTTGGTTGACATATGAGCCACATAATGAGCCGGTGCTAGCATGCATGGCACTCACACATTGCGACTCCACTTCTCCCACACTACCATACCCTCCCCCTCCACCTTCAATCTTAGAGTAGATTTGAAATTCTCGATCAAAATTTCTTTTTTGCTTTAATTTTTTTGGTGTTATTTTTATAGGTATTTGGTACTCTCTTTTGTCAGGATGTAGATTTTGGCCACCTACTTACCTTTATATGTTAAAGAACATTGGATAGGAGTTATTCAATTATCACCTTATGACCACAATCAATACAACAAGTGTTGATCCCTATAGTAGGGTAATCTTGTAATAAATGTTCTAAAGTCAACCAATGGAATATTACTCCAACAACTACTTTTAGCCAACTATAGCACTGGATTGATTATTATTTTACAATTTTTCATATGGCATTTATTCAATGCATGATATCTATTTTTTTGGGATGCTAATTATTAGGAATCTCACTCCCTCTTAATGTATTTTTCTTCTTTTTTTTAATCAAGCATATTATAGATATATGAAATAGTTACAGGATACAAGAGATAACAAGGTGAAAGGTCCTGACATTCATCCCAAACCAGTTAGTACAACACAAAAAAAAGAAAAGGAAAAGGATCTGGGGCCAATGACTTGACCCCCACCCATTTCTCACAAGGGGAAGCCACCTTAATCGATTTTGATACACTCCGATAAACAAACTATAATACTACGACTGGAAGCCGTAGTGAATGGATCTGTGCTGCATGTCGCTGGTCTAGATTGATTGAATGAGACTTTCACTATATTTTTTCCACGATCCTTAGTTAGGATGAACGATAACATAAAAAGATAGCAAGCGGAAAAAGCATTGAATCGTTGGCAGGCGACCGCCAGGAACTGTGGTGGTGCGTGAGGACCACACGCCATACTAAGAGAGTGGAGGTTGGTTGGATCTAAGAGATCTGAGACCACTGACTCCAAAAATACAGTGCATGTTAGTGACAGACTCACCTAGTGCAGTGGTATGTGAGATTCACGTGCGGTTTGGGCCTTACAAGAGTCGCATAAGCCACTCTTTCCGATGATTTTTTTCTACCATTTGAAGGATCGACGGTTGGCAAGTCTTGCTGTGTGGCACATGATCCAAAAGTAGTAGATCGGCACTTCTCTATGCTACAGTCAGAAAAATAGTAAGGAAAAAATCAGGTAAAAAAAACACAGTAAAACAATGCCTAGACTATACAAAAGGAAGGAGGCTCTAGCCACCCTCTGGATGGAGTAGGTAAGATTTTTGGACCTCCTTTAATTAAGAGCTTTTTCACTGGGAGATAAAACGAAAGCTATCCTCGTCCTCGATGTATTTCCCTCCTATTTAGTAATTTAATGAATTTGCACACTAAAAAAGGTCAAAAAAAAAAAAAAAAACTCCAATGATTATAGCAGAATTCCATTCTTTAAAAGAAATGTTTCCCTGCAGACTTCTGATCCAGCCTAAGCTAGCAATCAATGGAACAAAGATGTTTGTGCCTTGTGGATGGAATCAATACATTTAAAACATTTCCCTTATAAAGTGGTTCAATCTTCCTTTGCAAAAAAGAAAAGAATAAATTCTTTAGGCTTTTTAATAGGTGGCTACATTACTTTCGGGAAATGGAAGTTATCCAAAACTTTATGCTTCAGACGTTGCTGCTTGTCTCATCATTATATCAGAGGAGATATAATATGCATGCATGTCTGGGTGTGTGTATATATATATACACACACATATATACTAGGAAATGGTCCCGAGTACGTTAGATCCAGGGTGTACATGATATAATGATTTAAATAAAAATAAAAAATAAAAAAGTTAGTAGTTAATTTTCTGAAAAAAAAATACAAGGTAAAAAAAAGATAAAAAATCAAGTTCAAAAAAAATCTAAACTTCAGCAAAGTATGAGCATTGATCTGATTCGTATTAGATTATCTATTTACTCTCTATATAATAATAAAATATTATTAATTTTTTATTAAAAAAAAGTGAAACAAAAAAAAAGGAAAATGAATACACTGTTAGAACAAAAAGAAAATGAAAAAAGAGATATCAATTCATGCGTGCCGTAGAGCTATTAAGAGTCTTTTAATAAAACATGATCCTTCATTAAATTTTATAAAAAAAACTAGACATCAAATGGCCATGAAAGATTTTAAAAGTCTTTTGGCAAACAAGAAATGTTAAAATAACAAAAGTTTTAGATAGCCGTAATTATATGTATAATCTTTCTGATCTCTAAAAAAGTGGCCGTGCGTAACGTTTCCAACCAAAGGCTCTAAAAGCAAGAAAAAGACAAAAGCAAACTATATATGAGGTTGCATGCTCATGATAAATTCATTTCTGAAACAAGAAAACGGAATTAGAAAACTTCACGAAATAAGCAAGCCAGCTGCCTCCACATGAAAACCGGGCATGCCAGCGTCCAGACATTCGGCCCATTCCATTCCATGTGATGCCAAACATGATTTCTAAGCTCCCGGCCAAGTACTGTTGATCAATTCTGATCATATATAAATTATATATATGTAAGAAACTACGTACGTACATACACTTGAAAACAAAGGCGGCAGGCCTGTGACTGTGAGAATATATGGAGATGAGCCTCCTCATCAAATATATTACAAAGTTGAAGATCAAATTGCTGAGGCTTTCTAGTAGGCGCAATGATCAAGAAAAGTCAGCTTCGCCTTCTCGTGCCATTCACTGCGAGGAGCTCTTCTTGCCACCAGAAGGGAAAAAGGACCATTTCTCGGCGACGTCTGACAACGACATGGATCCCTTCATCCTTGCTCATATTGCAGCCCAGAATCACTTCAGACTCAGGCCAAACATCTACCTTTGAGAGAGAGAGAGAGACCAGTAGTATACTATACGTTGCTGGTTATCTCCTGAAACAATATTTGGCAGAGAGCTAGGTTTTTTACCGGTACTACTCGTTCAACTTGCTATTGATTCTGTTTGTTAACATGATGATCTGTCATCATGCGTAGGAATATTTTTCAAAACCCAAAGCTAGCTTTGAAGTCTTTCATGTTGGCTAATTAATTGACGAAAATATGTTAATAGAAACCCATATATATCCATCAGCATCGATTCTCATCAACATCGTCTTTTCGATCGTTTCCTACCTGCGTGTTCTGTATATATAATACATGGAGGAACATATTACATATATATATATATATATAGATATGTATATATATATAGATATGTATAATATTTATGAAAACCCAGAGCTAGCTGTATCCACAGCTCGTCATTGTGATGCCGAATTAATTGGCAAAGGGGTGCTGCAATATATCATGATCTGCAATAATATATATGTTTAATTTGCAGCAATTGATGCGGTAGATGTATATATTATGTGATCTTCGAAGACTTTTTTCTTTTATTTTTCGGTAATTTTGATCTCCCTCTGATCTTAGCCCACATATCATCAAATAGTGGCATCTGAAGCATGTTCAACCTACCCAAAAAAAAAAAAAAAAATGTTGCATGTAAGAAGTGAAAACCTTTTTACTTTTCTTTTTCTTTTTTTCTAGCTAGGGCATCCCAATGCTAATCATCATGGCCGGCTACGTATATATATAAAGTCGATGATCAAATTTTTGAGTTAACTACTTATAATAAGATGGTCATGTGTGACTTGTTGCTGCTTTAATATTTGAGTAGTATTACCATTTTTACGAGTGACCGCATAAGTACCAGATCAGCTGGGCGGCGGGTCTAAAAAATCCGACCCATATGACCAACGTGCAGAAGTACCAGGCGAATGCTTATTAAACACGCTTATCTTAAAATTTTAAATTAATAAGAGATTAGAAATTATCACTTGTTTCAAAGTTTAAGCTAATGAGATGAAAAATATTTTAGTCCCTTTTGGTTGTTAGACTCAACTGAGATCAACTTAGTTCAGTTTAATTTTAAGCTGAGTCTAACCTCCAAACACTCGACTTTCAAATTATTAAACTCATCTCAGTTTAAAACTTTTTTAAACGTATGACCATAATCTTTTTTAATTCAACATTTATTTAAATGCGAGACCTATAACCTTTTTCAACTTCTCATAAATATATCTAAAATCATCTTAACATCCAAATACATTTAAACACATCATAGATGGATTCCACAAAACTCACCATATCATCTCAACTCACTACTATTCATAAATAACTCAACTCAACATCCAAACGTAGCTTAATTATTTATATTTACCTTACCACTCTTAGCTTAATGAGATGAAAAATATTTAGGCCCCGTTTGGTTGTTAGACTCAACTCTTAGTTCAGTCTAATTTTAAGTTGAGTCTAACATCCAAATACATGACTTTCAAATTACTAAACTTATAAACTCATATCAACTCAAAACCTCTTTATATGTGAGACCAACAACATTTTTTAATTCAACATTTATTTAAACGAGAGATCCACAACCTTTTTCAACTTCTCATAAATACTGCATTTAAACTCATCTTAACATTCAAATACATTTACACTCATCTTAGGTGGTTCCACAAAACGCACTCCACAATCTCAACCCACTATTCTTCATAAAGAACTCAACATCCAAACACAACCTAATTATTTATATTTATCTTAACACTATCAGCTAATCTCACATATGAATTAAACTTCTCCTTAATAAGTGAAACCAATACTTAGGTTATTTAATTAATAGAATGAGATATAGAGTCATGATTTGAGTTTATCAGGACTTCTATTCTGATATCATGTGAAATCATCAATTATTCAAAAATTAAAGATGGTGGGAAGATATAGATTTAATCATTTATATTTATTTTAACAAAAAGTACATGTAAATATTTAAATTATATGCTGCTAACAGGCTAGGCAGGCCGTGTGCTTGAGCTACACTTCTTTTCACTACGAACATGTGCAGCTGATTGCCATTTTTATTTTTTATTTTATTTTATTTTATTTTATTTTTTTTGGGG
>QEOT01004437.1:0-15643 GCA_003123785.1 Pterocarya stenoptera
TTGCCTAACCAGTTGTGAATGCCCTTATACATTATATTATACACTTGTATAGCTGTCAGACTCTTTGATTATCATTAAAAATAAAATTCTCAACAATTCTATATACACAAGCACGTTGTCCAATCACGAAAACCTCATGTCATGTGTGATTGATTCCCCTTTTTGTTTTTTCTTATCATTCCTATCACTGACATCATAGAAATATATTGTCTTTACCAATTAAACTCTGAACATGTGTAACAGATGTAATCTACTATTTAGGTAAATAATCAGCTTTTCAACTATAATTCTGCTAATATTTAAATATAATTTTATAATGATTTATATTGAGATAGTTTATGACACTTTCTTAAGAGCAAAATCTCCTATTTTAAAATATAAGAGTAAAATATTAAAATTGTCTCTAATTTTTCCTCTTTGGATTATGAGCATTGTCAAAAGCCAATACATTTTCAAAACTTAAAGAAATGTAGATAAAATCATCATAAGTAATATTTTATTATAAAAACTAAAACCACCTTCTTTTCTACATAAACGGTATACAGTATTATAATAGTCTGTTTTTTAAATAATAACCCAATTAAATTCATATAAGATTAATATTATAAGGTTATAACTACAATAATTTTTATTTGTTATAATAATATAATATAATATTATTAACTAAAACATCCGATGCTCCCATCTAATTCAGGCCAGCAAAAGAGTTACTGATACTATTTGAGATGCCTTTCATTTAATTTTTGATTATTAATCGTTGGATTTTCTTTAGATAGTGTAATTACAAAATATGAAAAAAATAATTAAAAATATTATTATTTAAAAAATAATATTATGTTATTATTTTGATGAATCTAATTACTAATCTAATGTTGAATTATAGATATAGAGATTTTGAAATTATAAAAAATATATACTTTTTATTAAATTTTAAAAATATCTTTGACGAAACCAATGCTCAAAAACTTTGAGCTTTTCAAACCCTATACAACTTTAATTAAATCAATCATTTCATTAGATTTTCGTTAATATTATGCTAAAACGTCGCATGTCATTAAAAAAAAATTAAATAGTAAATACGAAATAAATTATTATAAAAAAAATATAAATTACCTGGATGACCCCAGACCCCAAGGTCACCCAGCTAACCGGGACGCTGGATTATATTTAATGTGAGATGTGGACAAGCCAAGGCACGGCTGCTGGGTTATATAATATGAATAATGAAATATTCATAATATATTTTATAATAATGTGTTAAAATAAAAATATTTTAATAAAATATTATTATTTTAATATGTTTATTTTTCCTATAATATCGGTTTCAAATGTGCACTTTATCCAATAAAATTATATGACGTGGCCCATCTGTTATTGCTGCAAAGCTCTGACCATGTGCTTCAGACCCGTAACACAGTAACACTAACTACTGTTTCAGATGTCTCAAAACAAAAAACTACTGTTTCAGAGATGAGTGCTCCTATAGCCACCAGCCTCTGGCACGTGTTTTTATATATAAATATATATATTTTAATTATTTTTAATATAAATTATTTTATTATTTTTAAATATTTTAAAATAATAAAATAATTTTAAAATATTATTAAAAAATATTTTCTTAATTATAAAGTAAAAAAAATTATTAAAAAAATATTTCATTAATTACAAAGTAAAATAATTTTTTTTAAATATTTAAAATTATTAAAAAAATCTATATAAAAAAAAACACATTATAATGGAACCGGAAGCTCCCAGCGGGAGCTGGCGCGGGCCGCTTAGCATTATTCTTCAGGGAACCCAGAAGAGAACGAACATCAAAGTCAATCGATCAGTGATAAATAAAGAAAGTGGATCCAACTGCCCTTTTACAAGCAGATGCCATTGATACCACCTTCGCTTCCTATCGCAATGAAATTCATCTTTCAACGTCAAGAGTATAATCACATTCACATAATTGACATAAAAAGGGCGGGCCGAAAGATCTTTTCTATATCAAAGAATCACGATACGATCTTCATCGCATTTTTACTTGTAATTTCCATAATTCCACAATCGTCAAGAGTTTAAAAGGTGAAAGCTTTAGAACAAGAATACCCAAATTTTGCCTCATCCCCATCAACAGCTCCTCTTGCTAGCATGGCAAAGCAGTAACAACAAACAAAACCTATATAACGTCGATTCATGCTATAACATTTACAACCATATCGACGGAATGAAAAATTGAAAAACGAAAACCATTTCAGAAGCAAACTATAACCAACACGAAAGAAGAAAAATGAAATCGATTTGAACTTTTAAGGAAGGAGAAATCAATGCTGTTCTAACCAGATTTCTTGCCCGAAGCCTAATCAAGTAATACGATATTGCGTTTTCGGCGCGTGAGGGATGATGTTACACGCGGCTGAACCCAGCGCGCGTGGGTGTACTCCCCACGACAGATAAAAGACCTCCTTCTGCGGCCTCTCGCTCGTC
The DNA here is from genome assembly GCA_003123785.1 of Pterocarya stenoptera. Classification (NCBI taxonomy): domain Eukaryota; kingdom Viridiplantae; phylum Streptophyta; class Magnoliopsida; order Fagales; family Juglandaceae; genus Pterocarya; species Pterocarya stenoptera. Next base: position 2,473 of record QEOT01004437.1, read on the forward strand.
GTCGTAATACAAGTCCTCCGTGCCACGAAACGCAGCGTGTAAAAAGACGATGGCGGCCCCAACCAGGAGTGATACCAACACGTTCAGCCACACGTCGGTGAGCACCAGAGCGACGATCGTGACGAGTGCTAGAGAGGCCAGAATGATGCGGTCGTCGACCTGGCGATTGAGGACGACGAGAGGTTCGTCGCGGAGGAAATAGAGGAAGCACCAGGCGGCGAAGACGATGAGGAAGACGATCATAGAGACCGGATGCCATAAGAGACTGAGGAAGAGGACGAGGAGGACGATGAGCGTGTAGTTGACGCGGAAGTGGCTAAGGTTTCGCTTGATACGGAGGTTGGCTTCGCCGATCGTGTATGGGCGCGTGAAGGAGGAGAAGGGTTGGACAAGCTCCCGCCATGGACGTTGCGAGTGAAAAGAAGAGCGAGTGGCGGAGGAAGTGGAGCGGAATACGCCAGAGTATGGTGGCGATTGTGAATACATTGCAGAGGGAAACCCTAACAACGATCAAATTCGTTCACAGTTTCAGACACAGATTCAGTCGGTCCCCAATCGAAAAAAAAAAAGAGAGAATCAATGAACGACGTCGTCTCGTGGTCCCCGGTAATTTATCATACTTTCGAAGAATTAATTTTCACATCATTCTATACATCATATACCATAATTTTTTTTATTTTTTTTATTTGTTTCTCTTATTAAATGTATATTATATAGATGAAGAATAAAAATATATAAATATTTCAAAAAGAGTAAGATAAAAAAAATTAAAAATAAAAAACACATTAATATATATAGTGTATAAAATGATACATAACAATACTTACTTTCGAATTAGATTGGCCCGTGAAAAAGAAAAGTGTCGGCAACCAACAAAATATATATCGAATTAAAATTTTTAAAAGTTTTTTACAAATTAAATTAGTAAAAAATTATGTCAATTTAGGGCTGCTGGGCATCCGGCCCATCCGATTCCACCTGCATGGTGCCTGGTGGGCTATCCTCCCGCCTCAGCGGGCGGGTTGCCCATTTGTTTTATATGCGAATGACCAGGTGGGTGGAATCAGCCCAATTCATCGTGTAAAAGGAAAAAAAATATATGGTTTACTATTCTTTTACTATTTAGAGTATATTTATTTATTATTTTTAAGTATTTTTTTTACATTCCTAATATTAAAAAATACATAATTTTATTAATAATCAATTCCTTAACCATTAAATAAAATTAAAAATTAAAAATTAAATATAAAAATAGTAATAAATATTTAGTAGAAGAATAGTAACTTTATCATTTTCTAAAATCTAAATTTCGTAATTATTTGAACAGGAGAGGTGAGCAACATGAGTAACAAATAGATTTTACAAAAATAAATTCATAAATTAATATAATTTTATATTATACATAAGATTTATTTTATAATATGATGTATCATGTAATTTATAAGTTTAATTTTATAAAATTCCTTGTTATAACATTTATAAAATTCCTTGGTTATAACATTTATCTTTTAGCGGCCGTCGTCCAACACAATTTCTCTCTCCTTCACGCTCGTCACCTAACACCAATTCTTCTTCACTTCTCTTCTTTTTTTCATCTCCTCTTCCTCTTTTTCTCCTCACAGACCCCATGGCCACGACAGCCCATCATTGGCTGGCACGCCATCTTCTTCCCCCACTTATTCTTCTTCCTTATCTTCTTCTCTCCCTTCTCTTATTATCTACACAAACCCATTGCCAACCGTGACCATCGGTCTCTAAGCAGACCAACGGCCAGTATCGATCGTGTGTCGCTACATAGACAATATCCGTAAACTGTTAAATTCTTTTTAATAAAAATAAGAGATGATTCAAAGATAATGCAAAATTACTACATTTACATAAATGGATAAAACGTTATATATAAGGTACTTTTAACAAAAACATCTTACAGCCAAATCTCAGCAGTAAAACCATAGCGTACCAATGAAGGGGAAGAAAGAAAGCACAGGTGAATAAATGAAGAACGTGAAATTTGCATTTTATTTTCAGGCATGAAATTTGAAGGATTCGTTAAATCCTATTATTTGGTATAGAGATTATAGGATAAAACTAAAAAAAATGGAAAAGTCATTGAGATTGTGATTGTGGGGATCTCGAAAAATCTCACTTATTGACTGTAGGTTTGGATAGTGAGATAAGAATTTTTTATTTTAGATGAAAGTTTAAAATATTATTTTTTTAATATTATTATTGTTTTGAAATTTGAAAAAATTGAATTGTTTATTATATTTTGTGTGGAAATTTGAAAATTTTGTAATAATGAAATCAAATAAAATTAGAATTTTGTATCTCATCCCACTTGCCAAATCTGCCAGGTTGGAAAGTGGGGAGGTGTTCAAACTTTCCAGGTGTTGGTACAAGCAACTGAAAGACTCTGTTGGATTGACATGAGCATTTTTTTTTTTTTATTTGACATGAGCATTACTTATTGACTAACCCAAAAAACAAAATGACAGCAACATTTGAAAACACCATGAGAGGCTTACATTGGTTGGTGCAAGTTTGCACCAACTTGGGACCAAAAATGCACTGACATTTACAATGTAACAATGCATCACATTAGTAATGAACAAGTAGATGCTATATTCGAACATTAGCTATACTGGAAATTAAAGCATTTTGATATGGTTTCAACTTCAGTCTGCAATGTAAAGCTATGAAGAGGAAACTCGCATATCAGTTGGAAAATAAATATATTATAAACACTTACATATCATGAAAGAATTTGTATGTCTTGATATCTTCTACGATGAACTTAACAGCACCAATGCAACCCAACACTGCAACAGCCGAGAACCAGGTAGCTATTGCAAAATTAAGGAGCTGCACTGAATGGCGAAGTTTGGTGTTCTTGGGCATTCTTCCCGCTTTCAGATATGCTATTGCAGGGAAGACAAAGTCCAGTGGAGTAAACCCAATTGCCCCACAGATGGACACAAAATCCCCAAAAAAGGGCATTGCCGAGGCAATAAGAGTAATAAGAACCATGTAAATGGAAGTGAATGTAAGACGGATCAAGTGTTTTCTCAGAGGAACATTGCTATTAGCCTTATTAGACAGAAATCTTTCCTCAAAGTAGGCATATGTTGGCCTGCAATATATCTAAAAAGAAGCAATTTAGTTCAAAGAGGCATTCAAGTAACNCCCCCCCCCCCCCCCATTTTGACCGCTTATGTATTTTTTTAATTTATTTTACTTAATGATTAAGGAAGTGACTATTAATAAATTTGTGTATTTAAAAAAAAAATGTTTAAAAAATATTTGAAAGAAAGAAAAAAAACTAACACTGCAAAAACTTGGTTTGATGCCGAGAAAGTTTAAAACTATGTATCTGAATACTCATATGGCCAATTTCTCTGTTCTTTTATTTTTCAGGTATTTTCTGTATTCACAATTTTCAATTTATGTAAGACTGATATTGGTTGTCACAGTGCAATATTGTTTTCAGAACATTATTTTCTACAGATTTTATGGGTAAAATTATGACACGTTTTTAAAAAGAAATCTAGAAATCATTCCTGAAAAAATAAAAAATATAAACACACAAAAAAAGAGAAGGAAAGTGCAGATGTGTATTCAATCCATGTTACAAAGGTCAGAGAGTACCTGATAGCATCCTGATATTTGAATCACAGCAAAGAGATTGGCCATGACAATTGTCCATTCAGGAACACTTAAAGAAGATACTATGTAAGCCTGGACTTCTGATCCAAACGCCCAGTATCCACAGAAGGCTAATATCCAGTAAGACACAATAATGATACTGTATGCTGCCGTTACACCTTTATACATATTCTTCCTTGCAGGTTCTCTTACAGTGTTCTGGCAAGCAAATGATTGTTTGTAGTCACCATATTCATTGTTAAGAAAATATGAATTTCAAAACTCGGTTTCAGTTATCAATTTAAACGGTGTTAGAATATAAACTAAATAACTAAATTCACTTCTGTAACATGATATCATTAAATCCAATTGTCCTAAAAGCTTAAGCGTATGGATGAGATGAATTTAACTAACAGATTATCGAGGAAAAGAACATGGCTTTCGGCAGATTGAAAAAATCAACCAAAAAAAAAAAAAAATAAATAAATTTAACTTGTTGATGTAAGTTGTTGTGGAAATATATTACTTGTATTTCTGGAAGCATTGCATCTCCAAAGGAGAAGGCAACTACACCAAGAGCATTAAAGGCTTTAAAGATCTTAAGAGAGGAGCTCCCTTGCAAACTGTAACTTACGGTGTTTCTGTCAATCTTTTTTCCTAAAAGGACATGAAAAAAGAAAAGTTAAAAACATAAAGTGGAGATGATGTTGTGAAGTGACTACTTTGAAAGGGAGAGACAGATTCAAGTCCTAAAGGTAGGAAGAGAGCAGGCAAAGAGAAGTCTCACAAAGCCTACCATTATAAATTGTCACACCAATGGTTGTAGCAGCAAACCCAATCGTGCTTAAAGTGCACAATGAATTTACCCATCTCAATGAGTGGATGTCAGGAAGCTGAGAGAGAACAAGTTCAAAGGCTCCAAAGAAAATAATGAAATGCTGCAAGGTTAAGGCACCATCCTCGCTAAAGTGTTTATAAACTGCCTGCATAAAGATGGAATAGAACATCACCCCACCTCAAACCCAAAAAAGAAAAACTGGAAAACGAAAGAAGAATGAAGAATGAAGAAAGAAACACATATTACTATTCTTATCATTTTATGATTTCCTAACCTTAAGGCTGCTCCCAGCAGCAATTTGAATGGCAATGTTGTTGCCCAAAGATGCCACCTGCTGAAAAAATGCAATAGAGTAATAACCCCAGAATCCTTCGAAAAAAAGAAAATATTAGAGTCAGGTATGCAGAAAATTAAAATAGAGACGTTAAGTTCAGGTTATAAACAACAAGATCTTTTAATTTTAGTTGTCAATGAGCATTTGTAGTTCATAATTGCCTGACTTAAAAACAAACTATAGCTCATTCATTATCCAAAGGGAGAAAAAGAAGGTCTGGTGTTCAATAAAGTTAGCTCTTATGTTTTAGGTCGAGAAGACGATTTGGGCTTTCAAGTTGTCATGTTCTGATGTTCTGAAATGCACTCAACAAAACAAAAATGTCTCTCCATCATTTTACTATCAACAATTATAGTGAAGTAAAGGTTATCTTTCTTATTTTTGTGTCTGCTGTCACTATTGTTCTTGTAATTATAAACTGAAATAACTCAGGAGAAAATACCAACCAAAGATGCTCCCTGCAAGTTTTCTGTACGTAATTTGCTTCTTCCCATTCCATCTCCATAACGATGCGATCAGAAGACTAGAATACCAAGTTGCCAATGTTCCACTTACTAAACTACTCACACCTGAAAGGAGGAGTAGCAACAACATATCCACAATAAGTACTGCCAATTTAAGGGAAAAATGCAATTAAAAAGAAATTAGCGCTCACCAAATATAGACGAGAAGAAAATAAAAGGCCATGACTTGAAGCATAGCTTTATCTAAATTTCCAATGCAAGTGACTCAAATTAGAAAAAAATAAAATCAAAACTTTAACTGAATTCAGCTTCTGTTATCCGGGTTCCCCTTACAGGCCTAACTGGGTAGATAATATTTGGGCAGTTGTGCACGTATTGGCTATTGGAAAGTGATCTTTTGGATTCGGATTCATTTGAAGGGAATCACGTCCCTAACTACCTGGTAATCAACGAGGCACTTAGAGCCAGCCTAAAATTTTAAAAGAAAAATCCGTAGTAGTTAAGAAATGAATAATAAGAAGAACAGTAGTTAGTACAGAAGTAACGATCATGCTAAGTGAAAATAGAGTATTTGGGTAAGCAACCCTTCCAAGAGTGCTCTGGTTTTTGGGATTTGTTTCTGGTTGAATTATGGGGCTGAGAGAACTTTCTGTGCAGGTTCTCTTTTGGGTGCTGAAGAATAATACCTCGGTCGATTTCCCCTCTGCACTTACTTGTCAAAGGTTCGAGTGATGCTGGAAGTGTCTTCTCCGAGGTGAAACTACAGTCAAAAGTGAGGTTTATAATTTATTGAAAAGTTGCTTCCTTGTCTGTTTTGAATCAACGCCATCAAGCACGACTATTTCTCCTTTTATCGCACTTTAATTACTTACTTAAAAGGAAGTAATTTTATTGTTCCTATTATTCTTCTTCTTCTTCTTAGAAACTCAATTCAGTTGAGTATAGCGGTTTTCTATTACTTAACAAGTTTTCTTGGCTACCAAACACGGAGGTGATAAACAGAGGAATCAAATAGAACTGACCGAGGGGCCAACCGAGAGAGGCAAGAGCAAAGGGCAAGGGAGCGTAAGCAGCAGGAGTGGCAATCGTGGTGGCGACATGGAAAGCCGCGTGCTTCCACGTCCCTCTTCCATCCACCTCTCCTGCTTCTTCTACACTATCTTCTCCATGTTTCTCTGCTGCTGCTGCTGTTGGTGGCGGCGGTAGCGAACTCACTGGTGGCTGAGAAGAATACCCCGAGAACATTGCAGCGGGTCAGCTAATTAGAATTTTGCAGTTGAAACTGGCACAAACCACAGAATAGGGGTAAGAGTCGTCCATTCATAAATGAAACTCTTCTTTTCTTTTGACCTTTCGTTTTGTGAACATGCCGGGGAAGATAAACCGTGGGGAAGTTTGCAAAGTCCAAACGATTACGTAACATCCCACTGACATAATTCAGAACTCTATAAAGTTTGGTCCCAATAATACTATCATTCCTATGAATATGATTCCATGTATTTATGTCAACGTGTTTACACCGGAGTTCTGGGAAGTGCAGAGAATTGATGGCTGTCTGTATTGATTGTCTGGTAGTCATACTTATTTTCCTTTTAATTTTTTTCGTTGGTTTTTGGATTGTTTTTAGAGTGTCAAACTTGAACACTTCCGGGGGGCGGGGACAGCTCATTAAACAGCGACGTGTTGGAACTTGGAAGTGAGTGACACCGTTATTCTTCATCACTAGCTAAAATAAAGTAAAGCGCTAATGCAAGAAATGCACATAAAGTGTTTGAGAGAATGCCTCAATCGATAATTCTGTTATATCATTTCATCTTTGTTACTCATCACACTTATACTACAAGGAATATTTCTACAAGACTCATAAAAGAGAACAATCCCACTATTTTCCAGATCACATGACCCCTAGCACTCCACCTCATCAATTTTGTTATACAAGAATATTCTAGAGCTAGCTCTACACCTCTGCATTTGTTGTATGAGGAATCTTTCCAGAAGCTTCTAAATTTGGTGGCATATCTTCGCGTTGCAATATCTCTTGTGGACATGTCTTTGTAGAATCTTCTTCTTGAGAGATGATTGCCTTAATACTAGCTGTAAAGGTGACTTGTGGCATGTAGGTTTGTTGATTCGAGAGGGTCGATTCAAAATGTATTCATAATGCATGGTTAAAGTAAGACTTTCTAAGACTGATGGAGTATTTCGACGTAATAAATACTCCTTATTCAATTAATAAACTACTGTTTTACTTTAACGCTGGAAAAAGAAGTTGTTAGGTTCTGTTTTGTGAAAGTTTTTGTAAATTGGATCTCAAGATCCCTAATAACAGAGATGTATGAGTGTTTTATTTTTATGTTTTAAAGAATTTTGTTCATCTCTTGTTTTGGATCAAACTACTTGGAGTGTTACTATAATGAATGCCATGAATTGTGTTTCAATGAGGAAGGTCTAAAGCTGCATTCAATTGCAAAGATTATAAGTTCCTTTGTGGATTTGGGGTCTAGGGATTATTTAAAGCAAAAACTGAGCATTTCAATCACAAAACCATTCACTTCATAAATAGCTGAATCCTAAACTAGCCAATGTTTAAACCCTTCAATGTATCTATGTTTGGTGGTTTGATGCTAGTCAGCTAGTGTCCTACCTTCAAGTTTATCCTATCTTGCAGAATTCTGTTACATGACAGCCTTCATTTTTAGTGGTGTCAAAATGCATACATGAGTTTGCTAGGAGCAAAAGTCTCTAGATAGTTGATCTACAAGATATCATTTATTCATACATTTAGATGAATTTGTCCAACTACAAGGGCGTCGGAACTTGAAACAAAAGTTTGTTCGATATGTTTGGTGAGATTTTGGACTCTGAGTTGAATTGGTTTCCAGGTTTATGCTGTGCAGTTGATTTGCTATCAATTGCCACCATATCTAACATATCAAAGGAAGTGTGAAATGTCAGTGTTAATACCTAAAAATAAAGCAACAGTCCGGAAGGGGACAAAGATCCATTCTCAGCCCTGCTGAGGTTGTTTGAGCCTCGATCGGTCTTGTGTGGGCCCCTGGCAGTGGTTCGATGTAGCTGTACTGTGTCCATGCGTGTATCCATGGCGGTGACCAATAAATAAATGCAAGAAAAGTAAAGAGAAAAAGTCAAGAGAATGGGACACACATATTTACGTAGTTTGGCACTAAACCTATGTTCACAAGGGTTCGAGGATGGGATAATTCATTATAATATGCTTGTTTATAATATCTTATGGTCTCTTGTCCTCACTGTACAATGAAGATCTGAGCTCTACCCTCTGGTTTTTCTCCTCTCGCTGGAGTCTATGCGGTGAGGTTGAAGAATGTAAAGTCTCAAAGAAGCCTGGCCCCCTTAGTCTCTGAAGTCATATGTGCTATTTCCTTTTATGTCCAATCCCCCTTTGCTTTATATCACACCACCCATCATTTATGTCTACTCCATTCTTTTCTTCCAAACACTCTTCTTAACCTTTTATCTCCTCCTTCCTCCTCTTTTTCTTGTCTTCTGATGAGTTTCTCCTGTTGAGCTGGGTCTAAAAAATATAATGAGCTTGTTATATTTTATTTCTTACAGTCAGCTACTACTGAGCATCTAGGACCATTTATGTTTCTTGAAGATAGTGGTTTCAGCACGAGTAAAATGTTTGCACCCTTTTAGCTGCATGTGCAAGTTTCATGGATTGAGATGTTTTCTGGTATTAAACTCTTAAACACATGTTCTGTTTTTTCTTCCTTGCCATCGGGAAAATAGAAAATGACTCCAAGAACCAGACTGGAGTGTGAGAACTTTTGTACATGTGGGTTCTTAAACCATTATCATTTCCAGACGTAAAGCGCAAAGAAAGTGTTACTGTTGCCTTACTAATTGCAATATCACTATCCATATGCAAATGTGTGTGGTGGCCTGCACTTTTGAGGGTAAGAAAAAGTATGAACATGGCATAACTGTGTCAAATCAGATTAGAGCTAGAACACTGGCAACAAAGAGGCATCCCTGTGGACAACAAAAGAAGAATACAAAAAGCAATGGGGCCCATAATCTTGCTTTAAGTTTAATCAGATTTGCAAAAAATCTGAACAATATTTGGATTTAACACGAGGGAGATATCTCTATTTATGTTCCTCATTTAGCCCATGACCATCTTAGATTGAACACAAATGATTGATTGCATTAATAGGGTACAAAACCAGACCGACTGTTTTACCAATTCTGGTTATAATCATGGCCGTACCTCAAAAGCATAATACCAGATCCCAAAGATCCTCTTTTGCTTTATGACTTTAGGAGTAAAAGTCAGGAATTCTATGTGCACTAAAAAGCATCCCCCTTTTTTTTTTCTCCCCCTAAGATAATGTAATAGGAAAAACAAAAGCTCTAGGAAGATATTCTTCAACCAAGATAAAGGGATAGAATTATTTTATTTTATTTTTCTTGATGGGGCTAATGAGGCGGGACAAAGTCGTGGCATTATCTTGTTTATGAAAGGGGTATGTTTACAGGTGGGTGGGGCTAACAAAGAGCTCTCTAGCTTGGCATCAAGCAACCATTCTCTGTTTGTAAGAAAGAAGGTAGGAGATCGTTTCGTTTGCAGACACACTCACCTGTGAACACAAGGGCTGCACTGTTAATTCCCTAATCCGGCAGTGAGAACGAAACTGAGAGACTTTAAAGTTTAAAAACAAAATCCAAAGAACAGGCTGTTTGAGATTTCTTGAAAAAGGAAAGGTGAAATATGTACGATTAATTTTATTAATCTGAAAAGGCTGCTCGCTGTTTATTAGTTTAAGCTCATGCCACCGACGCCATGTCATAAAGACTTCAACCATCCAGCATGTACCTCAGTCCTCAAAAGGAGATATTTTATTTCTCAGAAAATAACATAAAAAGCGGATATTTTATTTCAAACGAGAAAAGGAGGTAAAGAACACATAATTAGAAAGAATCAAGGTGTCCTAGATTGTACAGTAAGTTACCGTTTAAATAATAATTTGAGATGAAATAATTTTAAATAAATTTAATAAAATATTATTAGAATATTATTTATTATTATTATTTTATAATTTAAAAAATTAAATTATTTATTATATTTTATAAAAAAATTTTAAAAAATTATAACGATGAGATGAGATAGATCAATTTCAGTACAAGAAATAAACTTATCTTGTTAAAATGCATGAACCACACCAAAAACTATTTTCAATGAGTAATGTTGTAAGTATTATAAGATTTACTATAAAGCTGTACAAATTGATGTGTCACTGATCAAAAGTTAAATTAAAAGATAAATTTGTTTTAATATTTTCCACGTCATTCTAATTTTTATCTTTAACCGAAGCTTATTTCTTCAGTAAATGTATGAATTTGAACTCGCAACTACCAATTAACTTTAACTTTAGTCACTTTTTACAGATAATATAAGATGGTATGAGATAAATTAAGATTAAAATTAAAAATTAAATAAATATTATTATAATATTATTTTTATTTTAAAATTTAAAAAAATTAAATTATTTATTTTATTTTGTATGAAAATTTAAAAAAATTATAATGATCAGATAAGACAAATTAAATTGAGAGTAGTTATAAAAACAAACAAACCCTTATATGATTTTTTTTTTTTTTAAATGACGAGGTGAAAACAACGTGTTATCCAAACAACATTATTCTTGTAATCTTGTATCTATCTTTTGATAGAGAGGTCAAAGCACACTGCTAAGAAGGTTGAAACTTTTGAAAGGGGTTTGGTAAATGCTTTGACAAGAAGGACAATGAAAGGAAGGTTGTCCAAAATTGGACACGACCAAACAACCATCCTCAGACAAAAATGCTAAAATCCAATTCTGTCTAATTTTCTTTCCAAGCAATTATGGAAAGAACTATTCAACCAGACAAGTTTGGTGTGAGGCATGATGGCTTTGTCACCTCAACAATGCAAAGGAAATTGTCTTTCCTTACCGTCCTATCTTTCTTATGAAGGGGAAGAAAAAAATGCCCCCCCATGTTTGACTGACGATGAAATCCCAGCACTATTTGTTGGAAATATATGGATGATCATCGGGTCAATTAACAGTATCCCAATTCCCATGATATATGTTTTTATTTATCGTCCACTTTGAGGACAAATATAGATTGTGACTCAAGTTTCACCTTCTTATATGTAACGTGGACATGGTAAAAATAAAAAAAAAATTAAGTGCCGTTTAGATAGTGAGATGAGATTAGATGATTTTAGATGTATTGATTAAAATATTATTTTTTAATATTATTATTATTTTAAAATTTAAAAAAATTAAATTATTTATTATATATGTGTATACACGCATGTGTAAGGATTAATGTAGTACATTGTTAAGAATTTAATATAAATAATTAAATTTATTTTTTTATCAACTTTTCAGATAAGTAGTGATTTCATATGATATCAAAACAGAGATTATGAGTTTGAATTTTAACTCCGCCTTTTATGTAATATAATTAAATATTCCATATGTTATATATATAATTAAATCTTCATTTATTTTTTTATGAAGCAAATATTCCTAGGGGAAAGATTGATAATACTATTGGTTTGAGATTGAGTGAAGAATGATTAAAGGAATATGTCATAGCTCCAATTATGAACACATATTTATGGTAATGCCTCATGCCTTTTTTGACTGTTAAAGATATTCATCACGCAACCAATGTGCATTGCTAATTATAAGTTAATAACACTTGCCCGAATCTCTTTAAATTCTGTGTTCAATTTAAAATAATTTGATTTTAAAAACAAAGAAATATAACGTATAAATCTCATTATATTTAAGACTATCCGTTCAAGAGTCGTGAAGAATGTGAACTAATATGAAAAGATATTATATAATTAAAAATATATAATTTGATATAATTTTAAATTTTTATAAAATATATTAAATTTATTTTTTAATAAAAATAAATTTATAATATAATATAAAACACATTTTTTATTAATTTATAATCTATTGCTTAAAGTATTTTCCTAATAAAGTATCTATCAGATTACTCTACCGAGAGAAAGGGCGTGTGAAGTCAACGACGGCGGGACCCACGCGGTGTCAGTCACGGAACTAGGAGCAATGTACCCTCAGTGCAAGATAGCGGTTTGGAGAATAGGGCAGTCAACAGCACTTAGCAGTACGTGTCAGACTGTAGCGAGGTATTTTAAACGTGGCAACTTTTCATTCGTGGCCCTTTGCAACGGCTATATAAGAAAGAGTCATTATCTCTTGGGGTTGGGGATCGCTCATGGGTCCCACTTTTGGCGGATATTTTGATAAAGCCGCGCAGATCACAGGCCCCAGGGGAAAACAATTTTAAGGAAAAAAAAAACATTTTAATGTAAAGTAAACTAGGGGTGGGCAGCGGGGCCCCGTCCCCCGCTACCCCACCCCCGTCTGCCCCGTTCCCGCATGGGCGGGCGGGCTACCCCGCACCACCCATGGGGGGGGCGGGGGGCGGATTGACTCCGGCGGGGTCCCGTCCCGCCCCCGCTCCGCATACTCTATTTTTTAATAAAAAAATTATAACTTTTTAATATTTATATAAATAATTTATATAAATATATTGTATATAAATATATACAATTTGTAAAAAAACTTGAATTTAACTTCAAGTTAATGGATTGCCTTAGCCTCCTAGGCCAACCATTATATAGGAGGCCAAGGCAATTCAAAATATAACTCTAATGAGTTTATATTTTTTTTAAATGTATAAATTTTAGTTTATACTTTAAATTATATTATAATTTGAGTCTAAAAAAAATTTTTAAACGAAAATTTTTTTTTAGACAATATGTTAAGCGGGGGGCGGGGCGGGGTGCGGTTTCATCCGCACCCCCCGGTAGCGGGGCGGGGT
>QEOT01004437.1:15828-34797 GCA_003123785.1 Pterocarya stenoptera
AAAAAAAAAAAAAAAAAAATTTTTTTTGCCCAGCGGTCAAGTTGAGCGGTCAAGTTTGGTGGGCAAAGTAGTGTTTCTCTAAAATAAAATAATTTTAAACAGTAGCAGTTTATGTGCATGTTGGCTTTGTTCTTCTGTATTGGTTGGTAATATTGTTCAACGTGATTTGAGAAGTGAGAGGAAAATGATTTTAAATAAAAATTAAAAATTAAATTAAAATATATTTTTTTAATATTATTATTATTTTAAAATTTTAAAAAATTAAATTATAATTTATAATTTATATAAAAATTTAAAAAAATTATAATGATAAAATGAAATGAGATGAAATTATTTCTGCATCCAAACGGAGTCAAGAAAAACTCTATTTATAACTCTACCCATATTATATATTTACTAAAGCATTTATATGATATAATTTGATTTAAAAAAAATTAAAATCTTAAGTGATATATATTTATGCTATATACACTAATTTGATAATAGAATAACACTTTATTTAAATAAAAATAATTTTTTACTCTTGTTAATTACAAGAGTTATAGTTTCATAGTGAAAGGTGATTATTAAAAAATTATACAATTGCCAAAACAGTTTGCCAGGACCAAAAGAAAAGCAAGCATCTTGGTTTTGAGAATCAGATACCCACTGATCCTAATTTTTTTAAATTTTTTAATATTAATAGATATTTTTTTATTTGTCAAGCATTTTTTTTATTCCTTAATTTTTTTTTTTTTGTGTAATGAGATGATGGCATGCAAGTCTCAAATTCTCAATATACCAACAAGGGCAGAAGATGCAAGATGAAAGAGTGCAGTGGAAGAAAATGGAGAGAATATGAATCCATTTTGGCATAAAGACCAAGTGGAGGCTTAGAACTACAGTGTTCACATAAGCCAAGTCCAACCCGCCATATATATATATATATATAGTACAAACAAACCTCAACAGCTTAATGACAGCAAAGACAAAACCACTTAGTTTTATCGTCTGGAAGTAGTGAAACACAAGCTACGAGACACAGCAGTCTTGAATTAATTGAAGCTGAAAATGGGGGAGAGGAGAAAAAGAGTGACAGAGGTCTTTGTGTGGGACCCACCTTCAAATCTGTGACACAGACGGCAGTTTCATTTCTATGCGGCATTCCTTATTTAAATGCCTATCTTTCTCTCTCTACATCCCCTCCCTCTCTTGAGTTCTTTGTGTTTTTGCTTCTTTCTCTAGAAAAATTATAAAATATTGTTGAGGAGAAAGTGGAGGGTTTTTGTATTCTTTTGGCGCTGTGAATTCTCAAGCGAAGCAAAAGTCTTCCTCTTCTCTTTCACACCTTTGGATCTCAAAACCACCGAAGCAGAATCTAGGGTTTGGCTGCACCAAGTTCAACAAGGTCTGTCCTTTGGTGCTATTCCTGCTTTTTCATTCTAGCTCTGATCAGTTTCCTTCTGTGAAAATAGCTGTATATGGTTTCATCTCTATTTGAGGTTCTCTCTTTTTCAATCAATCTTCACTGACCCAGTTTTTAGTGTTCTCCTGGTCTTCTTTGTTTCGGAAAACTGAGCCTTGCTATGGTGAAATTCTTGATTTTTCAATGAAAATCTCTAGCTTGGGCGCTTTTTCTAGTTCGGTGAAAATGGGATTTTGACTTGGGTTTTTGTTTTCTCCGATATAGATGGCTGAATATCTGTTGTTTGAGTAGTTATCTTTATCTTGGGATCTTTTATGGTGTACGTTAGTTAAGTTTTTGGTGTTCGGGTCTCTTTAGTTTTTTTTTTTTTTTTTTCCTTTGGTTGGGGCTTAGTATGGAGGAGGTTGAAGGAGCTAATAAAGCAGCCGTGGAGAGCTGCCATAGAGTTCTGAGCCTTTTGTCTCAGCCTCAAGATCAGGTTCAGTGTAGGAATTTAATGGTAGAAACTGGGGAGGCTGTCTTCAGGTTCAAGAAAGTCGTTTCTCTTCTAAATACAGGTTTGGGCCATGCAAGAGTGAGAAAGCTCAAGAAACTCCAAATCTCTTTTCCCCAAAACATACTCTTAGAGAACCCCACTTGTAGAACAGATCAGCAGTCCAAAAATCTTCAATATCTTCAGTCTAGCTTTCCTGGAAACCCAATTCAAGAAATTGGCTCAAACGTTAAGAGTAGTCTGTGTTTGGGAAACCCATCTTTGGAATTGAGCTCAAATGGGAAAAGCCCTCTCCAACTTTCCCAAAAAACACCATCAACACACTATCACTTCCTCCAACAACAACAACAACAACACCAGCAGAGGTTATTGCTTCAGCAGCAACAGGCGAAACAACAAGCCGAGATGATGTATCGCAGGAGCAATAGTGGCATAAACCTGAATTTTGATAGCTCTAGTTGTACTCCCACAATGTCATCCACTAGGTCTTTTGTTTCCTCCTTGAGTATAGATGGGAGTGTAGCTAACTTGGACGCAAGTGCTTTCCATTTAATTGGGGCACCTCACTCTTCAGATCAGAATTCACAACAGCATAAGAGAAAGTGTTCTGCCCGGGGAGAGGATGGGAGTGTGAAGTGTGGGAGCAGTGGTAGATGTCACTGCTCAAAGAAGAGGTTAGACTTTTTTTCCTCTCCATCTCTTCCATTTATTTTGGTCTTGGATCTTATTCTGCAGTTTTCCTCTTACCTTTTTTACGTGAAACGATTTGATCTTTTGTTGACAGATTTTTCTTAATATGCTTTACTATGCTTGCAGGAAACATAGGGTGAAGAGATTGATCAAGGTACCTGCAATCAGTAACAAGCTTGCAGATATACCTCCTGATGATTACTCATGGAGGAAATATGGGCAGAAGCCAATCAAGGGTTCTCCTCATCCTAGGTATATTGAATCTCTGCTTCACGTCAAGTTTTGTAAATCTGATGATTGGCTTTAAAGTTTCATTTTAACTATCACTGTTCTGCAATTTGATATGCATTTTTTAGGGCGTAATGCACTTACTTAGCTGAAGTGTTATTAGTTTTTCATGGAAATTAGAGTTAGCTTTTTTCTGATGAGTGGATGTTAGTGTTGTTGTTTCTTTCCAATCTTTAATTTGAGAAGTACTGCAGTGGAAAAAGATCTGCATCCTTTTGTCCTCATAAATGAGCAGAGGTGTTTGACCATATGATGGTTTTCTGTGATTTAGGCCCCGTTTGTTTTCATAATTCCTCTCAACTCATCTCATCTTATCTAATTATTACAATTTTCTCAAATTTTCACACAAAATAAAATAAACAATTCAATTTTTTCAAATCTTAAAACAAAAATAATATTAAAAATATGTATTTTAACAATATTTTATTCAACTTTTAATTCTAATATCAACTCATCTCATCTTATCTAATCTGTGAAAACAAATGAGGCCTTAACTTTCAATTAGCTGTGATTGACCATTGGATGGTATTTTGTGATTGTTCACTACTCCATTGGAATAGCAACAAACTTGAGCTACATAGCCAATAAAAATACAATTAGCACTGACCAATGTATTTATATTTTTGTTAAGCCCCACGATTTAGATGCAACATTTGAAAGAAAAAAAAACCTGAAGTCCAACTCTAGGAACCAAGAGTTTTTCCTCATGCTTCCTCTATTGTTGCGGATGAGAAATTTGCTTTGGCCTTGCTGGTTGCAGCATGAATACCTGCTGGAGATGGTTGTTTGATTCCACTTTTATCTTATGAATCTATTTCATCAAGAAAAAATAGGGTTAAAATCAGAACAATGGCAAAATCATCTTTTGTTCTTTGACAAAGTGGCACAGAAAGGATCGTCGGGGGGTGGAGCACATACAAGCAATGTCCTCGTTGACGGAGGGAAGGAACCTTTGGGCTCCGTTTAGAACTTGGACTAAACTGAGTTGATCATAGTTGAGTCTAATTTTAAGCTGAGTCTAACATTCAATACCCAACTCTCAAATCATTAAATTCATCTAACTTAAAATCTCTTTACATGTGGGACCTATAATCTTTTTCAGCTCAACACCTATTTACACGCTAGACCAACAACCTTTTTCAACGTTCTATAAATATATCTAAACTCATCTTAACATCAAAACACATCTAAACTTATTTTAGGTGGATTCCATAAAATTCATTCCACTATCTCAACTCACCACTATATGGATAGCTACCATATAGCTATTGAGGAGATTCGGGATTTGAATGTAGGATATGGCAGGGAGGAAATTATCGGTTTGTCGTTGGTGCCTTGTGAGGAGGAATGTCTAGGGTTAAGAGTGCAGTTGGGTATTGTGTCTGGGGATAATGTGGTTCTCATGGTTTCTCTTTCTTTGATAAACAATATAGCGGGTTTACCATCGGATTGAGTTCTGCATAAGGTTAATGAGATTTAGCATATCATGGGGCTTTCACATGGAGGATGAAGATCAATTTAAATCACTACTCCCTGCGATTGAGGAGAGAGCTAGTTGCTTGAAATCAAATCAAGTTTTAAGAAAAGCAGAGAGTTAATGTGTCTTTCTTGGGCAATCAACAACGACGCTAAGGGTGGTAACTCAAGTCGAGGGAAGACTAAATGGAGGGCATGATGAATATGTTCTTGTAGAGGGTGGAGTATTAGTCTTATGGGAAACAAGGGGCTGGGGTTGGGGAGGTGTGTTCTATTCCAATTCGGGCTTGGTGTATTTTATGTAGTTTTTCACGGGTTTTTTGGATCATTAGGAGCTTTCTAGTATGAGTTAGATGTTTTATTGTATATGTCTGGTGTACTTGGTTACTTCTATTGATATATATAATATTTTTACTTGTATAAAAAAAGAATAATAACTAAATTGAAATGTTTCCAAACTTTCAAAGTTGTTACAGTTTATGCATGAACTTCAGTTTCAACATTTAAGGGGCTTAGTAAATTTGAGAAGCTGTTTGTGCACTTGTGCAGGGGATACTACAAATGTAGTAGCATGAGAGGTTGTCCTGCGAGGAAGCATGTTGAGAGGTGCTTAGAAGAGCCTTCCATGCTCATTGTTACCTATGAAGGCGAGCATAACCACCCCAGGTTACCATCGCAGTCTACAACCACATGAACTGCATGGATAGATATTTACCAAGGCCAAGCCCTTCTATGTAGTTTACCAAAATCTAATGTATTGGTTGGCTTGGAATGTACATATGTTGCATTGCTTGACCGTGGATATATTTACTTGGAGCAGTTTCTTGGCTCTGAAGATGATTCGGAGCCTTTATCTGACAAATTGGCATGAGGCCCCGCACTTAACTGAAGAATTATGTACTGTTGGGGGTTTCAAATGGTAAGAACTCCTTTAATCCTTTTTAGCTAGAGATGCTTTAAAAAGCCTAGGGGGCTCGGGTTCAGAATGAATGATAGAAGATGCCATTGCATCTGGCTATGTGACTATAAGGGTAAAAACTTGGGTCTTCCCTCCTTAAGGGTTGGAGCTTTTTGGTTTTCCTTTTGGGTTTATCGTAATTGGTCTGTTACATTGTGAGAGGCGACGCTTTTCAAATACATCAACTCGCCTCAGAGTCACCAACGCTTCTGATTTTTTACTGTGGCTCTTCAGTCGTGACAAGTGTTTGACTTGAATTTGAATCTTCGCTCAAGGATTAGGTTGTCACCTCCCAAAAAGATATGTCAACTGCAGGCAGTGAGTACTTGTGAGTATGAAATGAGCTAATGAAACTTCAATTTAGGGGCCAGAAATATCAGCCAGTTTGGGTAAAATAAAACTGAATTAGGCCGAGAGTAGGAAGTATTTGGATTTTGGATCCAATTTTGTGGACCTGAAACTGTCATTTTCTAATTAAAATCTAGCTCTATTTTTCATTTTTCTGTTCATCTTTATTTCTAGAAGAAGAATCATTCAATGTGTCCAGATTTTTGGAGTCAACAAGGCATGGGGGACCAAAATGGGTAGGCATGCTTCACATTTTATAGTAATATTCTTCCTTTGGCATCCATATTATATTATCGGGACCATTTCAATTATCTCCAAATCATGGGAAATGCTCACTGGCCTCCCTAGGTCATGTACCGGTTTGCTGACAACCTATTGTTTGTTCTCTTGCTAGGAGAAGACGTATTTAATGGGGGAAAATAAAGAAATTATTTAATTCCTTAAGATATTTTTTGGTTCTAGGACAAACAAGAAAGCTAATTTAAGGTTGTGCTTGTCAAACTATGCTGTGTTGTGCAAGGAAGATAACTTTGATAAAAACTAAAGTCTGATTGAAGTTTGGCCTGATTTGGATAGTTAATTGAGATGAATTGAAATAGTTTGTGAATAGTAGCGAGATATTTGGGTTGAGATGAGATGAGTTTGAAATGGTTTAAGTTAAAATGTTTTATAGGATTTTGGAAAATGAGAGAAAAAATTAAAGAAAAATATTATAAAGTTAAAATATTATTAAAATATAATTTTTAATATAATTTTTGTTTTTGAAATTTGAAAAAGTTAAATTGTTTTGTGTTTTGTTTGGAAGTTTGAAAAAGTTGTAATAATTGTGTAATGATTAAATGAAAAAGTTAAAATTTTGAAATTGAAAAGTGTTTGTATTTGTGGTGTTTAAATATTGAGATGAGATGAGATGAGAGGGAAGCATCTCTCTATTTAAATTAGGCCTACTTCAGAGGTTTGAATGATGCTAAAATTGATGAAGTTTCAAATCAACTAATAATGTGAGACGCGACACTCTCCAATCCTTCAATTAATAAGTAAAAGTTGAGTGCTAAGGGGCTAACATTCATTAGATTTGGAACCTTCAATAAAGAAAAGGAATACGTGCAACACATCATCATAATTAAAGAGTGAATAAAACATGGAACTTTTATGAAAAATAATTAATTTTTTAATAATAGAATCTATTTTTTTTCAAAATGATTACGTAATATTTATGCTATTCACGATTATATGTAAAGTTATCCTAAATGTTTTTGGTTTAATAGTAGGAATGAAGCGATATGGGCCTCAACCCATCTGATCAGTAGTTAAGTTTGAGCCCATGATGCATCCTGATTGGGGAGATTATGGATAACGTTATAAAAAATTTTATATAGAAATTTTATACCACACACATTCACATAATCAATATGATATATTCCTATTAGTTATGTGTTAGTATAGAGAGAGTATATCTAATACTATTTTTTTAATACACCCAACACTCCACTCGAAACTTTCCATATCAATTATGCTAAAAAAATGATTGATGTTTTAATTTTTTTTAACGTTAAAATGTATTTCACTATAAGTGATGTATTAACATAATGATTTGTATGTAGCAAAACTTGTTAGTATAATAGAAATATAAATTCATAATTCTCTAAATGATATTTACAATCTTAAGATGTAAAAGTCTCGTGCATTCATTTAAAAAAAAAAAAAAGATAAATCTAAAATTTACATAAAATAAATAAAATTTTGACCATATACTATATTTTTTTAAAGAAATGCAAGAAATTCACGTATCCCAGTATATCTAGCAACCGTACCTAGCATTTTGTTTATGAGAATTGATTCAGCATCCGTACCAAGCTTGTTACCACTGTTCGGAGGATAAAGAAAATAAAACAGAGAAGCAAAAGCAAAAGTGATAGAGAAAAGAGTCTTTTTATTTAGTATATATTGTGTGATGTGATGTATTTAGTATATATTGTGTGATGTGATGTAAAGACGAAGTCCCATTTGTTTTCGTAAATTAGATGAAATGAATTGAAGATTAAAATTAAAAATTAAATAAAATATTATTATAAAATATTTTTTTAATATTATTTTTATTTTAAAACTTGAAAAAGTTAAATTATTTATTTTATTTTATATGAAAATTTAAGAAAGTTGTAATAATTAGATAAGATGAGATGAGTTATGAAAACTGTAAAGGACGTGTTTCACACCACCAATCGCACGAATGACCTGTAATGATGAAGAGGCGACTCTGGTCGCCCGGAGTAGATTTGATGTTTAAGTCAGTAATAATATGAGAATAAGTGAATGTAAAAATGAAGTGAAGTGTTTGTTACCTCTTATGGGTTATTTATAGAAGGACATGGACGTGGTTTATCCTTCATGATCCCTTCTGAACCGGGGAGGGATATCTCTTGTTTTGTAGGAGTTATCTTCTCCAGGATTATCATGTACAATCGTGGATCAGATCTCTAACTCCTTAGGAGTTATCCACCACGTGGTTGCAATTACCAGCTTAGCTTTGGGCCTACTTCTTAGTCGTGGACTTAGACAGCTAGGGAGATCCAAATATCTCATTCAGTTATCCCGCTAATTTTCTTTGTGCTGGCACATGGAAAATTCAACTTTTGAACTTTTTATGGCTGTTGCTTATAGGCTGTAAAATGAACAGGCTACTCGATAGGCAGCTCGAATTCGATTCGACTAAACTCGAAATCGACTCGAATTGAATATTAAATGGGCCGTTCGTAAATATAGAATTAGGCTCGATTATTAAACGATACAAACTCGTATAAAGCTCGACCGGCTCGATTAATGTTCGTGAACAAACTCGTATGAAACTCGACTCGACTCGTGAGCTCGACTCGTATATATTTATACATATATAATATAATATATATAATAGCTAAAAGTTAGATATATATAATTTATAATATTCATGTATATAGACTTAGTCTTAACTTATAGTCCACTACATATACTATATATAAATTTATAATATTAACTTCTAGGCTTATAGAACTAGAAGTTACGATGAATACATGAGTCCAATAAATATATAAAATTATAAGTTTACAAATTACACCATATGGTCCATATTATATATATACATATATATATACACTAGTAAGGCACTTGTTCTTGAATTTTGTTATATCTTAAATATTTAACTAAAACTGACCGAATTTTGTCAATATTTATATAATCTAAATTTAAACAGAATAAAATATTGTAAGAAATCAGAGTTCGTATTGATAGTGTTATTAATAACAATGGTAATAGTGTCGTAAATATTAGATTTAGTACTAATATATACTTTAATATTCAAGAAATAATATTAAAATTTCAAAATATGAAACTTGTTATCAATATAAGATTTGTTATTAAAAGAATAAAATTATTCAGAATTAAAAAAAATATTATGTTTCTAATTATACATGTAAAGAAATCATTAAATGAAATTGATTAATGAAATAAAAAGACAATATATTTAAAAAAAATATTAAATTTTGTATAACATTACTTTTTTTTTCAGATTTTAATTTTTTTAAAGACTTTTTTTAAATATCTATTAGTCTATACTCTATAGAGGAAAATATAAAAAAAAGCACAATAATATAGCCATCCATTCCTCCCTGCGACACCCTTTAATGAAATAAAAAACCCTACGGCCTATTCCTTTCCCTCCATTTCTTTGTTTCTCGCCGCCCTAACCTACAAAGAAAATGATCCCTAACCTACAAAGAAAATGATATAATAACAATAGAGTATTACTTTGCATCATCCTACACACCAAATTATTTTTTATTTTTTTTAATTTTTTTAATTTTTTTTTATTTTAGTCTTTTTGAAACATTTATATTTTTTTATTCATCATCCATATAATACACATTTAATAAGAGAAACAAATAAAAAAAATAAAAAAAATTATGGTGTGTAGTGTGTAGGTTGATGCAAAGATTAATTCATAACAATATATCATTCACCGACTACTACCATTTATTACCTATGCAGTATGCACACTGCCACACATATGCAATTCTATACATCTGCCGTTCTTCTCCAACACCACACACCCGCGGACACATATGCGGTGACATGGCTTTTGTTTTCTTTTTCTTTTTATTTTTCTTAAAAGCAAAACGCACGTTTTAACCTCCCTCATCTCTATCCCAGGCTCCGGTACCCATTTCAAATTTCTTTCCCCTCCCCCGCATTGTGCCTCCGCTCGACGAATATTTTGCCCATGATTTTCATACAATTCAAAGCTTAGTTCTTGTGTTCATCTTGAGTTAGAGAAACCCAGTATGAACAGAATCAAAAATCCCAAAATATTCGAATTAGTGAACTCTACGGAACTCGATGGAGCCATTTTTGTCGTCTTCACCCTCAATTTAGGGTCAAGGATTAGGCCATACTATCGTCAGTCGTCCAGTGAAAGCTCAAAGCTTAAACGTTGATTTTCCATTAATAGAATAGAAACGTGAAAATGAGCTTCATTTTAAAAATGGGAATGAAGGACCCACCAACAGTTGGGGTCATGAAACCAAGAGCTGCGAGATTGGCTGGAATTACAGCAAAGGAACCAACAACAGCCAAGGAGGAGAAGAAACCAGAGAAGACTGTTTTTGAATGAAAACTTGAGTCCTGTGAAGCAGCTTCAAAGATCAAGATAATCAAGGAGGTTAGGAGTTTTACTGATTTGGGTCTCAAGGAAGCCAAAGACTTGGTGGAGAAGACCCCATCAGTTTTTAAAAGGGGAGTATCGAAAGAAGAAGGTGAGCAACTAATTGAGAAGATGAAAGCTCTTGGGGCCAAGATTATCATGGAATGAAAGGAAACTGATACAAAATTCATTGGCACAAAAGATATAATTTTGCCATGCAAATTCTAAGGTAGAAAAGTGGTTGAAATCCTGGCGTATGGATGAAAGGATTTGGAAATCTTTTGTATGCTAGGATATATTCAATCTTATCAATAGATTGAGTTTTTTTCCTTTAAAAAAAAAAAAAGGTGAGGGAGAAAGGTGTACCGAAGTGGGAGAGGGAGAGAGGGCTCGAAATTCAGACTGGAGAGGAAGATCAATTCAAAAGGGTCGATTTCACTACTCAAATGGGTGTGTGGTGTGTTATGCATAAGGGGCAGATTTGAGCAATAGGTGCGACCAAACCGGATTTGCCAACTCACGGTGTGTGGTGTTGGAGTAATGGACCGGCTTAGGAATAGATTTTTTTTTCTCGTTGCCTACTGCATTTTCGCTGCCCGATATTCGAGAACTGTCCTAAACTTGTGGTAGAACCGTAGAAGCTTCTGGTCCATTCACTCTAAAAGAGAAGGTAGATATACTCTCTCTCGCTCTCCCCTAAATTGATCAGAGGAGTTCTCATGGGCTGTTGAAAATGGAACGGGTTCATTTTCACAACAGCTTAGAAGTGTCCATCACTTTGATTTCATGGAGAATCCTAAATCATTTCCACCTTCAGAAATCTGGCCAGACCGGTACCCTTTTTGGCATCGTTTGGGTGCTTTTGGTCTGAAGGGAGGACTTTTGTCGGAGGAGAGGGCGGTTTGGTCGAGCTGAGCTTATGAGAGGGAGACATAGATTTTGGGCGAGCGAACTGGAGACTTCCACCAAATCTGAGTTAATGTATATTTTTTTTTAAACTTTTTATTTCGGTTGTTGGTTTTCTTCCCCTGTAGATCCGAATAGATGTTGGTTGATATATTTGAAGAGATTGTGTTCAGATCTCAATATTTGAAGAGATCGTCTTCAGATCTCAGTGTGCTTTTTTTTTTTTTGACCTTTCCGGTATTGATCTTTTTTGTTTCTTTTTCTTTCACTAATGTTGTACAGCTTGTGCTTTCCTACTGGTTCAGATCTATAGCGAGCCGAGCTCGAGTCGAGCTCGACTCGACTCGTTAACAGAACCGATCTCGAGCCGTGCTCGAGCTCATTTTCCTTATATACGAGTCGAGTTCGGACGTTCTCCTAGGCCCGGCTGATAAATGAGCCGAGCTCAAGCTCGACTCGAGTAGTGAACGAGCCGAGCTCGTACAACCCAAGCTCGCTCGAACTCGGCTCGTTTACAGCCCTAGTTGCTTATCCCGCTAGCAAGGCCGGCTCAAGGGGTAGGCAACTAAGGCCATTGCCTAAGGCTCCCACCTTGCATAGGCCCCCAAAAGAAAAAATATATATATATTATGACTATAAAAAATAAACTAAAGAAAAAATATTGGTTAGCATATATAAAAGATGGAATTTTTTTTGCCTAAAATAAAATCAATCTTAAATGGTAAAATTTGGTAAAAAAAAAAAAACAGTAAATATAGAAGTTTTACTAAAAACAATCTTACTCAAAATGTACAAAATTTTCAGACAATAGTGAAATTAGAATAGAAGTAGCAAAAATATAATGATATATTACTCTTGAATATTTTATAAAATATGATGTTTATTTTGATATCTATAGCCTTATTTGTTTTTATAATAAAGTATTAAAAGAAGTATATATATAAATAAGGAATAATACTCTATTTATAGAAAAATTAGATTCTATTTTAGATTGTTATAATATTAATAAATATTATTATTCAGAATAATATTCATATTTGTTTTGCATTTCAGAAAATTTTAATATTTAATATTTTAATATTATTACCATTTTTAAATTAAATTTTCATGTAATTAATGGTTGCTATAGGCCACAAAATATATTGAGCCGCCCCTTCCCGCTAGTGCAGAGGGGTGTTGCTCACCCTGCTAGTGCAAGGCTTTGAGCCTGCACTTTTCCTTACCTACAGGGGTCTATGATAGTGAGTACGACCGAGCTCATAGTCCTTCCTTTTTTTGGGGGGACGTGGCTTACGTCAGCAATAATTGTTCTCGCTAATTAAATGATTTTCAAAAGAAATGGCAACTGTAAGGGTGTGCAGTCACCCTTTCGAATTCCCAAAAATCCTCATGATTACCCTTCTTGATCCTTCCTGATTTGCTCCCTCCTACCTATACTCCTTTTCTTTTCACTTCCTTCATATTTATTCTTTTTGCTTCTAGCACATTTCTTTCGCGTTGCCCCTTCTTCCATCCTACCCATTTCCTTCGTTGGTTTCTTACTCGAGACCCTTTTTTTTCTCTTTTGATGGTCGGCCATGGTTCTTACCGTACCCCTGTTTGTTCCTCTGGCCTAGCTCCGGCGAAGAAGAGCCCCCTTCCTAAATCTTCCCTCGCTCGAACCCGGACTTACTTTGAGGGGTGTTCTTGGCGTACTACTCTTTTAGAGAAAGATTTAGTGAAGATTTGGAACACTTATCGTATCTTCGATTCTGTGAAGCTTTATCTTTCTCCCACTGGATGTGTTGATAAAGAAGGGTACGTCGGAGACGTGACCCTGACAGTGAGTGCCCTAACGCATGGGCTACAGCTTCCTTTCATCCTACTTGTTCACGACGTCCTGGATTTCCTAAAGCTATCCCCCACCCAACTTCACTCGCACGCTTGGCATGTTTTGATGTGTTCCTGCGTGATTTTTCGCATGGTCTTGGAGCCCCAGTAAGATTCTTACCCAGATTTAACCGCAAAAGAGTTCCTTTCATTTTACGTAGTGAACCGTTGGTAGGTAGCGTTTGTAGTTTTCGTGTTAGGTCTCAACGCTTGGCAGCCTTTGAGTCCCGTTATTCTAATGCCAAACAGTGGCAGAGTAAATTCTTTTTTATTTCTGATATCAATTGGGAGTACCCCCTAATGAGATGCACATTCGGGATTACCCTGTCCATGCCAACTAGGGGAGGGTCCTCGATGACAAGAGCATATTGCTGGATTTCATTGACAGGGAGCATTCCTGTGTGGACATTGTCCTTAATTTGGGTGAAAGAAAATGACAAGATTGGTTTGGCGACGGAGGACTTGCTTTCCGTTGCCAATATTGACAAGTTCTTGGTGACCCCCCGTTGGACCCATGTCCAAGGTCGCAAACTCAAGCCCATTTCGCCCCCACAACCCACGGCGAATAGGCGTGCTCTCCAGCTCGGGGGGAAAAGAAAGGCTTCTGGAACTGGCAGTTCTTCGCCCAAGCACCCTCGTGACCGAGTCGACGCGGGCAAAGTTGCTGAATCTATCGTAGGGGTGGATGTGGAGACTCTCGATGTTAGTGGGGAGGCTCTCGATGTTTCCCTCGGGGAGGAGACACCTAGAAATTGTTCGGTAAAGGTTTCTCTTCCTTTGTCTCCAGGTCTCAATGACCTTATTGGTCTCATGGGGCAGGCCGTTGAGGACTTGGCGACGACTTTTGATTTTAACTTGCTCACCAAGTGCACTGAATTAGTGAGTACTCTGCCCTTTGAATTTCCATCTCTGTTCTTGCCAACATCAACGCCTAGTGTTGGCGACCTTTCAGCGGATATGTATAACGCGTTTTCAATGGGGTTGGAAGGGGCTAGGGCACCTGCAGCTATTTTAATTGGTGGTGGCCAAACTCAAGTTGAAGATGACCACAGGGAGCAAGGGTCTACGCTGAGCTCACTTCCTGCAACTACTTCTAGGGGTGAGACCTCGATTACAGACTTAGAGAGGGTCTTGATCCTTTCTTCGCTTCCTACGATTACTTCTTGGGGCGAGACACCAGTTACAGACCCAGAGAGGGTCTTGATCCATTCTCCCTGTCCCTCCTTCTTTGGTGGCGAGGAGTTTCCCACGCCTCTTAAGGGTGATGGAGCTTCGTTAGAAGATGGTGGGGATGGACTTAGAGACGGGGGCAACTAGAGTTTGGATGGCGCCAACCTTAGAGGGTAGGCGGAAAGTTCAAGGGGGCATGTTGAAGATGTGCCAATGGTCGGGTTGAGGAATTTGAGTGTTTCCTCAACTGTCCCTATACCTCATGTGTCGGAGGGGGGGTTCTAGTTGAAAGACCTAGTAGGGTTGAGGAGGCTAGTCCCTGATGTGCTCCTTCTCCTTCGGAGTCGGTCGTAGAGATGTCAAAGTGCTTACGAGCCATGCTCTATCAGGTACTATGTTTTCTTTTACTTAGCATACTTACTTTTGTGTGGGGGCACCTTCTTAATCATTTGTTTATGTAGGGTGTTGATGAGTTGGCAGCGTGGATCATGGGCAAGCGTGCCCACCTGGAGTATGAGGTTAAGGAGTGGTGGAAATTTGAATATTACGCCAAGAAGGAGATGACCAGGCTTAAGAACGAGAAGGTTGAAATGGACTGCCTCTTGGACTAGGTTGATGGGCACATCCGCCACTTGGAGTCTAATCTTGAGTTCTTCCGAGATGAAGTGTGTGAGCTTCGGAGCAAACTGCTTCGAGCTCAAAATGTCCAGGCGCGTGATAGTTTCCTCTTACAACAGGCGGAATTTGAAAGGATAGCTAGTTGGGCCTAGGTGTTAAGGTTAAATGAGGCTCTGGCCTCCTCCAAGCAATTGCAGGCGGACGCTGAATGACGTTCTCAATAGTTTGCTTGAGCATTGGTTGCTTTGGAGGAGAAGCGTAAGGGCTTTCCCTTGAACTGTCAGAGGAGAAGGCATCGCACATAAAGAAACGTAAGTAGTTCAACCTCTAGTTGTCCGAATTCAAAAGAGATTATGAGGGGTTGCGGTCTAGATTTGCTAAGTATAAAAAGGTGCAGGAGGATACAGATGCCACCCAAGACAACATAGCTTGGAGTTTGCACCACATGAATGACACTATTAAAGAGCAGAAGCAACAAGTGGGAGAGTTGGGAGCGTAGTTAGCTTCGGCCAACAGGGAGCTGGTTTGTCTGCACCCTCAGATGGTCGCCCTCCCTGCTATCAGAGATTGTGCTTTTGGATATGGCTACAGGGCTAGTATGCTTTGCTTTTAGACCTACCTGTTGTCTAACCCTCACACCAACCTATCGAAGTTGGACTTGAAATAGTTTAAGCCTGATGAGGTGTCTTGCCAGCTTGTGGATACTTTGGGATGCAAACATATGCTTAGTGCGTTTCCCCGTCCTCCACAGCCAGAATAGATTATCTTTTGCTTGTGATGAATGTATGGCCCCTATTTTGGGCTTTGCATAATCTTTTTTAATGTTGTATTTGAACACCTTATTTTCTTTTGTGGCCTTCGAATTGGCCTTACCTTTGTATATAACTTTTGGGTTGGTTTTGAATTGGCATCCATCAAGACTAGGTCACCAACCTTGAATGTTTTGGGTTTAACACGTTTCTTGAAGTATTGCTCGACCTTTCTCTTGCTACGGATATTCTGGACATCTGCATCCTCTCTTATCTCCTCGAGGAGGTCTAACAGTACGCTGAGAGCCTAGACGAAGTGGCTGATCCTGTAAGTGGGCAGGCCAACCTCCGTGGTGGCGATTGCTTGACTGTTGAACACCAAAGTGAAAGGCGTCTCCCTTGTTGGGGTTTTCACCGAAGTTCTGTAGGCTCATAAGACCCTTGGAAGCTCTTCCGCCCACTTGCCATTTTGGTCGCCCAACTTTTTTTTTCAAGATCCAGAATAAGGATTTGTTTGTCGATTTTGCTTGCCCGTTTGCCTAAGGGTGCCCGAGCAATGAGTATCTTACTTTTATCTCGAGTTCCTGGCACCACGCCCTATAATATTCTGAGTCAAATTACCTCTTGTTGTCGGAGATTATAGTGTTGGGGATCCCAGATCTGTACATGAAGCTTTTTCATAAGAACCTAGTGATGGCTTTGGCTACTTCGGTGGCTAGAGCTTATGCTTTTGCCCACTTCGTAAAGTAGTCTACTTCCATTTGCTTCACCATGCCCTTTCCTGGTAGGAATGGTCCCACCAAGTTGACTTTCCACTGGGCAAAAGGCCGTGGGGAAATAATGGAAGGCAATTTTTCTGGTGGGAATGGCTCCAAGCAAATACATCTCTGTGTTCGATTAACAACTGTTTTAGGGCCTCTTGGTATTCTGGTGGCAGTTGGGCGCTCTAGGTTCAATTGTACTATCTCTAAGGGCTCATTGGTCTTAGCCTGGAGTAGATTGCTTTCATCCCTAGCTTCTATGTCTTATTTTTCTTCTACCGGAGGTGGTGGTGATGGGCATACCTTTGAGTTACCCACTGAACGACAGACGCTCCTGTCTTTAACTCCTGGATGTAACACTCCTTGGCCAATATTGGCCCGTCTCGGATTTTACCGACTTCCACTTCAGTTGGGAATTTCAATTTAAGGCAGTAAGTGGAGGTTACCACTTATAAGTTATTAAGGGTCAGGGCGTTATAGGACGACTGAGCCTTGACCACTAAGAAGTTCATCATGCTGGTGACCGTGTGGGCGCCTTGGCCCTCCGTAATCAAAAGTGTGATGGCACTAATGGGTTGAACGGCTTCTCCTGAGAACCCCTTGAGTGGAGAAGGTGATGATCGCAACCTGTTGAGATGGATACCCATTCTAGTGAACACGTCTCAAAAGAAGATGTCGATTGAGCTACCATTGTCAACCAAGACTCATCTGGTCATGTAGTTGGCTATCAACAACGTAACTACCAAGGCATTGTCATGGGGGTACATGACCCCCTTGCAATCTTCATCCTCGAACGAGATGGTCAGGGTTGCCTTCGTCCTGGGATATTTGCATGGCTTGTCTGTCATGTATACTTCGTGATACCTTGCCCTGCGGTCGTGGGCTTTTCTGCTAGATGTCGTGGCGCCGCCCCGAGCGAAGCCGCTTGCTATAGTGTGGATCTCTCCTAGGGGAGGTTGCTCCTGGTCTCTCCTCGGTCGAGGAGAGTTGTTCTTATCTTGCCTCTCCTGTGTTTGGCGTTTAGGGCTTATGCTTCATCTATGCTCTTATTGGCAATTCTCCTCCTTCTGTAGCTTGATGCAATCAGCCAGCATCCTTTCCAGCTCCCCACTCCTGGAAATCTCTTCGACTCACTTCTTCAGAGTAATGCAATTTTTAGTCTAGTGGGAGTTGCTTTGGTGATACGTGTAGTGGCGCTGGCCCCTGCCTGGTGAACGCTCTTCCTTTCTTACCGCCCTATTGTTCTCTTGCACATTGTGATTATTGTGAATTAGGAGGCGCCCTTGGTCTTGTTGACTGGTGTATCAGTCACGGTTATCATCCTGGCGCCTTCAGTCATTGGCCTTTTTGTCTTCATCTTTAGAATTGTTTTGGTTCTTGTTCTCCGGTTTGGTTTCCAGCTTCCACGGCTTCAAGACAACCTATAATGTGTCCTCCACGTTAATGAAGTCATCTGCTTGGTCCATGAACTTCCTTAAAGTGGATGGAGTTCTTCTGGCCAATTCAGCCATGAATGGGATTCTTGGTCGGATCCCTCCCAAGAGTACAGCCAAGGTGATCTTTTCATTTTTGTCATTCGTGGTGAGCCTTTCTTTGTTGAAGCGCGTTAGGTAGGTTTTCTCCCTTCTTTTGTTTTATGGTGAGCAGATAAGTGGTTGGCTTGCGGCGCCTTCTTCTTGCCATGAACTGCATTCTCGAACCATACTCTTGCTATTCCTTTCAATGTTAATGAGAAAGCATGACAAGCCACCTCCCTAGGGAAGCAGTGGAGGGGCATGTGCACTTTAAAGTTTTCGAGTTGATCAACAGGATCCTTGGATCCATCGTATAGGTCCATTTGTGGTACCTTAAATTTGGACCATAGTGGAACCGCCATGACCTCCTCACTGTAAGGGAGGTCCGTACGTGTAAGGAGCTGCTTCACAGAAGAGGAACCACCCATTCTCGATGTGGATGTGGCTTATCCTTCACCATCCCTTGTGAACCGAGGAGGGATATCTCCTGCTTTGTAGGAGTTATCTTCCTCAGGATTATCATCTACAACTATGGGTCAGATCTCTAACTCCTTAGGAGTTATCCGTCACGTGGTTGCAGTTACGAGCTCAACTTTGATTTTGCGTCTTAGTCGTGGACCTGGACAGCTAGGGGGATCCAAATATCCCTTCTAAAAACAAACGAGGCCTAAGAGAATTCATAATAGCTAATGTAAAACACATGTTTATGTAAAATATAAAGAAAATTGATTAAAAGACCCTTCCACTGAATTTTATATTTTGATCTTTATTTTATATTTTGCT
This sequence comes from Pterocarya stenoptera, assembly GCA_003123785.1. Lineage (NCBI taxonomy): Eukaryota > Viridiplantae > Streptophyta > Magnoliopsida > Fagales > Juglandaceae > Pterocarya > Pterocarya stenoptera. The sequence goes on from QEOT01004437.1 coordinate 34,529, forward strand.
ATAATATTCTCTACATCATTCCCTTGATGTAGAGATTATTGTTCATAATTATAAAATATTTTTAATTATTTTTTCTGTCTTTCGACCTTTTTTTTTTCACTGTTTTTGTTTACTAGTATTTCTGATTTCATTTCTGCCCGTAACTTCCTTGGAGTGAAGCTATTCCTCGTCAAAGTCCATTGTATCTGCTTTTGTGCTCCCAGGTGCGTGAACAAGGACTTCTCCATTGTAGGTGAATCTGCCAAAAAAAAAAAAAAAAAAAAAAAAAA
>QEOT01004437.1:34913-57884 GCA_003123785.1 Pterocarya stenoptera
AAAAAAAAAAAAAAAAAAAAAAAAATTGTAGACTGCTCAAATTTTTATAGATTGCTCTGTTGGCTAACTTTGAAAAATTATAAAAGATATTTCAGAATTAAAAATCTCCCTTTCATCATATTTTCAGCTACCAAATAATTGTTTGGCTTTTGAAGAAAACGTGCATATGTCTGGTAAAAATCAGATAAGAAGATATTACAAATTTATTAATAGTTAGAATAAATATTTGAAAAGAATAAAAAAATTAATAAAAAAATTTAAATGATATAAAAAAAATAAATAGATATGTATGATTTATTATAAAAATTAATATATAAAATAAAAAAATAAAATTTGATAATATATTTTAATAGAAGATAAAGAAATTATTCGTTAGAATTTTTGATATAAAAGAGAGAGCGTGTGGATGAAGTTAAAAAGAGAGAGAATGTCAGTGGGGGCGGGTCAGTCAATCAGGATTGAGAGAGGCTCTGGGTAACGTAAGGAAGGAGCCACAGCCAGATGGAGAGAGAAGTGGCTTGGCCGAGTCAAAGGCAATTATGGATCGTAAAGACCACTTTTTGAGAAAGAAACCAAAACCCTCCAACTACCAAAAGCTCTGATTCCTGAACCACTCAGCCTGTCGAAAAGCGCCGCCCTTTCTCCCCAGTTTTCAGCTTTCTACACTGCACGCGCTTAATCATATGACTCCAGCAGTTCTTAATCCCCGTACTTCCGATTTGGTATGAAAAATTCTATTTCTTATCACACTAAATAATATATATAATTTTCTAATTCTTTTTAGTATATAAATAATGAATAAAAAATTAGTTCTTTATAGTTTATAAATTAGTTCTTAATGTATAGTATATAAAGAAGATGAGTAAGATAACTATTTAAATAAATATGACATCTACAAGAAATTTATGTTTTAAAAATATATCAAATTTAAAAAATATATATTTAAAAGATTTATACAATCTAAAATTATATTTATTATTATTGTTGAGGAATGCACTACACGCTTCTTCCAAAATTTGTTTTATTCTATTCAAAAGTATTTTTCTTGTTTTTTATAAAAAAAATTTTAAAAATAAATTTACAAATTAATATAATTTTATATAATACGTTAGATATAGTTTATAATAAAAATAAATTTCTAATCTAATATAATACATTAAATTATATATCATATTAAGGTCTTGTTTAAATAGTTAGATGAGATAAAATGATTTAAAGTGAAAGTTAAATAATATATTATTAAAATATTATTTTTATTTTAAATTTAAAAAAATCAAATTATTTATTATATTTTATTTAAAAATTTAAAAAATTTGTAATAATTAGATCAGATGAAATAAGATAAAATTATTTCTATATAACAAACGAAATCTAAATCATATCAATTTATAAATTTATTTGCATGACATTTTATTTTATAACTAAAACATTTCACTTTTTGCAAATTCCAACTTTCTCATCTTAATTTTTGCCATACATTTATCATTTTCATATTATCGCATTCAAAATAATTTTTAAAAGTGGCAAGAGCTGTGTTAATTAGATGTAATTTAAGGTTTCGTTTGTTTTTATAGATGAAATAAGATGAATTGAGATTAAAGTTAAAAAGTTAAATAAAATATTATTAAAATATATTTTTTAATATTATTTTTATTTTGAGATTTGAAATAGTTGAATTATTTATTTTATTTTGTATTGAGATTTGAGAAAATTATAATAATTAGATAAGATGAAATGAATTTAAAAAAATTAAATTATTTATTTTAGTTTGTATTGAAATTTAGAAAAATATAATGATAAAATTGAGATGAGATGACATATTTTTTAAAATCACACGAGGCTTAAATAGTAAGTTGAGATGAAATTAAATAAAATATTATTTTTTAATATTAATATTATTTTAAAAATAAAAATTAAATTATTTATTACGTTTTATATACAAATTTAAAAAATTTATATCGGAATGAGATCAATACAGTTAGCTTTAATTAAACTTTCCATATGCTGGAACTGGAATTAAAAACTAATGACGATCCATCTAAAAAAAAAAAAAAAAAAAACTAATGACGAGGGCCAAAAATGGAACCCAAGTTCCAACACCCAAAACGTAGAATACAAAGCCGTACGAGTTATCCGACGCCGGAAACCTCGATATCGAGCGTTTCAGAACAGCGGCGCGGGGAGATTCAGATCGAACAGAAACGGCTGCTTCGTTTTATTCTTCTCCTCCTTATCCTGCTCGCTCACCACCATCACGTCAACGTTCTCCATCTTGTAACCTTTGTACTCCGACCTCACTGGAGGCGGACTCCCAGCGCCGGAAAAGCATTCCGGTTTGGGCATCCAGCCGAAATAATTACACGCACTGGCACCACCGGAAAGTACCGGTGGCGTAATTACAAGGCCGCGGAGGCCGAAGTTTGTCCTGGCCTTGATCCCGCGGAGGCTGATTGCAGCCTCGTCGTAGGCCAGGGCAGCCTCCTCGGCAGTGTCGAAGGTGCCTAGCCACTTCCGGGTCTTCCTCCACGGATCTCGGATCTCAGCAGCGAACCGGCCCCAAGGTCTCTTGCGCACGCCCCTAAAATGTACCTCCCTGCGCTTCACCGTCGATTGAGACTGAGTACCGGAGACGGCGAGCGAGTCTCGAGGGGTATGAAGCTCATCAATAGACATCGGATCAGTGTACGGAACAGAGTAAATATACAATGCACAGAGAGAGAGAGAGAGAGAGAGAGAGAGCGAGAGCGCGTGAGAGTGAGAGTCCGGGGTTTGGAGAGTATATATAGTGGAGGGGACAGTCTGGGTTAATGCCGACAGGTTTGGTATGTATGGGAGCGTGGAGTTTGTGTATTTTAATAAAAAGAAATGATATTTGAGTTAGTCCGTATTGCAGTTAATAAATATGTTATTGAAAAAAAAAAGTCGATAGAATTGTAGTGTCCTGTATTACACTACAATTTAGCGTTATTTTTTTAATAAAATTATTATACATAGTATTTAATGCTTTGTGTGAAACGGTGGAAATTCGGCTCTACGATCAAAAGAGAGATTGAGAAATGGGAAAAGGAAATGGGAAAAAGGAGACTGATTGGTGTCACAATGACGTTCCGATTTTCTACTTTCCCAACTTATTATTTTGATTTTGACTTTATTCTAAACAATTCTTATTTGTATTTAGGTTGAATTTAGTCAGCGAGATCATTTTAAATATTTTATGAATAGTAATAAAAATATAATAATAAAATATTAAATAAAAATAAATAATAATAAAAAGTAGGTAAAAGTAATAATAAAATAATAGATAGTAGTAGAGTATTCTCTACTACCCAAACTAGCCCTAGACGTATAAGTTTCATGTAATATTTTAAAATAAATAAATTTATGATTTATATGAAAAAATTATTTTTAATGATAAATTTTAATTTTTTAAAGACAATGCGCGAAACATATACACCTTAAAACTGAATATAACATTACTCCTACCATAAACATTATTTTGCTTTGTATAAATAGAAAATGGCTAGTACAGTTTTAAGAAGTTGTGTATTTTCTTTTTTGAGAAAAATAGATAAATTTAAGATTCACATAAAAAAAAAATATTTTTAATGGTAAAATCTGCTTTTTTTAATAAGAGTGCACAGGATTTATATATTTTAAAGTTGTATCTAAAATTAATTTATTTAAATACAAGATAAATATAAATAATAATAATTCAAAAAAAAAATAAACGCTAGAAGTGAGTTTTTTTTAAAATTTTTTCATGGAGTCCAATTTTTTATAAAGGGCTTTGTGAAGCTCGTGCATTTAGAGTTTGTATATATCATTTCACTTATACTAAAGAATTAAATTTCGTGTTAAACTATGAATGTATATCAGTATAATTAAAGCCCTAATCTTAATTAAAGTTTATTTATAACTTTGATTAACTACATCTCGACTTTGATAAAAATGTAAAAATGTTTAGGAAAAGAGAAAATACCCTTAATATGAAATGACGCGTACTTGTCTTTTCAGACGTGTTCTTCAAAATTAATGTGATCCACTCATAGAATGGCGATTAACACTGAAACTTCAAATTACAGCCCAACTTATTATGGATTAGAATTTAGGGAGTAAGGGATAATAAAGAGATACCTTGTTTAGGAAAAACTGTAATGAGAAATGGTTTTTTTTTTTTTTTTTTTAAGAAAGAGATGAGGTCACATGTCCAATAACGACCCATTCCCAAATTTATTAAAAACTCTTACTTATGACTAAAGAACACCATGGTAACAACATAACGCGAGGGACTAAAGATAAAACAACAAGCATGTCCCTAAAAAGTGAATCACGTCCAACAGACCAACCTGTAAATAAACAAAACAAAAAAACTCCTCAAGGCATAATAGAAAAGACCGAGCGATGCAGTTCCGTAACATTCTGGATTACTCCCAACCTTTAACCTGCAACCATCCTTAGTGACGGTAAACCCAGAGCATCTAGACTAAGAAAACCCCTCAGCTTTCCTTGCAGACTATCACTCGGGCAGAAACTCCATGTCATTCCCTCTTCACCTTTCCGTGCTAGGTAGTCAGCTACTTGGTTCCCTTCTCTAAATTGATGAATCACGTCATAATGAGAATGCTTTAGATATAAAGATATATCATAAGTATAAATTTATAAATTGAAGTGATGTTATATAATATATTAGATTATAAATTTTTTTATTGTAAAGTAAATTTAATATATTATATAAAGTTATGTCAGTATATATATATTTTTACGAGATTTCTATATAACTGTAGCAGTTCTCGCACTTAAGCTAAAAATATATATTATTGGAAGTCTCAAAAAAGTTTACATAAAAAAGTACTTGCACACGCCATTCTTGATCCCATCATAAGAATCGGGACAGCCTCTTTTCTTCATTTTGAATTTTCTTACGGAAGTTGGGGGCACCAACCTGTGTTTTACCTTGAAACAGCCATAAAGATTTTTTTTTTTTTTCAGTGGGTGCATAATTAATAATATAATATGGTCATACATCAAGTCACATTTATTTGAAGTTTGAACAGCAAAAATGGAGGGATTAGCAATTGAGTAATACTACATGTAGTTATAGAGTGCGCAAGTATTATGTAGTCGTTTTAAAATAGAGTGGAGTCCATTATTAAAAAATTAATTTTTTTATGTGGATCTCGTATTTATTCAATTTTTTCAAAATGATTGTGTGATTCTTGCGTACTCAAACTGCAACTATTATTTCTCTTAGAAATTTCAAGGCACGCGTAAAAAATCTTCCTATTGTAAACTACAATAATGCTACTTATAATCTCAGGTACAATGATTATGTTCCGAAGGTGAGTCCTAACTGGCTCTGCCTTCTCACTGGATGGCTGAGTTAATTTCAAATAATCTGTAAATAACAGTAAGTAATAATGAAAATGCAGTGAATAGTAATAAATTGTTTGTAAATAATAATGAATAGTATTGAAGTAATCTCACTTACCGAACACAACCTAAGGCATATCCAACTTGCTAGCCTAGCTAATTGCAATCCTATCTAACTCATATTTGCTATATCATTCACTCTACCACCTCTCCTCAAGTCCCTATTGCATAATTCCATTTCTAATTTCAAGTAAGGTCTATTGAATATGGAGATTTATGATCTTTTCCAAAGTCTATTACTATGGTGCAATCAAAAGGCTCAATAATGTCACTACTTAGACACATTGCGATATGCCATCTGTTGCACGTGTTCATGCACACACATGCTCGTAAAAGAACCTAAAAATAATATTATTAAATCTTGAATCACAAAATAGCCTTGTTAACTTGGTTGCCGTCTTAAAAGCAAAAATCACCAAGCATATCAATGTAATTATTAATCTTGTATTATCAAAAATAAAAACACTAATCACAATCAAAGTACTGAAAGATAAAATAAGAGAGTGCGACAGTAGATAAAAAGAAAGGAAAACTCTACTCCCACATAGGATTTACATCGAAAGTTTCTACTAAATTATCTTTTTTCTTTTCAACTTAATGGTTAAGGAAGTGTCTTTTAATGATTTTTTATTTTTTATTTTTATTTTTTTTAAAATGTTTAAAAGAGCTTAAAAAATGTTTGGAAAAAAGAAAAAAAAATTAAACTAATTAATATGAGGTTCTTCGTATTTGATCACCTTCAATGAATGCGAGCATGGAATAGCTTGATGCGCTCGTCGGTGGACATATCGAGAAGCACATCCAGATCAACACTTCTAAAGCTAAACTTCTTGACCATCCTCTTCTTCGACTACCCTAGTGCCGCAACATCTGCTTCCACATCTGCCTAATAAACACACAACTTGAGGATAAATTAAACATTATATATCGAATGAAAGAGATGTAACTGAGAGTAAGGTGGCACTTACCATGGTTGAAATTTTAAAAGTTGAGAATCAAAACAATTTTTCCTGTGTGTTTGTTTATGAATGCTAGGGTTTTGAGGTTAGAATAATTCTATTGAAGTCATTTACACCACATACCATTTCCGTGACATAATTTGATTTGGAAGATAAATCTTAAAATTTGAATCTTACTAGTCAAATTAAGTCATGTGGATGATGTGTAGTGTAAAAGCCTTCAAATAGCACTATCCATGAGTATTTCGGCACCACTCGTCTTTTTTTCTCCCGCGCACTCTCTCTGTCCAACTCTATGTCGGTATCTCCGATTAGGATGTTAGGTGTAATTTAATCAAAAGTCTCCACCAAAAATTTACCAAATTCAACTTGAAAATTTTCATTGATAACTGCAGATGAAATACAACTAAAATTATAATAACTACCTAAACATCAAGATCACTAAGACAACCCGTTTAACAATAACTTCTACCAACATAAATGAAATTGACTCACTCTTGAGCCCTAATTTTCAGCATACGACTTTGAGAAAGCCAAACCACAAACCCACGTTACGATTTATTGGACACTGATAATTAAAAAAACCAACTATTGAATAATAAAAATAACCGGCTAAAACAAGACCCACTAGCATGGGCCATTTCAACAACAAGGCCCAAAACCCATCACGTGACAATGCTCTCTTCTCAGAAGACCTTGCCTACAAGGTCAACGAAGTCAGTAACCAAATCTTGATAATCAACCCAAGTTGCTTCCTCCAATCTGAGCCCTTTCCACTTTACCAAAACCTTTATCGCCGCCTGATTCCCTTTTTTCTTCAATCTCCTATATAAAATCTCCTCAGGCTTAGGCCGGTTACACCATCAAAAGTAGTAGGAGGTAAAGATCCCACTTGCTAGTTTCAAGCACCCAATTGTTTCTTCAAGCACGAAAATTGGAAAATGGGATGAATTTGTGCTGTTAGAAGAAGCTCCAGCTTCTATGCGATCTAGCCTAACTTTTCAATCACTAATATGGTCTGTAAAATCTAGGAGAAGGCTTTGAGTTACACCTTTGCACTACTAATTGTTGCTTATAGGGCTGACGCCTAAGTTAAACCCAGTCTCCAACTTCAAAGTTTCTTTCTATACGTTTCAAATTTGCAAATTTCTTCATTTTGGCTTGTGCTTCTTGCAGGTTATCTTGAAGTAAGCAGAGGATTTGATCTCTCGACTTCAAGGTATCTTCCACAGCTTGATTTTGGGTCTTCTGGGGAGAATAGGGCAATAATCTAGGGGGAGGGTAACCATTGACCGATTCAAAGGGGGTTAGTTGAGTAGAGATGTGAATGTTGGTGTTGTGACACGATTCAACAAAAGGTAGCCACTTTGCTCATTCCTTAGGTTTATCTCCTAAAAAACACATCAAATATTGCTCCAAACACTTGTTCACAATCTCAATTTTCTCCTTCGTTTGTGGATGGTAGGTTAAGGTAAACTTTAACTCTATTCCTTGCAATTGAAAGAGCTTTTGCCAATGGTGCTCGTGAAAGTTGGATGTCTATTAGTCACAACTGAACTCGACATATTGTGTAACTTAAAAACACTAGATACAAAATTTGGGCAATTTTGGATGCTGTGTAGGGATGAGAAATTGGTATAAAATAGGCATATTTAGATAGCCTATCCACCACCGCCATAATCACAAAATACCCTTTTGAACTAGGCAGCCCTTTTATAAAATCAAGAGAGATATTAGTCCAAACTATAGTAGGAATGGGAAAAGTTTGAAGAAGACTTGCTGGGTGCACATTTTTTGACTTGTTTTTTTTTGACATACATCTCATTCCTTGATAAATTTGCTGATGTTGCTTTTCGTTCCTACCCAATACAATTCAGATCAGACTCTATGGATAGTTTTATTGTAACCTTCATGATCTCCTTAGGAGCTGCTGTGTAGAGCTTGTTAAATCTGTAACTTCAATTAATGTGTATTATTGATATAGAACCAACCCTTATAGTAAAGTGACCACTTGTTAAGATCCATGTGCCCTTGCTCCATCCTTTGAAGCAGTTTTTGTAGCTCTAAATCCTCCCCATAGGAATCCTTGATGGAGTACAACCAAGTAGTTGTTGGGATGGTGATAGTTGCCAATTCACCAATATTGTTTTCTACCACTTCTAGACAGTGCATCAACCACCCTATTTTCTTTCCCTTACTTGTATTCTACTAAAAAATCAAAGCCTGATAGTTTGGTGATCCTTCTTTGCTCAAGTGGGGTTCCAAGTATTTGCTTGAGTATGTATTTTAGACTTTGCTGATCATGTTCTACTTTGAACTTTTGTCCAAATAACTAGGATCTCCATTTTTAACAGCTAGCACCAAAGTCATCAACTCTTTTTCATATGTAGAAATTTGTAGGGCCTTCCCATGTATTGCTTGACTCATAAAAGCAATTGGTCTCCCCTATTGCATCAAAACAACCCCAACACCATACCCAAAGGCATCACATTGAATGGTAAAAAGTTGAGTAAAATATGGTCGTGCTAAGACCAGGGGGTTAGTTACAGCTTTTTTGAGGTTTTCAAAGGCTTCTTTGGTTATTTATGTCCAATTAAAGAAGTTTCTTTATAAAAGAGAAGTTAAAGGAGCTGTTATGAGACCATACCCCTTTATGAATTTTGTATAACATCTTGTGAGTCAAAGAACCCTCTAAGAGACTTAACTATTAGGAAAATGCCATCTAAGCATAGAATAAATTTTTGTAGGGTCAACTTTAACTCCATCTTTAGAGATTAAATGACCAAGGTAATTCACTTCATAACAACCAAAACTGCATTTAGATTTTTTGGCAAACAATTAGTACTATTTTAGGATGTCTAGATTTGTTTGTAAGTGAATTAAATGGCCATAAAAAGTTTTGCTATCGATAAGAATATCATTAAAGAAGACCAAAATGAACTTTCTTAGATGAGGCTTGAATATATCATCCAAAAGGCCTTGAAAAGAAGCCGGTGCATTGATAAGCCCAAAGGGCATTACCAAGAACTCGTAGTGACCTTTGTGAGTTCTAAAAATAGTCTTTTGGATATCTTCGGGATGAATCCGGATTTGATGATAGTTGTACCTAAAGTCCAACTTGCTGAATCTGGTAGCACTATAAACCTCATCCACAATTAGGATGAGAAATTTCATTTTAATGGTTTCTTTGTTGGTGGCTCTTTAATCAACACATAGTCTTCAACTACCATCATGTTTTCGCACTAAAGGGACAGGTGAGGAGAAATGATTATGGCTAGGCTTGATTATACCATTAGACAACATTTCCTTGACCAATTTTTCGATTTCTATTTTCTGAAAATAGGGGTACCTATAGGGACCTATAAACATTGGTTTTGTGTCTTTTTAGAGTAAGATGTGGTAGTCATGTTTTCTTGGAGGAGGTAATCTTGGTTCTTCAAAAACTATTTGGCATTGTTCAATTAATTGACTCAAGGCTAGGGCGAGTTCAACAAAAAAAAAAAAAAAAAATGATGGGTCCTGTGGGTTCAATAAGCTATATAACTTGCCCCTTTTTGTCATTCTTAATAGCTCTACCAAACTTTTTTCCTTCTGTCAATGATAAACTAGTGGACAATATGCGTTGAAGTGTTCTACAAGTGCCCAAATTCCATAAGAAGTCTTGAAAAATCCCATAGAATAGGCCCTAAGGACCTCAACCATTGGATTCCCAAAACAATATCACATCCTCCAGTGTAAGCAAATAAAATTCAGTGGAGTAAGAATTACACTGTATGTGAAGATGCACCTTTGAACACATCCCTACACTGCTTAGGGCTGCTCCATTGGCTACCTTCACTGTAACCTCTTGGTTGGTTGGACCTTCAGCTGAGTCTTCTTAGCAATTGATGGATCCATGAAATTATGGGTGCTACTCGTGTCAATGAGGTTAACCACCACACACCTTTGCACCTTGCCAAGTGATCTCATAGTTCTTGGATTGGGAGAACCCAAGACCAAGAGTGCATGGGTTGAAATTCTTGATTCCACTTACACAATTTCTTTTTTATTCCTTGAGCTACATTCCCCTTTTTCCTTGGTCCCCTTTGTTGGCTTTGATTCTTCTTCTTCATTAGAGTCATCATATTCCATAATAAACAACCTTGCCACCTTAAATTTATGTCTTGACCCCTATTTCTCATCACAATTATAACAAAGACATTTCTCACACCTTTCTCTAATTTGAGTAGTGGATAATCTTTGAACTGGAACAATATTTTTATATGATTTTTTATATTATATATAATTTATATATATAAGATAATTTTATATTATATGCTAAATTGCTAATTAATATAAGATTAAATTTTAAAATCCTATTACTCATAATAATTTGATAACATAAAATTAATATAACATTTGATATAACATAAACTTAATCTTATAAATCTTAATATAACATTTGATATAATATTAAGAATTGTAATTTTATAACTTAAAATTAATATAACATAAATATTTAATCTTAATTGAACATTTGTTTGATTATAGGTTATTAATATAAACTATATATATCAGGTATAAATACATTTTATGGCCTAATAAATTTTATTATATATTCTTTTTGATAAATACATTTATATACATTTGATCATATACACTCATATAAAAAGTGTATATAACCATCATATAATATATTATCACTAACAAACATAATCAAATAATATATCACTATATGATACTATATTACTCTTATATATATATATATATATATATAAACACACACACACACACACACACACACACACTAATACTAATACTATTAGTAATCCATTATATATATAAAAAACTATATAAATCACTATAGAAGATAACTATATATTGTATTAGTATTAGTATAGTATATATTATTAGTATCACTATATTATTATATACTATAATATATATATAAATATACAGTATATGTATTAGTATCACCATAATCTAATAAATGAAGAGAGTTGACACTAATATTAGAATATTAATTTCGATAGTGAGATGAGATGTGGTTATTTTAGATAAGTTAAATAAAATATTGTTAGAATATTACTTTTTAATATTATTATTGTTTTGAAATTTGAAAAAGTTGAATTGTTTATTATATTCATGAAACTTTTAAAAAGTTGTAATGATGAAATGAGATGAGATGTGTTGAGAGTGTTTCTATATCCAAATGGGCTGGAAGGTCGTGGAGCCCATCAAGCCGACTCAAGTTAATTGGGCATGTTACATTGTCCCTCTACTCGGTATACTCTCTCCCCCTTCCCCATGGCTGTCTATTACTCTCTCAACTTGAGTGTTATATCACATGGTTCTGTAACAATACATTGCTGTAATGGATGATAAAACCGATTGATACAGGGAAGAAGATAGGTTGCCTTGCTTTTGAGGATAGGCTCTTCTAGAGAGTTTAAAGAGATAATAGAATAAGAGAGAGAAACAGAAATGTTGTAATTTCTGACATAACAAACCCATGGCTCGGGCCACAGTGAAATACTCTAACGGAATGGGGAAAATAACTCCCAACACCTAACTGTTACGTAATGCTAAATGAAAGACAATAACCAGACATGGGCTCGCATGCCCATAAACCATATACTAACCCATTAACTATCTAATACTAACAAATCCCTTTTATTAACTCTAGGCCCAAGGCCCATACAACCAAATGCCCTTATCCCCTAGCCCATTGACTTCAAACTTCAGATACACTTCACTTCCCTTCGACAACTTCCAACGCTGCACTCCACTTCTTGCACCAAACCCTTCTCCCTTCGGCTCCATGAACGATATGTGACAAAGCCACCCTCTTTAAAGCACCTTGCCCACAAGGTGCGAGAATGAGAGTTTCCGATCTTCATACGGTTCCCAAGTAGCATCATCTTCGGTCATCCCTTGCCGCTGAATCAACATCTCAGTCTGAGGGCTGTTCTTCACCTTGCGAGCTTTTTGATCCAGCACCCTTTGAGGCTCGAGTTTGAGGATTCCGTTGGAATTGACTGGAGGAATGGTGGGAATCACTCTGATCTGCCTTCCAAGTTTTCTCTTCAACTAAGAAACTTGAAATATCGGATGAATGGTAGTGGTGTTGGGCAATTGAAGGCGGTAGGCCACCTCTCCAACACGGTGGGTGATTTGAAAAGGGACGTAGAATCTCGGGGCTAACTTGAGACTGCGATGACGAGCTACTGAGATTTGACGATTCTGCTGCAGATGTAAGTATACCCATTCTCCCACTTGAAAATTTTGCTCTTTACATTTCAAATCAGCATACTTTTTCATTCAGCTTTGTGATTTTTGTAAATTCCGTTTCAATAGCTGCAATAACTGGTCTCGAGTCCTTAGGTTGTCTTCCACAGCCTCTGTTTTGGCTAACCTAGGGGTGTAGTTTAGCAATCTAGGTGAGGGTAACCATAGAGTGCTTCAAATGGGGTCACACAGGTTGGGAATGCTGGCATGTATTATACCAATACTCAGCTAGGGGGACCTAGTAAGCCCAATCCTTAGGCCGGTCTCCAGCAAAACATCTCAAATAATTATGTAGAGTTTTGTTCACTGCCTCTGACTGCCCATCTGTATGTGGGTGATAGGCAATGCTAAAAGCCAAGTTGACCCCTTGAACCTTGAATAGTTCTTGCCTAAAGAGACTGGTGAAGGTGATGTCCCTATCATAAACCATTGACTGGGGCATCCCGTGCAACTTGTCAAGATATGTTTAATGAATAACTGAGCTACTGTCTTGGCATTGAAAGGGTGAGCTAGAGGTACAAAATGAGTATATTTGTAAGCCGGTCCACTACAACCCATAGACAATTTAGCCCTTGGGAGGATGGCAATCCCTCAATGAAATCCATAGTAATTTTTGACCATGGCTGTGAAGGGGTAGGTAATGGCTGCAGCAAATCGCTAGGTTTTGATTGATCTGCCTTGACACTCTAACAAATGTCACAATTTCTGATTAGTTGTTTGACAATGCCCTTCATACCCTGCCAATGGAAGTCCCTCCTGACCCGGTGTAGGGTTTTGTCATAACTTGAGTTCCCCCAATAGGACTAGTGTGTAGTAAATGCAACAGCCTTTGCCTGAATGCTTGATCTTCAGCCACCACCAATCTGTTTTTATAAAAAAGTAGACCATTCCTCATGACATAAATGGAGGGCAATTCCCCTTTTTCACATTTTAATAGTATCTCTTGCACCTTCCAACCAATCAAGGTTAGGCAAGGAAATAGCTGACAAAGTGATTTCTCCCGAGGGGGACTCTTCCTCTGCCCTCCTGGATAGTGCGTCCGCAACTGTATTATCTTTCCCCTTCTTATACTCGACTATTAGCTCATAGGCCATGAGCTTGGACACTCACTTCTGTTGCATGGGAGTGCCTACCTTCTGCTCCAGTAGATATTTGAGACTTTGGTGATCAGTTTTCACCACAAAAGGCTGCCCCAACAGGTAGGGCCTCCATTTCTGTATTGCCATTACCAAGGTATATAACTCATTCTCATAAGTTGATAAAGCTAGCGCCCTTCCCTTTAAAGCCTTATTGTAAAAAGCTATAGGTCTATTTTTCCGCATTACAACAGTCCCTATGATGCTTCTCGAAGCATCACATTTTATTGTGAAAGGCATGGAAAAATCTGGAAGAATTAGGACTGGTGGACTGATCACTGCCTTCTTTAAACTTTGAAAAGCCTATTTCGCTTCTTCAAATCACACAAACTGGTCCTTTTTCAACAAGTGTATTAGCGGGGCTGCAAGGTTGCCATAGCCTTTAATAAACCTTCTATAATACCCCGTGAGCCCAAAGAACCCCCTTAAGGACTTTAGTGAGTTGGGAAATGGCCAATCCTTCGCTGCCTGCAACTTGTTTGGGTCAGCCTTAACTCCCTCGGTGAAAATAACATGTTCCAAGTAGGTTACTTTGGAAGTAGAAAATATGCACTTGGACATTTTAGCCAATAAAGTACGATGTTTCAGCACCTCCAAAGTCACCTTGAGATGTTCTACATGCTCTTGTAGTGAACTATTATACACTAAAATATCGTCAAAAAATACCAGTAGAAACTTTCTCAAATATGGTTTAAAAATGTCATTCATTAAACTTTGAAAACTATAGGGTGCATTTGTTAACCAGAAAGGCATGACGAGGAACTTATAGTGTCTCTCGTGAATTCTGAAAGTTGTCTTGTGAATATCTTCTAATTTAACCCAAATTTGGTGGTAACCCAATAGTAAGTCTAGCTTAGAAAAGAACTTAGACCCACTGAGCTCATCCACCAACTCTTCCACAACTGGAATTGTGAATTTATTTTTCATGGTCACATTGTTTAGGGCCCAATAGTCCACATACATCCTCCATGATCCATCCGCCTTTCTTACAAGCAACACTGGGGAGGAATATGGGTTGGTATTGGGTCTTATCACCCTTGAACTCAGTAATTCTTTTACTATATTTTCAATTTCATCTTTTTGAAACTAGGGGTAACGGTATGGTCTCACAAAAACAAGCTTTGTGTTTGGGTATAGGGTAATAGCATGGTCTTGGGTTGTTGATAGGGGTAACCCCTTAGGATCACCAAAAAGGTCCTTGTACTACACAAGTAGTTGCTGAACCTCTTCAAAAATCTGTTTAGACAGCCCTTCCTCTTTAGCTTCAATCAATTGTAACAACACCCTTCTTCTTTCCAGCTTGTGTTTTTGTTTAAATTCATTTCCTCAATCAACATAGAAGGACATAACCCTTGTAAACAAACAACCTGCTGATTATGCTGGAATTGCATGGTTAATTCCTTAAAATTCCACAATATTGACCCCAACTCTCGCAACCAATGAACACCCAACACCATATCACACCCTACTAACACCAGCACATAAAAATCAGTGACAAAGGTATGGCCCTGCATTTTAACTTTCACAGCCCCACACTTCCCTTCACTTCCTACTAATTCACCATTGGCCACCCTCACTCTCACCTTGTCTCTAAGGTTTACATTCAAACCCCCATTTTTAATAACTGTGGGGTCCAAGAAATTGTGAGTGTTGCGAGTATCGACCAGCACCACTATCTCTTGATTTCTCAACCTCCCTTTAATTCTCATAGTCTTAGGACTTAGGGACCCAATGAGTGCATTAAGAGAAATTTAAGATTGAGTTGGATTTGGGGTTAAATCTAAGATCTCATCATTTTCTACTTCCACCACTGAAGGGGGAACAGGTTTCTCCTCTACTTCCTCTATCAGAAATATTTTAGGTTGTTGACACTTATGACCCGGATTCCATTTGGAATCTCGATAATAATAGAGGCCCTTCTCACGCCTCTATTTCATTTGTTGTGGTTTAATTTTTTGCACAGGGACAATGGCTTTAGAACCTAGTCTAACAATGTTGTTTGTTATTGCAGGGAGTAACTTCAAGATTCCAATGTCACGGTGGCCATGTAACTTCCTACTAACTCTCACATTCTCCTCTTGTATTTTTGCCAGACTATATGCTATCAACAGATTACTTGGCTGAAACATCCTCACAGTTAGCCTTATTTCATCCTTAAGTCTACTAAGGAAACAACTTAGTTTATACACTTCCGACAGTCCCTTAAGTCTATTTGACAAGGACTCAAAATTTGTTTTATATTCCTCTACGGATCCAGTTTGTTTAAGTCTTGTTAAAGCTTTCATGGGGTCATCATATGAAGATGGCCCAAACCTTGCCAATAGAGCCTTAGTTAGACTCTCCCAATCCTCCACAGCCCCTGACTTCTCAATATCCTAGAACCAAACCAGGACTTGGCTTTCCATATGGAAGGAGGCTGGCCTCATTTTATGTTGGAAGGAAACAAACCAAAAAATGATTGGTTTTATATATCCAACCATTAGGATCATCACCATTAAATGTAGGAAAGCAAGCCTTATCGAGCATGGAGGAGGCTCACCTCCCTTTTCCACGTTTACCAGTTGTTGATTTTGGCCATCTGAAGATGATTCTCCCTGTGTCCAACCACTGTTCTTCTTCTACAACTCCATTGTCAAGGACATCAACTCCTACACAACAGAGTCTGGTTGTCGTTTGAGTGCAAGCATCTCAATTTCTAAATTCTTTAATTGTGAATCTGTGGATTGTTTAAGGGATGTAAGACCCTCTTGTAGTCGATTCAGGCAAGTACCCTTTGCCATTTCTTGTATTCTTGCTTACAGGTCATTTGGGAACCTATCTCTAGATACTACTTTTAACAATACACTGTTGTAATAGACGATAAAACCGACTGATACGGAGAAGAAGATAGGTTGCCTTGCTTCAAGGGTAGGCTCCTCCAAATGGTTTAAAGGAAGATAGAATAATAAGAGAGAGAAACAAGAATATTATAATTTCTAACATAACAAACCCATGACTCGGGCTACAATGAAATACTTTAACAGAATGGAGAAAATAATTTCCAACACTTTAATTGTTACGTAATGCTAAATAAAAGACAATAATTAGAGATGGGCTTGCAGGCTTATAAACCTTAAACTAACCCATCAACTATCTAATGCTAAGAGAACCCTTTTAATAACTCCAGGCCCAAGGCCCATGCAACCAAATGCCCTTATACTTTAATTGATTTTGAAAAAATTTATTTATTATTTAACTTTCATCATATTAAATAGTTAAAAATTATTTATTAACATCATAAAATGATATAAAAATGATGATGACGAGTAGCTTACTCAATTCAGACTTCAGATACACTTCACTTCCCTTTGACAACTTCCATTGCCGCACTCCACGTCTTGTACCAAACCCTTTTCCTTTCGCCTCCATGAACGGCGTGTGACAAGTTCAGAACGTTGCCCGACCATCGTCGGTAAGCCCATTCCACTCCACGAAACCTGACAATATTCTCCAGATGGGTCTAGGTTTTGGAACTCCACCTTCTGCTGCTGCCGCTGCTGCTTCTTCTTCTGTTATTTTGGCATCATCGTCTTCTACGAGAGCAGCTCCGAAAGGTAAACTTTCTTCTTTGTTCAGATACGCACACGAACCCACTACTGCAAATACTGACTCTTCACAAAAAGAGCCATGCCCACATAAACCCATTTCAAGCCCCAAAATTGTACGAAGAAACCCACTTTTCGATGCTCATGTCCAAATCCCAGTTGAAAAAGTCTTGAAAACCAACTCTAAGTCCAGCAACCTCACTCTTAATGAAGCATTGCACCGCTTCGATCACATGCTTCGGTTGTAACCAGCTCCACGGATTCCATCGTTCAATCATTTGCTTGGTGCAGTTGCTAGGAATAAGCATTATTCTAGTGTGATTTCACTTTTCAAAAGAATGCAGTCATCTGGGCTACCTTCTAATTTTTTAACTCTGAAAATTTTGCTTAATTGCTTTTGTAATGTAAATCGGGTTCGCGATGGTTTTGTTGCTTTGGGGAGTATTCTGAGGCGGGGTTACAGTCCCGACATTGTGACTTATACAAATTTGATTAAGGGATTGTGTAAAGAGGGTAGGATTGGTGAGGCAGTCGGGTTATTTCAGAAAATGGTCAAGTTGGGTTGTGGGCCGAGTGTGATTACATGTGGGACTTTGATTAATGGGTTGTGTCGAACAGGCAATACAAGTGTTGCACTTGGGTTACATGAAGAAATGGTCAGTGGTCAATTTGGTGCTGAGTGTAAGCCTGATGTGGTTTCCTATGGTATGATTATTGATAGGCTTTGTAAGGATGGGACAGTAGACAAGGCAAAAGAACTTTTCCGGGAAATGAAGGGAAAGAGAATTTTTCCGGATGTGATTGTTTATAACTCTCTAATACATGGCTTATGTTGCAAGGGTATATGGGAAGAGGCTAAAAGTTTGTTTAACGACATGTTGGATCAAGGCATCCAACCTAATGTTGTGACGTTTAATGTGTTGATTCATGCGCTTTGCAATGAGGGGAAGATGAAAGAAGCAAATGGGTTGCTTGAATTGATGATTCAAAGAGGTGAGGATCCTGACATAATTTCTTACAACACATTGATGGATGGGTTCTGCTTGGTGGGCAGGCTTGGTGATGCAAGGAAGGTATTTGATTCAATGGCCAGAAAAGGACATAAACCTAATGTTGTAAGCTACAATGTACTGATCAATGGATATTGCAAGAATCGGAAGATGGAGGCAGCTATGAATTGGTACAGGGAAATGATTCGCAAGAAAGTTACGCCAACACTTGTAACGTTTCACATGTTAATTACTGGTCTATTTATGGCAGGTAAGGTTAAGGATGCACGAAAACTATTAGGTGAGATGCAAGTTCATGATCTGGAAACAGATTCATTTGGTTATAAAATAATCTTGGATTGGCTTTGCAAGAATGATCCTTTTCCAGAGGCAATGGAATTATTTAATAGTTTAGATGATTGCAAAGTTGAACCAAGCATTACAACTTACAACCGCCTCATTAATTGGTTGTGTAAAGAAGGGAAGATTGAAGTTGCCTGGCAGATATTTCGTAGATTATCTGATAGAGGCTTGGTGCCAACTCTTGTTACATATTCTATCATGATTCATGGGTTCTGTAGGGTAAAGGATTTTGAAAAGGCAAATTATTTGCTTTTAGAAATGGAAGAAAAGGGTTGTGCTCCAGATGTAATCGTATATAATGCATGTATGCGTGGTTTCTGCGAGAATAATGAGTTGCAAAAGGTGCTTGAACTTCTTCACAAAATGGTGGAGAGAGAATTGTCACCCGATGACTCCACAGTCTCCATAGTACTAGACTTACTTTCTAAGGATGAAAAGTATCGTGAATGTTTGGATCTGCTACCAACATTTCCTACCCAAGAGCCTGGAGGTTGTAATGATGGATTTTCACGATATTTTTTACTTACCAATTCTATCTTTAAGGTGCCTAGGGGGGACAATTCTTACACTAACCAAAAGTTACAAAATGTGAACATTTGTCATTGCACTGTCCAAAATCCCGATTCTGACTCTTCTCAAGGAAAGGGGCTTTAAGGGTTTGGTCTAGTGAAGTTTGTGTGGGGGCTTGTGAAATTGATGATCTGGAGTAGTGAAGTTGCATTTGGTAATTGATTGCACAAAGAAGCTTGCACTAAAAATGATTGTATTGAGCAGTTTGTTTGGGCTGTGGCTAATTTAGCATCTTCGCGCTCTGCTGGTGGTAAATTGCAGCTGAAAGAAAAATATTATTTTCTGTGATTTCTCTAGCTGCAAGGAGCTTCACAATGTTATTTGGAGGAGCTTCTTCAAGTGCTTCAGAACTTATTCGGTGGGCCTGTGAAGAAACTAAAGTGTTTGTTGTTTGTTTTAATATGTATGTTAAGTCCATCTCAGAAATAAGTGGAGGATTGCCCAAGGTTGTAGAATTTGATCTTTGTTAGAAACTCAGTCATTAGTGTTGCGGCCTTTCTTAATCGAACATTTTTGTCCTGGTATGGAAGTGGTTCTACAGATTCATATAGACCACTATAAGAAAGTTGTTTCTATCTTTACAACAACTGAATCTTGGGTTTTGGATAGATATCTTGTATCGGGTGTAGTAAATGAAACTTGCTCTTCTATCATTGTTGGGAAACAACCGGAATATTGCCTGCTCACCACCAGCAGCTGGAAGTTTTTGACACTGCTGCAGGTTTTTTTTATTTCCTTTTAAATTAATTTTAAAAGTGGATCATGTCAGATTGATTTAAAAGTAAACCAGGTAAATAGAGAGTAAAAATTACTAGTGTAGGGTCAATACCATTAGGTTAAGCGTTTGATTGAAATGCAATTTCACCCTTTGTCAAAGCCACAATGATAATTATTGCCAAGCAATATCTTGTAGCATATCTAGAAACTACCATAAGTTTTGAACCAGACAATCATCATAAGTATTGTTCTAGGAAAATGTGAACATGTTGTGACTTGCTTCTTTCTAGGGGTGGGCAAAAACTCCGGTCACTTCGACTCCGACGGAGTCGAAAAATTAGGACTTTCAAGTCGGAGTTGGAGTTGGAGAGTGAAAAATAGTCGGAGTCAGAATCAAAGTTCAGAGTTGGACAAGACTCCGTAGTACCAACTCCGATTAATATAGTTCATATATTTTATTTTGTAACATATGTGATGGATGGCTGAATAGCCTAATGGTTGGGGTATAAAATTTTAAACCCCACATACACGTCCGAGCCCCCACGCCCAAAACACCGATTCCTCTTCTTCTTTTTTTCCTTAATACTTTCTTGAACGATGTCGTTTTTCTCTTAATAGATATTCATCATTTTCTTTTCACTAACCCTAACCCCCATTTTGTTCTACTTCTACTTGGTCTCTTTCTCAGCTTAGTCTTCCTCTCTTCCTCTTCTTTCTTCTTCTGTTACCAATCGTCTGACCTCAAGGAAAAGCAAGAGAAATGAAGACACAAGATCAAGGAAAAGCATTGATCAAGAGAAATGTTTTTTTCATTTTGATAGTAGCTTCATAACGCAGCCTTTGTTTTCTTTCTTTTGCAAGCTTCCTCTTGGATCTTGTCTCCACCCACTCGTGCCACTCTGGATCTCATCTCTACTGTGAAGCTTCCTTTAGATCCGTCCCTTGATGTCGTTTGGATGCTGGGAAAGCCTTTTTGATCCAACCCTTGAATCTTGATCTTGTCTTTGATGTCGTTTGGATGTTGTATATTGAGTTGTTTGGAATCTTTGGGTGTTGTTTGGATGTTGGGAATGTGGTAAGAAAATTGGAAAAAAAACCTAGGTCCAAGTTGGGCTCCGATGCTATGACTCCGACTCTGGCAACTCTGAACGGAGTCGGAATCCGCTTCTATTCGGAGTCGGAGTCAGAGCTCAACTTTGTCTCGAACTTTGGTCGAAGTCGGAGGTCGGAGTTGGGACTCCGGCAGAGTTGGGACTCCGGCGGAGTTGGTGCCCACCCCTACGTCTTTCCATATAAATGTTAAGAAGCATGCTATATTTCTTTTTGGATTCCATCAGAAATGACAAATATTTATAATTCGGAAGGAAAGTGATTACATTCAGCCAAACAATAATATGTTAGCTATTTTTGACTTGGACGACTAAATAGGTTATGGTTACCCATGGATACCCGCCCTCAAATTTAGTTTGATAATGCATGGTGAAGGTTTTTAACAAGTAAATGAATTCCTGTTCATCTTTTGTCATAACGCTGAGTCCTCCACTAAAATTATTTCACCGATGTTCCTTTTCCTAAATAGTTTGCTTTGGATATGCAATTTCTTGTGAAATCGCAAATATGGAGGATACTTCTCCAAGAACAGCTTGGTTCTTGTAACTTATATGAAATCGGCCTTTCTTTCAGCTGGATTCGATCCTGAAAGGCTGGAGTATTATTTTGCATCATCACAGTATTTTATTGCATGTAAAAAAAGGAGTTAGTTGGAGATCACATATGTTTTAGGCCATGATTTTTTAGGAATTATTTTGTAAACTCATTGTTTACTTAGTTCTTTCATGATTTATTGTTGAAGGAACTCAAAATGAATTTTTAATTTTTTTTAGAAAGAAGTTCATGAGTAGTTTTTTTTTAATGCATAACCCTAATGAAACACTCGTTTACAAATATACGTGCTTAGACATACATACATGCACGCGCGCACACATAGATATATACAAACATCATGTTTATATCAACCTTTTATTTTGCTCTGCATTCAGTAATTTGATCTGAAGTTACAACTTAGAGGAGTTTTTCCACATTGTGATAAAATCCTCTATTGGAATTTATTCAACATCTCGGTAAGACAAAAAATAATGACCTGTTGCATAAGAGAGAATGAGACACCTTGAACAATGGAGAATATGCACACAGCTGCATTATATTTGGTAAAAAAACCATCATACATAGTACATTCTCTACCATACTACCAGGAAGACATTGGGCTTTTATAGAAAAACCAGAATTGTTACTTCAATAAATCAAATCGGTCTCTAAATAGACGACGAGTGCTTGTTTTTGCTTTTCAGAGATGACTTGGATGATGGATGGGCTATAAATGCTGCTAATGAAGCAATAACAAAACTACTGACGATCGAAAAAAGAAATATATTTTTAAATGATGATTCTGTTGGTGTTGTTGAGGAGGAATTGCATGAAAACCAATTTGAGCATGTGAGTGACTCTGAGGATGATGCTAGAGTTACTCAAATTATTCCATGAAGTCATGTGATGATGTAGAAGGTAATACTGCATTGGAAGCTGATCTTAATAAAGAAACAATGATAGCATGAATACAGAGTTAAACCCTCTTGAAGAGTTCTCGGATCATCTTATAGAACTGCTATGAACACAAATGATAGTTTTGTGGAAATAGAAGATATTTACTCCAAAGTAAGGGTGTAGAACTGGATTTGGATCCGGATATCCGACGATAACCGGATCCGGATTTGGGTTTTTTAAACCGGGCAATTATATGCCTGGATAAGCTTGGAAAAAATCCTAGCGATAACCGGATGTAAACCCAGATATTTGGGTTGTAACTGGATATTTGGGTTTATTACCTTTTTTTGTTTTTTTAAAAAGACTTTAAAACTTTTAAAAATGTTTTTGTAGTACCTTTTTTTTTTTTTTTTTT
>QEOT01004437.1:109542-128004 GCA_003123785.1 Pterocarya stenoptera
GTTGACCATCAAGCAAAAAGAAGAAGAGAGCTTGAAAACTTATTTGACTCATTTCAATAAGGAGAGACTAACCACAGATGATCAGGATTAAAAGATCACGCTGGCAGCCCTCTTGTGGGTATCTGGTTGCGTAGCTCGTTCATGGCTAAATTGGCTAGGAAAACCCCCTCCACCTTGAGGGAGTTTATGGACGGAGCAGATGATTTCATAAATGTTAAAGGTACATTACAGGCCCTCCTAGAGCCAAGCAAGTGGGATGTCAAGTCAGAAGCCAAAAACCAGAATAGTTCCAAAGACAAGAAGATCGGGCAGGGTCATTAGGATGAAACACGAGAAAGGTATTCCAATCAATTAGACTAGGGGTGCCATCTCATTCACAATAACATGAGTGTGCAGGAAAAAAAATAAGACAACAAGAGAGGAGGAGCATCCCCTGGTAAGAGGGCACTGGTACTGTAAGTACCACCAGTCAGGTACTCATTGAACGGAAGATTGTGCCACAATAAAGAAGAGGGTCGCTAACCTCATAGGAAGTAGGGAACTCAAAAGAATGCTCGATGACTATCTCAAGCCAAAGAAGGAAGAGAGTCGTAAGTACAAAAGTAGGCAAAGCAGAAGTCCCAAATGCCAGAGGGTGAAGGAGGAATGATGACTTAATACCATAGTTTTAAATACCGTACCGTACCGGCCGGTACGGGCAATATTTTCCGTACCGGCCACCGGACCGGTACAGATATGTTATGCATTTCGTACCGGCCAATATTTTAGCCTATACCGGCTTGTGTACCGGCCTGTAATGGCCGATTTCGGCCTTTAATATATATTTTTTCCAATTTTTCAAACTACAAGCTCATATATATATTTTTTCCAATATATATATACATTTATATATATAATTTATTCATATATCGACTATTCCGAAATGATACACAAAATGGTACCGGTACCGAAATATTTCGTTCCAGTGCCTTGACCGGTACGACATCCGGTACGGTATTCAAAACATTGCTTAATACCCCCTAGCGACAACCAAGGGGTCAAGACCAAGCACCCTTCAGTGAAATCCATACACAAAGGAATCCCCAAATAAGTGCACAACCATAATCCTTCCTCAAAACCAGAAATTCACTTCAACCCATTCTTTCTTTTAGTTGAAATAGAAGTGGAAAAAACCATTGAGGATTTGTTGGTACTAATCATCTTATAGACATTACCTCATAACGTCTTAGCACCTCCATAAGTTTCAACATAGAAGCCTTTCCACCATTAGCTAAAATCAAAATATCATTCGCATACAACAAATGTGTAATCAATGTTCTCCCACAAGGATGAAAAGGCTTGATTGTTCCCAATTGAAATTCCTGTTTTAACATCCGCGAAAGCACCTCTTCAGATAAAATAAACAGATAAGGTGAAAGAGGATCACCTTGACAAAATCCAGGACGAACCTTAAAAAAACCCTTGTACACCCATTCAACATCACCGACTAATATGGAGAAGAAATAGCATTGAAAATGAGATTTCACCATTTATCCAAAAAATTGAATTGTCGTAAAATCTCCAAAAGAAAACTCTAATTAACACGATCGTAAGCATTGTCCATGTCAATTTTCAATATCACATTACCACCCTTACCTTACGGTTAATCCCATGTACCAATTCCTATGCCAAAGACATATTATAAAAAATACTCCTGCCCCAAATGAAAGTTGCTTGCTCAGGAGAAATAATATCATCAAGAATCAAAGCCAATCGAAAAACCATTATTTTTGCCATAATTTTGTAGACAGCTGAACAAAAACTAATAGGGCGAAATTGTCCCAATCCCAAAGGCTCATACACCTTAGGAATCATAATCAAATTTGTAGCACCAAAAAATGTGGATAAAGGCTTCCCTTAAAAAGTTCTTTTGCCATTTCTAAGAGATCATCTTTAACAATATTCCATGCTAGAAAGAAAAAACTAGCAGAGAAACCATCCGGACCCTGGTTACTATCCAAAGAATTGACCAAAGGGCTGCTTTAACCTCTTCCATGGACGACATTGCACAAAGCTCTTCATTTTCCTGCGCTAAGACCAAAGACATCAGCAAGTGAAGAGCCAACTCATCATTCTCAACATTTGACGCCGACAACAGCTGTTGAAAAACATGCACAGCTCCCTTATGAACATCATTCGAAGAACCCACTACTTTCCCATCATCAAGCACCATTTGCTCAATCCTTTAATTCTTTTGCTTGAGTCTTATCATCACATGAAAAAAACCAGTATTGGCATCCCCTTCCTTTAACCATTTTACACGAGACTTTCGGCATGCCAAAACTTCCTCCTGATGAAGCCACTTCAAATGTTTTTGCTTGCACATTAATAATTCACTTTCATACTGTGCATAATAATTACTACTAACAATTTGTTCTAGCCAAATGATGCAATCTTCAAGCCTCTTTAATTCTATTTCCACTCTCCCGAATTCCTCTACATTCCATTTCCTCAAAGCACCTTTCAAAAGCTTAAATTTCTAACTAATTCTCACCATAGCGCAATCCAATATTCTGACATTCCACACCTCCTACACCAAAGGAATAAAACCTTCATGTGAACCTCACATCCTTTGGAAACGAAAATGCCTAGCCATAGAACTCGTCTCCCTGTAAAAAGAAACCAACATCGAACAATGATCCAACGAAGTTCTTGGAAGATAGACCACATGCACATCACCAAAAAAATTAAGAAAATTCATGTTAACCAACACTCTATCCAACCTCGCCCATATTCTTCTTCCACCAAGTCTTCCATTACACCAAGACAACCGTTGTCCCTCACAAGGTAAATCCACCAAACTGCAATTATGAATACAATCATTAAAATTAGCTTTTACTCGAGAAGCTTGTAAGATACCACCCCCCATATAGTTAGCCACCAGTGTCGAGTCTAACTCGCAATGCAAGCAAACGGGCGTGGAGGTCAAAAGACCTCACGAACCCCCAAACAGTTGGCCACCAGTGAAGAGTCTAACTCGCGGTGCAGGCAAACAAGCGTGGAGGTCAAGAGACCCCACAAGCCCCCAAACAGCTAGCCACCTGTGATGAGTCTAACTCATGGTGCAAGTAAACATGTGTGAAGATCAAAAGACCCAACGACCCAGCAACAGTTAGCCACCAGTATCGAGTCAAACTCGCGGTGCAAGCAAACAGGCATGGAGGTCAAATGACCCCACGACCCATCAATAGTTAGCCAACAGTTAGCTATCAGCATTAGAGTAGTTCACAATGTGAGTTAAAAGGCCATGGAGGACAGCAGACCCCACAACAAACCATTTGTTGGCTACCACCATCGAGCTTAACTCCATTTGCAAGCAAACGGGCGTTGAGGTCATAAGACCCCGTGACCCCCACAACATAGGACCCATGTAGAAATTAAGTACCCGAGGAGCAACCATTGTCATCGAGTTGTTCTGTGCAGGTCGTTCGAGTTGTCGGTAGTGTGAAACGCGTCCTTTACAAAATTGATAACTTTTCAGGTTAATAAAATAAAAAAACGTTAGATATAGTCTATAATTGTAACAACCCGATCCTAATATTAGGCCCTAAGATAAATTTTTCATATAACTATAAACAGTCTATTATTATTATTATTATTATATTAGATTTTATATTATTATCACTACATTGTTAATTTTAATATCATATTGTAATTATTATTACTATTGATAATTTTATTCATTATTAGGATATTATACTTTAACTTCCACATTTTCCCTCCACTCCACATTCTCCCTCTCCTCTCGACGTTACTAATTTATGTAACTGACGAATTAAAACTAGTATTTATCTTTAGACTCTTCCTCTCCTTCAGAAATCCTCCCAAAAACCACAGTAATTATCCTCACGGCAACCCTCTCTCCATCATCACACAACAATATCCTTTCACGACAAACCAGAAAATAGAGCAAACTGCTCACCGTCACGCAGCCATCATGAACTCCCCTTCGAACCACTAGCCCAAGCACCATGTCATTGCATCAACATATCCCATGCACGACAGTTTGCGTTAGGGAGCCATGAAGCCGAAGCTCGGATAGGCACCACCCAACGCATGGAATCAACCACCAACATCCTCCAACCACCCTCAGCCACCAAGGCATGCCGCAGCAGCCACGGACGTGAAGCCCGAAGCCAAGTTTAACAAGCCGATGTCGTAGTCCCTCTCTTCCACCTTAAGCCAACGTTGTCCAGCTGTCACAAGTCTTCAGACAGCCTAGAAAGTGTCGCTGGTTCACTCTCTATCAGCCTCACGCTAGTTCAAGATCCTCCACCACCCATGTGGGAAGCCCAATAGCACCGTTATGGTTCTGGCCGAGGCCACTATCTCCTTCGTGCCCTGCCTCCTTCTGCACAATGTTAAAGGTCCTCGGTTGCTCTCGGTAAGCATTGCCCACAGCCTCTCGAATGAATGTCTGCTTCACAAGTTAAACTTGCTTTTAGGTTTTTAGTTTGCTATATACAAATGTTAATAAGATTACAAAGATCCCCTTAAAACCCTTGCAGCAAAGCTCCATTCGTAAAGTCTCCTTAAGGATCTTGTGTAATCACATTACTACCCTCAAATAGTTAAGTGGGTTGAATACAATTCGGCTTGTGTGGGCTTGATTATTTTATTTGAAGTTGGTTTGGTCTTAATATTTTAAGTTGAGTTTAATTTTAGTAAATAAATATGTTAGTCCAAAAACTTTATTTTTAAAGAAAATATTTAAGGATTTTTCAATTAAATTGCTAAACATTAAATTATGAGTAAACTATAGTAATAGTTTACTAGAATTTTAATATTAAATATAATTAAGGCTATTTTTATTAACCGAATGTTTCCACCGATTATTTTTATAAACTTAGATACAAAAATACATACATATATATAAATTATACTTGAAAGATTAGATATCATATTAGCATTTAAATTTCAATAGTAAATAATAAGTGTTTAATTTTATTTTGAACGCTTTAATCGGATCAAGCCTATTTTATTAAACAAAATTCTACTGTTTACTTTGATAGATGTTGTCATAATTATGTTACTAAGTTGTGAATAAAAAATAAAGAAATATGTTAAGAATACTTAAATGATATTAATATTTATTAGATTGCTTGTAAGATTGAATAATTATGTTAATTATAAAAAACAGAAACCTATTTTAAGAATTCAGGTTTTCATGACTTATTTTTAATAAAATTGAATATATCCCAAGTATTATACTAAATTATATCTTGAAAGTAAAACTATTTTATTAGTGTTTTAAATAATTTAGGACATTAGCATTCATAGATTTTCGTATTAAACATAATATTTATTTGATTGTTTCCTATAGTATGAATTCAATTAAGTCAAAAGTAGTTGAAATTGGTCTAAACCCTCTCCCTTCTCTCTAAACTCCCCCACCCTTCAAAATCGGGTAGAGGAGGTGGGCCCCCTCACTCCTTCCCTCCCTCTCTCTGTTTTCTTCTTGTCTAGTGTTTCAGGTTTTATCTTGTGTTTTCTTTTTCAAGCCAAATAAAGGTAGAATCGTCGTTCGGGACTATCCGGCATTATTTTGAATACCGTACCGAACGTCGTACCGATCAAGGCACTGGAACGAAATATTTTGATACCAGTACCGTTCCGGGATAGTCGATATATGAATAAATTATGTATAAATACATATATATAAATTATAAATAGTTTAGTTTGAATTGGGGATCAAAAAATGAGCTTGTAGTTTGAAAAAATGAAAAAAAAAATGAAAGGCCGAAATATAGGTTGGTACGGCAAATACCAGCCGTACCGGCCAGTACGATACGAGATTAAAAACAGTACTCTCTGGCACCCAATAGCCAACATGTGCCCCACCTAGAGGTTGCCCAGCTGCCGATCAGCAAAACCACCGAATGCGGCATCAACCAGAGCAACGCGTAGCCCGCACGCGGGGGTCGAAGAATCGGAGATCACCTACGCGTGGCCCTCACGCGCCACTAAGGAACCCTCTACCGCTGCTACGCGCGGCTATTCCCGAACCAACGTCTCTAGATCTCCCAAGCTCGACTGTTGGTTTTCCCTCCAGCAACCTTTTTGTGTACTGTTTTCCCTTTTACAATGTTTTCACAATGTAGTTTATTTCATGCTATGTCTTTATTTTCAAGAAAACAAAAATTCAAAAACGTAGTGCTTTCAGACCTTAGTCCAACGGTAGTTCTCCCCCCTCCGCTTAGGCGATGATGAAGGGGTTAGTTCTCCATACTCCGATTAGTCGAGTATGGAGTTTGGTTACTTGGTTATTGAGACCTCTGTCGTAGACAGAGTTAGGCTATTTCTTAAACTTAGGTCTTTAGAGATTTACCGTCTGGACTAGACTATGTCAGTTACAGAAGTGTACTGGGAAACTATCAACATTTATAATTGGCTTATTTTTTAAGTTAACTTTGTATGTCTTCAATTAATAAATAGAAAGTGATCCGTTATTATAAAAAAATAATAATAATAATTAAGTGAGATATTAGGACACGTTTTCCTAAACAGATTTAGTGACGTTTAATACTTTGTATAGGTGACGTACTACGAAGTGAGATTCAAGAAACATCATAGCGAGATAAGTAATTTGATTATAAATTAGAATCATCACAGTTTAGCTTATTATTATTAGAACCAGCTCTTTGGCAGCCATTTTTATGTACCACTCATGCATGCATGTCACCCAGCACAGCACACAATCATGTCATTCAGCATCATGTTCAAACTCAGAAATTTACAATTATTTATATCAGTATGTATATCATGCATTTTACGTCGCATAAGACACGTAAGTTATCTTAACTTCAAGTGCAAGATAAGATCATATCAGTTTAATCAGATGGTAATTCAGATGCATGGTATCAATGCAGTTTCAGGGTGGATGTGCAAGCCATGGATTCAAGCGTGGTCTACCATAGTATGCCAGAATACTATCAATGGCTCCCCTTGCTGCAGTAGGACGTGGGGTCAGTGCACAAGCTCACATACAAAGTTAAGTGTGTTGGTCAATCAGATAAGTTAAATCAGTCAGATCAGTCAATTAATTCAGATAAATCAAGATAAGTCATGCATAGCATAAGCATCAACATGATCAGTCATGATTTTTAAACTCTCAGCATGAAAACTTTTTAGGAAAACCTTATGTTTATTATATTTACGTTGTGATGGATTTCTTATTAAGTCTTCAACTCATTTTAGATTTATTTCATGTTTTTAACCACCCAGGTGATGATGATTAGTACGTGCAAGCGGGCCAGGCTTAGAATGAGCAAACTCTAAACTTAGTAATTTTATTGTATGACTATCTTTTCCACTTTAGTTGGTTTGGGATTATGGTTACGATTTATTTAAGACAGTTTATTTTATTATCTCTTGCTAGGTTATATTTTATGAAAATTATGTGACACCCCTGAGCCTACGATAAGGGGGTTACAATAATGGATGTATTATTACAAGATATCCCTCCTTTTTGTAGTGAAAATGAGTAGGGTAGTTAAACTAAATAGGATCGAGCAACCAGTATCAATAGTTTCGACTAATGAATGTAATTTAGTTTTTTTTTTTTTTTTTTTTGCACTTTTTATATATATTTCTAAAAAATATATACATATTCACTAATAATTACTCCTTTAATTATTAAATAAAAAATAAAAACATATATCCATCAATTTGGAAGGCTAATTTCTCGGTCCTCCAAGCATTTTCCAACCAAATAATTATATTGCAAATAAAAGAAAGAGGAAAATGTTTAACGAAATTCTAGAAAAGAGAAATTGAAAGAGAAAAATGAGAAATTTAAAGGGGACTCAAGAAAATAGAAAAGTGCTACATGCCATGGGTTCTTTCTTTAAAGAGAAATACATTTTTGAAAATTTTAAGGTCCGAGCTTATATGTTTTCATAATAATTAAAGTATTTTTCAAAAATTGGGGCTAAGTTTTGAAATCTCAACACAAACTTAAACCTATAGATTTTTTAAAATGGTTAATATAGATTTTTCAAGAGTTAAGATGATTATTTATATTTTTATGGGTTCCACTACGTACAGTCATTTTTGTGTACGAATTCTGTACACTAGGTACATTAGCACTTGTTTTATTAGAAACAAATTGAAAAATGCGAAAATAAGATGTACTTGACAGACTCTTTACCCCATGTCTCCCATTGGCTTCATTATTTTTTTTAATATAAAATAACTATTTTAACCAATCATATAAGTGAAGTGCGTAAAGAATACACAAAAGTGGCTATACGTAACATAACTTATATTAAAAAGTCATATTTAGCAACTTTATTAAACTGTTGAGAGAGAAAATCAAGGGTAATGATACCATTACTCCTCTTTTATTATTAGTTTATTATCCAGGTTTTTTTTTTTTTTTGGTTTGCTATTTAAATCTAGATTAAAAATTTCAGAACATAACCTTCTTGTATAATCTAAATGAAAATAAATTCAATCAACGTAATCATGTAATTTAATTACAAATAAATTTAATTTTATAGAAAGAAGTGTAAGGACTACTCTTGAGTCTCCTCTAACTATTCTCTCCTCTCTCAGTGGAAAGAATAGTTAGGTGGTGGGATAGAATTGGTTACTCTTACAAGTACGTGAAGGATCAAGTTCACTGGTCCATAGTGGGCTAAATGCTAAGCTAGTATGGAGGAATTGGAAGAACGATGGGAAAAGTTAAGGCTTCAGAAGAGGAAAAACATGAAATAAGTCTAGAGACAAACCATCTAGAAGAAATGATGAAAAAAGGAGAAAAATGTATTGTAGGGAAGTTGTTTTCTGATCGAGTTATAGGGAAAAAAGTGATGTGCTCGATGATGGGGAAGATATGGAAAATTGGAAAAACTTTTGCATTTCATGAAATTAGTTCAAATTTTTTCGTTATTTCTTTTGAAAGTCAAGAGGATAGAAGCAAAGTATTCAAAGGGAAGCCTTGGTTGTCTAACAATTGCCTGTTTTTAGTGAAACCATGTGATGGGATGACACCTCCAAACAAAATGAAGTTTGATATTGAGAGCTTTTGGATACAGTTACATGATTTGCCACTAGTATGCATGAACAGAGAAATAGGGATGCAAATTGCAAGTTCAGTTGGTACTGTGAAGGAGATTGACGTGAAAGAAGATGGCCTTGGCTGGTGCAATTATTTACGAGTAAAACTGGAGATTGATATAAGGAAGCAGCTGTCGAGGGGTAAATTTATTAATCTGTTGGGTCACATACTCTGGATTCCTATGAAAATTGCCTCGAGTATGCTTTATTTGTGGTAAGTTGGTGCATGGTTCTTCGGGGTGCAACAAAATCAAAGGGGAATCCTCACTGAATATGAAAGAGGAAAGGCAGTTTGTGGTGTGGCTTCGTGCAACTTCAACACCAAGGAGTAGTATTCGCAAGAGACAACATGATGAAGGCATATATGCGTCTGGTGAGAGTTTTTCTGAAAGTCATGAGGGAGGTGGGGGATTAGAAAATTCAAGGATGATAATGATTCTGGCAGGCAAAAGTTCAACTAAATGCGAGAATTATGGGGGTTCAAATTTGAATTCAAACAAGCTGGATTGCAGGAGGAAGTTATGGGGGTTCAATAAGCAAAAATGAAGGGTTCTATGGGTTCAATAAGCTATATAACTTGCCTCTTTTGGTCATTCTTAATAGCTCTACCAAAAGTTCCCCCCTTTTTCAATGATAAACTAGTGGGCAATATGCCTGGACGTGTTCAACAAGTGCCCAAATAAGAAAACTCCATAAGAAATCTTGAAAAATCCCGTAGAATAGGCCCTAAGGACCTCAACCATTGGATTCCCAAAACAATATCACATCCTCCAGTGTAAGCAAATAAAATTTTGTGGAGTAAGAATTACCCTGCATGTGAAGATGCACCTTTGAACACATCCCTTCACTACTTAGGGCTACTCCATTTGCTACCTTCACTATAACCCCTTGGTAGGTTGGACCTTCAGTTGAGTCTTCCTAGTAATCGATGAATCCATGAAGTTATGGGTGTTACCCGTGTCAATGAGAATAACCCCACTACACACCCTTGCACCTTGCCAAGTAATCTCATAGTTCTTGGATTGGGAGAACCCAAGTGTGCATGGGTTGAAATTCTTGATTCCACTTCCACATTTTCTTTTTCATTCATTGAGCTACATTTCCCTTTTTCTTTGGTCCCCTTTGTTGGCCTTGGTTCATCTTCTTCATTAGAGTCATCATATTCCATAATAAACAACCTTGCCACCTTAAATTTATGTCCCGACCCCCATTTCTCCTTACAATTATAACAAAGACATTTCTCACACCTTTCTCTAATTTGAGTAGTGGATAATCTTTGAACTGGAACAATAGCCTTTTTCTCAACAGAAGGATGACCAATAGCCAACCTTGGTGGTGGAGCACCCACTCTAACCAATGTCACATTCTCTTCTTGCATCTTATCCAAACCAAAAGCAACATTCAAATTTTGAGGATTTAGCATATGTACCATGAATCTTATGTCCTCTCTCAGACCCATAAGGAAACAACGAAGCTTTTATTGCTAAGCTAATCCCCACAACTGGATAAGAATTCAGATTCTGCTTTATAGGCTTCCACCATAGTAGTTTGCTTCAATTTAGTAAAAGCCTCCATAGGATCTTCATAAGACATAGGTCCAAACTGTGTCTGCAGCCCTCTAACAAAAGCATCAAAGCTGGTAATGCCTCTTGAAGCCTCCAAGTCTTGGAACCAGACTAATGCCATACCTTCCATATAGAAGGAAGCCAGTAGAATTCTAGGACATGGATTAGTCTGGTGATAAGTAAAAAACTGATTTGCTCTATATATCCACCCTTTTTGGTCATCACCATTGAACCTAGGGAAACCCAAGTGAATGGAACATGTTTGAATTGCCCCATATTCTTCATATAATGGATTAACCATTTTTTGCCCTGACTCTCATATATTCTTCTCGGGTTGTTTCTCCTTTCTCTCCTTGCTACAGAAGGACTACACATTACTTGTTATTGCCTGAAGTTGTGAGCTAAGCCCTCCACTATGGGGGAAAAAAACTGGTGAACCGGACTAAACCCAGTTCGGTCCAAACATGGCGCTATGCTGCATGAAGTGAGACTGGCTACCCTAAGTTAAGTACTTCCTTATTATATTACTTGTTACGCCTTTGCTGCTTGACCGGAGAAGCCGTCAACCTGCCTCCACTTCAATACATTACAAAGAAGCTAGTCGCTAGTTCAAATAGGCATTCCCCAGTCGGCAATCATATGTTGAGTAGGAGCTCGTTCATCAACCTGTGAACGGAAAGACCAAAAAAGTTCAGAAACTGTACAAGAGCGAGCCAAAAACCTGACCTCTTTACCTATTCCCTTAAAGAGACAGGCACAACAGTTGGTATTGGCTTATTCCCGCACCTGTACGATTGATTGCTTCAAGGCTTCGCACCTTTCTAATGCTACGAAGTTCTATTATTATTATCCTATGCGGGGGAGGTTGGATAACCAATGCCCCGATGACTGGTGTAGCGCCCAGTTGAGGCTTGTTCGTTTGGACTGCCAAACTAGATGGTAGCGTGATCGAAGCCTAGATTGCGTGATTGTTCGAATGGGGTACCGTGACGTGGATAGGTCCGTTCAACCATCCATGTTTTTCGACCGATGTCCGCTTTGGTGAAAGGTATGGCTTGCCAAGGTTGGGGGGCATTCAACTCAAGGAATTACGTATGTGAAAACCAGTTCCATCTTTTTAAAAATTGGTCAAAACCGATCTAGTTCGGGTTTTCTTTTTTCTAGCACTAGATCGGTTCATATATATATATATTTTAATTTTTTATATTATATAAATATTTGTATATAATTTTTTATAATATATATAATTTATATATATAATTATATATATGATAATTTTATATTATATGCTAAATTGTTAATTAATATAGATTAAATTTTAAAATCCTATTACTCATAATAATCTAATAACATAAAATTAATATAATATAAATATTTAATCTTAAATGAACATTTGTTTGATCATATGTTATTAATATAAACTATATATATCAGGGATAAATACATTTTATGGCCTAATAAATTATAAAATAGATTCTTTTTTATAAATACATTTATATACATTTGACATATACACTCTTATAAAAATTGTATGTAACCATCATATAATATATTATCACTAACAAATATAACCAAATAATATATCACTATATGATACTATATTACTATTATATTTATATATATTTATATATATATTTATACACACACTAAGACTAATACTATTAGTAATCCATTAAATATATAAAAAAAAAACTATATAAATCACTATAGTAGATACCTATATATAGTATTAGCATTAGTGTAGTGTATATTATTAGTATCACTATATTATTATATCCTATAATATTTAATATATAATATATAATTTTAGTATCACTATAATATATATTACTATATATATCGCTATAACATATATATATTATATACACACTATATGTATTAATATAACCATAATCTAAAAAAAAAAAAAGAGTTGACACTAAGGTCTTATTTAGATAGTGAGATAAGATGAAATGATTTTAGATGAATTAAATAAAATATTGTTAGAATATTATTTTTTAATATTATTATTGTTTTGAGATTTGAAAAAATTGAATTATTTATTATATTCTATATGAAAATTTTAAAAATTTGTAATGATGAGATGAGATGAGATAGGTTGAAAGTGTTTCTATATCTAAATGGGTTGGAAGGTTGTGGAGCCCATCAAGCTGACCCAAGTTAATTGGGCATGTTACACTGTCCGTCTACTCGATATACTCTCTCCCCCATCCCGATGGCTATCTATTACTCTCTAAACTTGGGTGTTATATCAAACGGTTATGTAACAATACAATGTTGTAATGGATGGTAAAATGGATTGCTACAGGAAAGAAGATAGGTTGCCTTGCTTCGAGGTTAGGCTCCTTCAAAGAGTTTAGAGAGAGAATAGAATAAGAGAGAGAAACGAGAATATTGTAATTTCCGACATAACAAACCCATGGCTCAGGCTACAGTGAAATACTCCAACGGAATGGGGAAAATAATTCCCAACACCTAACTGTTACGCAATGGTAAATGAAAGACAATAACCAGAGATGGGCTTGCAGGCCCATAAACCATAAACTAACCCATCAACTATCTAATACTAACAGATTCCTTTCGGCCCATACGACCAAATGCCCTTATCTAATACTAACAGATCCCTTTCGGCCCATCAGACTTCAGATACACTTCGCTGTCCTTCATAACTTCCAGCGCCGAACTCCAGTTCTTGCACCAATCCCTTCTCCCTTCGCCTCCATGAACGGCGTGTGACAGGTTCAGAACGTTGCCCAACCACCTTCGGTAAGCCCACTCCACGAAACGAAACCTGACAATATTTTCCTGATGGGTCTAGGTTTTGGAACTCCACCATCTGCTGCTGCCGCTGCTGCTTCTGCTGCTTCTTCTTCTGCTGTTTTGGCATCGTCGTCTTCAACGAGAGTAGCTCCGAAAGGTAAACTTTCTTCTTTGTTCAGATTTACACACGAACCCACTACTTCAAATACTGACTCTTCACAAAAAGAGCCATGCCCACATAAACCCACTTCAAGCCCCAAAATTGTACAAAGAAACCCACTTTCCGATGCTCATGTCCAAATCCCAGTTGAAAAATTCTTGAAAACCAACTCTAAGTCGAGCAACATCACTCTTAATGAAGCGTTGCTGCGCTTTGATCACATGCTTCGGTTACAACCAGCTCCACCGATTCCATCGTTCAATCATTTGCTTGGTGCAGTTGCTAGGAATAAGCATTATTCTAGTGTGATTTCACTTTTCAAAAGAATGCAGTCATCTGGGCTGCCTTCTAATTTGTTTACTTTGAACGTTTTGCTTAATTGCTTTTGTAATGTAAATCGGGTTTGCGACGGTTTTGTTGTTATGAGGAGTATTCTGAGGAGGGGTTATAGTCTCGACATTGTGACTTATACAACTTTGATTAAGGGATTGTGTAAAGAGGGTAGGATTGGTGAGGCAGTCGGGTTATTTCAGAAAATGGTCAAGTTGGGTTATGGGCCTAGTGTGATTACATGTGGGACTTTGATTAATGGTTTGTGTCGAACAGGCAATACAACTATTGCACTGGGGTTACATGAAGAAATGGTCAGTGGTCGGTTTGGTGCTGAGTGTAAGCCTGATGTGGTTTCTTATGCTATCATTATTGATGGGCTTTGTAAGGATGGGACAGTAGACAAGGCAAAAGAACTTTTCTGGGAAATGAAGGGAAAGAGAATTTTTCCAAATGTGTTTGTTTATAGCTCTCTAATACATGGTTTATATTGCGAGGGTAAATGGGAAGAGGCTAAAAGTTTGTTTAACGACATGGTGGATCAAGGCATCCAACCTAATGTTGTGACGTTTAATGTGTTGATTGATGCTCTTTGCAACGAGGGGAAGATGAAAGAAGCAAATGGGTTGTTTGAATTGATGATTCAAAGAGGTGAGGATCCTGACATATTTACTTACAACATATTGATGGATGGGTTCTGCTGGGTAGGTAGGCTTGGTGATGCGAGGAAGCTATTTGATTCAATGACTAGAAAAGGACATAAACCTGATGTTGTAAGCTACAATGTACTGATCAATGGATATTGCAAGAATTGGGAGATGGAGGCAGCTATGAATTGCTATAGTGAAATGATTCGCCAGAAAGTTACGCCAACGCTTGTAACATTTCGCATATTAATTCCTGGTCTATTTATGGCAGGTATGGTTAAGGATGCACAGAAGCTTTTAGGTGAGATGCAAGTTCATGATCTGGGACCAGATTCATTTGCTTATAAAATAATCTTGGATTGGCTTTGCAAGAATGATCCTTTTCCAGAGGCAATGGAATTATTTAATAGTTTAGATGATTGCAAACTTGAACCAAGCATTGGAACTTACGGCGACCTCATTAATTGGTCATGCAAAGCAGGGAAGATTGAAGTTCCCTGGCAGATATTTCGTAGATTATCCGATAGTGGCTTGGTGCCAACTCTTGTTACGTATTCTGTCATGATTAATGGGCTCTGTAGGGTAAAGGATTTGGAAAAGGCAAATAATTTGTTTTTAGAAATGGAAGAAAAGGGTTGTGCTCCAGATGTAGTCGTCTATAATGCACTTATGCGCGGTTTCTGCGAGAATAATGAGTTGCAAAAGGTGCTTGAACTTCTTCACAAAATGGTGGAGAGGGAATTGTCACCCGATGACTCCATAGTCTCCATAGTACTAGACTTAGTTTCTAAGGATGAAAAGTATCGTGAATGTTTGGATCTGCTACCAACATTTCCCACCCAAGAGCCTCGAGGTTGCAATGATGGATTTTCACTATGATTTTTTTACTTACCAATTCTATCTTCAAGGTACCTAGGGGGGACAACTCTTACACTAACCAAAAGTTACAAAACGTGAAGGCTTGTCACTGCACTGTCCAAAATCCCAATTCTGACGCTTCTCAAGTAAAGGGGCTTTAAGGGTTTGGTCTAGTGAAGTTGCACTTGGTAATTGATTGGGATGTTTGTAGGACCATGGAAATAAGAAGCTTGCACTAAAAATGATTTTATTGAGCAATTTGTTTGGGTTGGTGAATTTAGTATCTTCATGCCCTTCTGGTGGTAAATTGCAGCTGATAGATCCACCTCTAAACATCTCGTTTCAAAAAATTCATTTTAGCATTACTCTTGGTTGATTGATGGATGGACAGGATCTGTAGCGACAACCACCAACCATTGGATCCCTTGTAGCTTTATGCTCCAAGGGATATCTGAGGTGTGAATTCTCTGATAATTGTATTCGAGCTATGAAGTTCTTTATATTGTCTCCTTTGGAAATTCCAAGCTTCTTTATATTACAATCAGGTGATTTGAGTCACTGTTGTTGGTTTGGTTCTCGGAGTGATTGCCTCAGTTAAAAACATGCTCTGGAGCTGCAGTAAAGCAGAATCAACTATGTCTTGACCACAATTTGTACGTAAGAGTACTTAAATAGGATGTCACAGTAGAAGTAGCGGGTACTTGAGTGTCTGATATTGAAAATAGTTATAAAAATTAGAGTATAAAAAAGAAAAAAAGAAGTTAAGATCCTAATATTTTTCATGGTAGTAGGCGTGTGAATATGTAAGCTTGTAAGTAGAATTTTTTTTCCTAAAATTATTTCAATAAGAAAATAGTTATAAATATCATATACTTTTTATCCTAGTGCCTAGCTTGTTCGCAACAAAAGGTGTAACGTGGATACTTGGACATTGCAGAAACAAACATTCACATAGATACAAGTAATCTCGAAGACAACATTCTTGCAAATCTGGAAGGACTTTGGCAACGGAAAGAGAGACTAGACAAAATCTATAAAGGCAATTTAAGCCTATCCTATCATACCCGACTACCTACAGCTACAGGACTTTTATCTTCTCTGCATCTTTTGCAACACTCCCCTTTCCACTGAAATGTGGATTGAAAGCATTGCATAGACTTTTTCCTGACTTTTAGGATTTAAAGTTGTTCCAATATGACTAATCAAGAAAACAAAACAAAAAAAAAGTTGTTTCAATGGACCAATATGACTACATATATAACGTGTGTTGATCAGGGACAGAGGCAATCCATCTTGGACCCACATCTGGCAAATCACTTGGGACTGTCCACCCTCCAATGCCAATGCCCAACCTATGCTTATGTTTCTGTGTTGATTCTATTTGGTAACAAAGCATATAGGGGTTTGGCTGGAAGTCGACTGTTTGAACACTGATTACAAGACTTAAATGCAATATAATCCCTGTTATTAACTTGTTCATATAAAAGTCAATTTAAAAGTCTCAAATGGGGTGTATGATTTAATTTGATTTATCATTTGGACTCGACAGTTCTGTCAAAAAGTAAAAAAGAAAAACCAAGAAATAGAAAAGAAAGCAAAGAAAAATCACCCTCCACTAAGATGACAATATGATCCTCACTTTTTCTCTGCTATGGCACATGGTATCGTGCATAAAGGACCTAGGAGGTACTAATCAAACCTAAATGATTGGATTAATAACAGTTCCCTAACCAATCAATCAGATTATTTAGTTATATATATATATATATTTTTTTTGGGGGGGGGGGGGGGGGGGGGGGGGGAGAGAGGGGTGGCTCAGCAGTCTAGCTTTATGGCTAGGACTTGTGATTGTGATTGGCAACATGAAAATCTGTCTTTGAATGGACTCTCATGTTTTCTGATGAATGCTTTTCTAAGTATCATTGGTAGGTAAGTCAAAAAAGTAACAAATTATTATGATAATCCATTTATCACTTTACCATGCAACTGAACGCGACTTTCTGATGGAAGTCGATTTTACTTTTGGAATCTCCTTTTAATGCAGACTCATGATTTTGAGAGAGACAGAGTTCTGTAGCAGCTAAATAAAATTTGGTGTTGATTTTGGGGTCCATTAATTGAGAAGGAAACGTGAAAACTTGAATGAGTGAGGTGCTTTTATGGCATGTTACCAGGACTGCATAAACATGATCCTTTCAGAAATGAGTGAGACTCTAACTGATTGTACTCTTTCATTGATCCTTAATTATTTATGATTAGTTTTTGTCAATGTTTTCTTCCTCAATTTCCCAACAGACCTCAAGTTATTTGAGACATCATCACAAAAACAAAAAGTGTCGGGAGGACACATGAGCTTATACATCTCTTGGGTAATTATACACGTAATCATGATTTCATAAAAGTAGCAAATCATAACTCACCCTCTTTGATGACCTATAATTGCACAAAATATCTATCACTATAAAATGGATTCAGATCTTTTGACAAACCAGAGATGATCTGAGTGCAGCTACATCTACATAAAAACAGGGAAACCCACTATTATTTAAGGACGCTTACATATTATTTCGTGGATTGGATTTGAGAAACTAATATGTTGATGCATGGACAAGTAATTCCATAACATGGGTAATGCACAAGTACTAGACAAGACCCTGTTGGTCGGAACCCTACCTGTGTTTTTCTTTCTAATCTTTCACCAGCAATATCTCCCTCCCTCCCAGTCTTATCAAACTCCATAAAGAAGTACTTTGATTCAAATTTTGCAACCTTATTTTCAACACGAGTCAGAGTCATAATTTCATCAACAGATATGGAAGTCCTATGTCTGCACAATGCCAATTGCACACGCTCCCTCGAGCTCATGGATATTACTCTGCTTCTTTCTCTACTTAATTACACTCTTATTTTTGTGTGTGTGTTGAGATACAGTTCCCCTAACATATTTATGGCAACGGCCTCCAGAAACCCTGACCCACCTGAAATTATGAGCTTCACATGTAGATCTGATCATGAATATATATATATTTATATATATATATAT
>QEOT01004439.1:1576-11784 GCA_003123785.1 Pterocarya stenoptera
AGAACGCATAAGATCGAAAGGTTACTCGTAATGACAGAAATCAGATTTTCAGATGTTGGGGAATGCTTTTTGAAAATCGAGAGAGAGTTATCAACTAAAAAAAAATATTATGAGAGTAGCACAGAATAAATATTAACCTTTACTGCTCTATCGGGGAGACTTTCAGGAGGAAATTGAGATGCACGAGAATCTCTGACCTTCAAGTAATTATAAATGATGACACCACAGAGAGCTGCAGAAAGACGAAATTAATTTCATAGTTGTCAATTTAAGCCCCAGCTAGAAAGTTTTAGTGCATGTTTGGGATTGCGGTGAGAAATATAGCTTATAGCTTTAGGGCTTATAACTTTTAGTTTTAAGAAATAAGTTCTATCATTAAAAAGTTATATATTGTTTGGTAACCATATGTTTAAAGCACTTTCAAACATGTTACATTTGTTTGAAAACAAATTAAAAAAGTGCTTTTTGACGTAGAAATGATGATCATTTGATTTTTTTAAAATTAAGATCATATCCTTACAAGTTTGAAAGTTGTAATTATCTGAAAGTTGTATGAGTATTTTCGCCGATTGACAGTCTTTTTAAAATTTGAACTACATTCCGGATTATCTGGAAAAACACATTTGAGGAACTACTTTTTAGCTTATTTGAGATTACAAAAAAATT
The DNA here is from genome assembly GCA_003123785.1 of Pterocarya stenoptera. Taxonomy (NCBI): domain Eukaryota; kingdom Viridiplantae; phylum Streptophyta; class Magnoliopsida; order Fagales; family Juglandaceae; genus Pterocarya; species Pterocarya stenoptera. The sequence continues at coordinate 2,243 of QEOT01004439.1, forward strand.
ACTTTAATATGTAACATCCAAACAACCTAATTTTTCTGTTAAAGAGCTTTTAAGTCTATTTAAGCACATTTTAAGACTCCTAACGCAACCCCAAACAGGCCCTTAAAGTTGAAACTAATAACAGAACAAAAATTTACCTATCGCATAACCAATTATATTGAGACTAGTGATCATAGACTCGGGAAATAGAGCAGTTGAAAGGGCAATGAGTATCCAGTCTTTCAATACTCCCGCAACACGGAAAGTTACAGCTCCAGTTCTACCAATTGCTAAGAAAATTGAGAAGTTCAAAGCTAGAGCACAAAGTGCGTTTGAGAAGAATATCCAAAAATTGAACTGAATCTGTGAAACTTCCATTACAGGCTTCTCCAGAAAATACCAAGGAACAAACAAAAAGATAAAGCTGCACATGATAGTGGGTGAGGATGAGCAATTTATCCGAACAGCATAAAGACAATTTACCCACATATCACAAATCAATTAAATTATCAGGAATCATATCCACAGTAATTTTCAGCTCTATTTTCTGATCCTGCCCATACTATTATTCCATATAATGTAGTTGCTTGAGTTGGCTTTCATCTAAGTTTGAATAAAAAATATGCAGACCAAAGAAAAATGCATGAGAGCAAAATTTATGGGGGTGTCACAAAAAATGTTGAATCATGTCGTTCTCAGTAAAGTAGTGAAGTCTTAGATGGTAAGTGGAAGAGATCAAGACCACATAAGATAAAACACTATCAATAAACAAATAAAAAATGTATAAAAAAAAGGTAACAAAAATGAAAGAACAGAAAATCCAGTAACAATTCAGCATAATAACTATTTCTGGCCTGGCAAATACACAGATTCAAATGAGTGATATAAGATGAACAGAAAATAGGAGGGCCAAGAGTGAGAAATAAGCAGTTAGGGGGTGTGGGATTGCCATGATGTAATAAAGATTAAGGGAGAAGAACACTTTTCACTATCAAATTATTAGGAGTTTTGCACTTTGCACCCAAACTACCAAAACTGACACACTGCACCCTCCAACTACCAAAACTTACACGATGCATCCTCATTTAAACTTGACCAGTAAGATGGATGAAACATATGTGACATGGCATAATTATACTAGTCATATCTTAATGGAGGGTGAAAAGTGTCAGTTCTTGGAAGTTAGAGTGTAATGTGTCAGGTCTGGTAGCTTGGGTTCAAAGTGCAAAATTCCTAATAGCTTGAGGTTGCAAAGTGTATTTCTCCTGAAGATTAAAGAATATCATTTTTGACTAAAATGAATTGCAAAAAAGAGGATTCACGAATCCCCCAGTAAGTTAATGTTTAAGGCCTAAAAGGGTTCGCGTTATTTACGGATCAGAACCACCTAATAAGCCCCATTCATGATTGAATGAAAAGGATAAACTCACAAATAGAACTATTATTTAAAGTTCAAGATATGTGTGAATAGAGGTACAAACCCCAACTGGACAAGCCCCGTGTAAGCCTTTTTAAAAAAGTGGACCCCACCTTAAAAAAAGTATGAAAAAACTATTATTTATTAGTGGGATCTATTTTTTTACAAAAGGCTTGCATGAGGCTTGTCTATTTGGGACTTATACCTAGCATTACTCGTAAGAATAAGATACCTGCAAGGTGCTATGTAATATAAGCTGGTGATAGGATTTAGAGTTAAGCCCTTTTTTTGAAGAAGAACTTGTGTTAAGACAAGCCTGAGAGCCTCACCAAACATGCCCATGACTTGATAAGCTGTACCCAGCAAATTAAAATGAATTTCCCCATACGAAGAAACGACAACTCCAACACTGACCAGCACCATGTTCAAGAACACGTCAAACCTTAATTTGTCAGTGCCACAAACAACTGCTGTGAGGAATGTCGCCACTGGCACTGTCAAATCAAAATTTTAAGCAGTGTTTAGCCATTGAGTAGTTTCCCAAGACAAACCCAAAAAATAATAACATACTCAGGGCTTTAAGCATCTGGATGAAGGCCACGGAAATGTACAGATAAGCAGTGTTGCCAAACCTGTAAAGACACAGAAAATGCATCAATGATTAGGAATACATAAACTAACATGTGAAAACCCATGTGAAATACATGCCATTGTGAATATGGAAATCACACGTTAACAGATTCAGAGCATTGCTAATTTTAATGACGCAATAGCATGTAATGTGTGTGAAAATCACGAAAACATTAAGGGATCAAAGTAATAAAATAACTGCTAAAAACCCAACAGGAATGCATCTAACACGCTTAGTAGCAACCATAATCAATTATCTTCATCTTAGAAAAAAATATATGTTGATAATTAAGATGTTTGGCCCAATAAATATGAAATAGGGATATCAGTAACAGCATGATAAAATATGCTTTTCCCATCCCACAATATCTAAAAAGTGGTGGGATCATTTCCACAACTGAAATCAACTCACTAAGCCTTACTCCCAAATAGATTGGAGTTAATGAAAGTGAATTCAAAGATTTTGAAATCTATATACTAAACTGAGGAGTGCCAATATGATATGAGCCTTTATGCATATGGATACAAATACTCAAATGACGCACCATAAACAACAATGTTTGCAGTACAGGAGAAATAGGTAGCAACATCATGGTTGGGACCAGCTTAAATTAGTTTTTACCTTCAAAGTTACAACTAGAACAACAGTAAACCTGTAACAACCCAAAGAAACCTCAAGCCAAATCAAGGCTTTACCGAAGATGGAACACAATGACTGGGTTCAAACCAGGTGTCTAATCATACAATATAAATTACTTACCATAAACTAGATGCAAAGAAAGCACTTATAGGAATGACACATGTTGCATATCTGCAGAGCCAAGATGATCATTAAAGAGCATGAAGTTTTGATAACATAAAATCAAAAGCGAATGCAACAAGCTTACATTTTGAATGTCATTTTAATAGGCGAAACAACCTGCACCAATTAGGCACCAATTAAAAATATTAAACTGTTTGGCCAACACAAAGTAGTATACAGGAAAAAGGATACGGGACAGAAAAGAACAAGGTGAGAGAGAGAGAGAGAGGATGATACAAGCATTTCAGAAAGTTGGAACTGAAACTTTTCATATTCATTTTATCTACTCACAGCCCCTCTATAAATTTATATCTTTTAGGTGGTGCCAGATCAAGTTTTTTGTTTAGTAGTATATTTTCAATTTTTCATTTCTTCTCATGTCTAAAGCAAACTCTACCTATAATCTCATACCAATTTAAAAACTTAAGAGAAGAGAATTAAAAATTTAAAGAAAAAAAGTTCTAGAAAGAAACAACAGTATAAGCTAGCACTAAAGCCAACTTGACTCAACTAACAGTTGATCCCATCTAATTGGGGTAAAAAACATGTTTTGAGATTTAGTTTATGAAATTGTTGTTGCATTGAAGCCAGCTCATTGTTAAAAACAAGAACTTGTACAAGCATCGTCCTTTTTTATGCAAGACTTTTAATCTAAGAATTAAGGGTCGAGAAATTTTCATTGTAGGCATTCATGAGATGAACATTGAATTCCAGTGCAGTACAATGGTAAAGAAAGCAAGAAAGTACATACTACATTCTTGATCTCACGCATTGAAGGAAGAGTTGTTCTGTGATTCTTATATCCATTAGCCTACTTGTGGTCATGGTGAGTTTATCACACATAGGAAGGATAAACACAAGGGATGGTGTATATTCTCAAACTTCATCAGATTTGAGCTGGGTGACAGGATTGGGTTTTGGCATGACGTTTGGTGCGGCAATAAGACATTGAAGGTTCTTTCCCATAGTTGTTTAGAATTTCTGGATACTTTCCCCTCCTTGGGGTGGGCAAAATCCACCCAATAGAGTCAAGTCGCACCTCTACTCATGTCTGATGTGACGCTTGTGTGGGGAAAGAAATGCACAAAAGTTTGAAAACTGTGAGAAGACAGTGGGAGAATTAAAATCCCTAGTGTTAAAAATGCTTCATCTATGGACGATGGCTCAGATTAACAGTGGCCTCCCTATTTATATTGACTCCATGCCTTTTTCTATGATATCTCCCTAATTCCTAATTGGATGCTCTCTCTTAAATATGCCCTGTGTACTTGGGTGGCACCTCTATGCACTCTTAATAAACTCAACTTACTTATCAAAAAACACTTCACCAAATTTTCTTTCTTTTCTCTGTATATTAACTTCAAATATCTTCATAATCATTAAAAAACAAAAAATGATAAACTTACAACCCCTTTACAACTCTATTTCAAATGGAGTCTAGTTATGTAAATTTGAAATTATTTTTAATGAAATAGCAAAATTGTATTAGGTGATTACAAAATGAGTTGTAAAAAAGTTATAAAAGAGTAGTCATCGTATCATTACCCAAAAAAAACAAAAAAATACGGTTGATTGTAGCAATCCCAGAGAAGAGAAGATCCAAGAAAGGGAAGGCTTCACAAGTTTGAACATCATACCTTGAAAACACGGATGAGAAAGAATGCAACAGCGCCAGAAAATCCCATATGAATCATAGTGAGGGTTATTGGATATGGAAAATTGAAGTACTTTGTCGAGAGGATCCACTGCATGAATGAAACGAAGTTAATGGTCATTATTTAATCTAGCAGATGGAAAATCTGAATCAAAATATAAAACAAAACAAGAGATGAAAAACAACTCTGGATAGTGTGAGAGATATAATGAGAATGCTTTACCTTGTTGTACAAAATAACCCCTGATGAAAGCAAGATGTAAACTAGAAGGTAAATATAGGTCAACAAATGCTGCTTGCTGATCATCGTGGCCGGAATGCGAGTCCCACAAAAACCCTTCAACAAATAACTCCTTGCTCGCCAAGCAGCATAAAAAAACACAAGCTTTCCTAACATAAAATTAGGCTATGCAACACATACAGATCGGTGTAAATATCCCTTTTGAAGCAAGGTTCCCCCGTTCACCAACATTTGCCAACACGCCAATTTGAAACAAATCTTATCACTGAGATTTCAACATCAACATCACAAAAAACGACAAAAGAATGACATGAGTGACCATTATATCGTACGGTCCAGCATAAATGGCAACCGCAAACAAATTTTTAAATTCATTAAAAGAGGGTAAGTTCTGCAAAACAATTCTTCAGAAATTTATTCAAAGCAACCGAGCATCTCGGTTGGTATATGACTAGCAGCAAGACATTTCTAAACATTACATTTTTGTTGCTTTCGCAAACCAAATCTCAACTAAATCACTAAACGTCAACACAGATCCAAATGGATGTTAACCCCATTATCTTCGACATGGAAAAACTGGAACACAGGAAAGAAAGAAAAAAAAGGCTTACACCCTTTATAGGCTGAACCATAATGAATATTGATAGATGTACTAAAGATCCCTGTTTTTTTATTGCAGGGACAAACAACTCCATTTGTGTCAATCGAAAGCAAGAAAATAGATCCCAACAGAAACTTCTGCACAAGTTTACTCACACAGTCACAACTGCGAATCTGATTTGAAAGAGACAATGGCGGAGTTCGCCCAAGAGTCCAAGAGGAGACTGAAGAACCTACAGACTGAGATTGAGAATCATCTGTCCTTAACTTGCATAAATTCAACTCCAAGTCTCGAACCTGGTTCTTATGATTAATGAATCAAATTTAAATAAGAATTCATAGTCTTATTTTAGTTTAATTCTTATCAATACTTCTATACATTCGCTCAACTCGTGCAAATCTTTACAACTTTGTATCCGCAATTTTTTTTTCAAACATTTGTATTCACTATTTATCACTATTTTAATATTATATATATATATATGTATAACATAAAAAAAAAACAAAATAAAATCACGGTCGACTGTTTTATTTCTTAACGAGGCACACAAATAAACTACATAAAAAAAAAATTATAGACTAACGTAATTTTATATATGATCTATTAGATATATTTTATAATAAAAATAAATTTACAATATAACAATTTCTACATAATCATTTTGAATGAAATATTTCTCTTTCTTAATTTATCGAAGGACTTTTATAATCTTATGAGAACGTAGAGCAAATGTGACATGTGTTGATCATATAAACGAGTATGTTTTTAATTTCATTAAAAAAAAAAGGTATTTATGTATAAATTAAAGAGAATATACAATTGAACTACAAATTAATAAACAACTCAACATTTTCAAATCTCAAAATAAAAATAATATTAAAAAAGAATATTTTATTCAACTATTATCTTATCTAGTAACAATTTCTTATCTTTCATATATATATATATATATACACACACACACACACACGTACGTATATATGTATGTGTTGGCATAAAAATATAGATTATAACATAAATAATCTATTTTTGTAGTAAAGAATAAATCATGTATATTATAAAAGATCTATATATATAATAAATTAATTAAATAGTTATTGAAGAAATTCGAACTTGTTTAAGAAATAATTAAAATAAATAAATAAATTGATTATGAACATGAATTTTGCATAACAAAAAAGAGATTGCGTTAAAGTAAATAAGCTAAGGAAAATGCAAGTGAGATGGCTGTGGTCATAGAGATTCAAAGAAGCAGAGTAACATGGAAGAAACCTGATTTAGATGTAACTTTCTGATGACTGCAGATGTTGCTGAAGCTTGTTCTCTACGAAGAGCTGTGGAATTTTTATTTTTTATTTTTTTTTTTATGAAACAAACAACTTCATTGAGATAATATATGATTACATACTTTTATCAAACCATAAAGTTTGAGAAAGAAATTCTGGAATACAATCTTACCACATTTCAATTCTATCATCTCTCCAAGCATATCTAGCCAATTGGTGTGCTGCCCCTTTTTCCTTCCCTGTGCACATCAGAGAAAGCACAAGTAGCAAATCAACTCTTCAAGCGCTGAACTTCAGTAAACAGGGCCCCAAAAATAGAATCCAATATTTGATTATTCTGCAAAGCCTCCACTTGCAACAAAGAATCACTCTCCACCATGATATTGGCAATGCCCATAGTAGAGCATAACTAGAGCCCTCTAAACACAGCTAGCAACTCGATAGCCTCAGGCACTTCAACTTCAACTTCGCTCATACTTGTAGCCATCACAACCTTTCCACCTTTCCTGCTTCATCCCTCAAAATAACACGCACACCCGCCTGATGGATATCTCCAAATGTATCCCCATCAATTTTCAATTTAAGAACATGCTCTGGTGGAGGCACCCAACAGTACTGATGTTTGAACTACACCTTTGGCATCACAAGCACTTCTTGATATCTTTGCATAACACACAATGCATGATTTGACACAGAAAGAGGGCTAAGACAAAGTTGTTCAAACTCCATTTTATTCCTTCTATGCCAAAAATCCCAAGCCAAACAAAAGAATAAACGCAACTTACTCAGATCATTACCCTCTCCCATCTGCATTGCCATTTCCAGAAAAGTATGACTAGTTGATCCAATCAAGGAAGGAAAATACTGGTGCCATATTTCTTTAAGCTGGGAGCAACCAAACTCAGCATGAACTATACTCTCAACAGGGTACAAACATAAACTCCACATCCCACCAACCTGTTTCCTCATTAATGATTTAAGCCACTACCTCCTTTATATTTTGCACAACCAGCCCAGCTTCTCTCTCTAAAGCTCTACAACTTGGAATCCATTGCTCAGTCCATAATAATGCTGTTTTCCCATCATCAATCATCCACCTACAACCATCCCTCAAACATTTTTTAGCTTCCCAAATCCCCCTCCAAGTGAAAGAAGGACAATTCTCCAAATTAGCATCCATCCATAAAACTAGACTTTGAGAAGTATATAGCCTTAAGGAGCTTATGCAAAACAGAACTCTCATCCTGCAATAACCTCCAACCTTGCTTTGCAAGAAGAACAAGGTTAAAAGTTCTAAGATCTTTGAAGCCCATACCTCCTCTATTCTTGCCAACACACATATTACTCCAACTAACCCAATGAATCCTTCTTTCATTAGATTTTTTGCCCCACCAAAATTTAGACATTAAACCCTCCAATTCTAAGCAAAAAGGAATAGGCAAAAGGAAACAACTCATAGTATACGTTAGTATGGATAAAACTATAGCTTTTAATTAGATTTCCTTACCCTCTTGAGATAACAATTGTTCCTTCCAACTTTGAAGTTTTTGCCAAACCCTTTCTTTAATAGGCTGAAGGGCTATGGAATTATGTATGCATTGAGATGGGTTGTATTTGAGGGAGATGCTATGAATATCATTCAAGAATCGGAAGAGAATAGGCAAATTATTGAAGACAATAGAACCATGCTATAGATTAATGTGATTTGAGAGTTTAGCCAAGTTTGCTTTATCATGTGAATGTCAAAGTGTTTGGATGGAGGATGTTCAGTTGTCTATTATGAGTGTTATCATGACTGAAAAAGTGTTTAATGTTTGCTAATCAATGATGAAAGCTTGCAGATTTTTTTTTTTTTTTTAAATATATATATTCCAAATCATATATAATTGTTACCATTAGTTTTACCATTATCTTCTCACCATCTAATTATGTGATATTAAAATTTAAATTATTAGAAGCTATTTATTATGTTCTATTTGTAAATTAATCATTTGATGCTAAATCAAAGATGTTGAGAGACTGATAATAAAATGAATAATAAATAGATTTTTTTTTTTAAAGTAAGTATTTAAACTAAGAGGGAAAGATCCACACTTTGAAACTTTTTGTTACAAATTATTGAATCAAATCCAAAATTACACGATATAACGATGATATTACCCTCGTTTTTTTTTAATAGAATTAGCGTATAATATTTTTTTTAAGCAAAAGAAATTGGTGCCCACCAATTTGGTTATAATTTTGTTATAAGAATAACATTTTATTTCACCCCGATCAATTGTAATAAACTTTAGTTATTTAAATGTCCACGAGTTTCTTGTATAAGTTGTTAATACTTTTGCCTAGGGGTGAGCATCGGTTGGTCTGGACCGAGAAAACTGGACCGGACCAAATTTGGTCCGATCCAGTCCGGTCCAATTTTTTTTTGACCGAATGAATTCGGTCCGGTCCACGGTCCGGATGTTTTTCGGACCGGACCGGACCGAACCAAATATATTTATATATATTTTTTATATATAATTATACTATATTATAATTAAGTATAGACTATTAATACTATTATATATTTATATAGTTATACTAATGGTTATATTAGTTATTATATTAATTTAGTTATACTATATTATAGTGATTTATTATAAGTTATAAATTTATAAGAAATTATAACTATATTATATATTAGTATAAGTTATAATGATTTAGTATAGTTATAAGTATAGACTATAGACTATAGTTATACTTATACAATTATACTTATACTAAATTACTAATATTACTAATATATAGCTATAGCCTATAGCCTATACTATATTACTAATAGTCTAATACTTTATACTAATACTATTATATAGTTATACTAATAGTTATATTAGTTTAGTTATACTATATTATAGTGATTTATTATAACTATATTATATATTAGTATAAGTTA
>QEOT01004439.1:38989-50153 GCA_003123785.1 Pterocarya stenoptera
CCCAGTCCCTTCTTGTCCACTCCCATTCTCTCATAGTTTGTCTTCCAATGATGGCCCTCTGCTGGGCTGAGCCTTGAAAACTATTTTGGGCTTGGTGTTTTTTACCCCTTCATAGTTGTCCGCAGTTTGCTGCGAGGCAGGTCAGTTCACCATTAGGCTAGACCCTCCTGTTGACGCCCATGGGAAGGTAAGTAGAAGATGTTCGACTACGCTATGCTATCTCGAAAGTAATGTCGGGCAGTCAAAAGACTAAACCCGCACTTCGCCGTGAGGCAGGCCGGGCCGCCTTAAGGTTGGACCTGCTTGTTGACCCCCACAGGAAGGTAAATAGAAGATGCTGCAAAAGTCAAACCTGTTAGCACAAATATTTTCCAATCACAAGTGCGAAATTCGCAAACCTGAGTTGTCTTGCCAGGGTATGGTAAAGGTCTAAGGCGCTATTCATTGGGCATTATGTTGCTGGAGATGGTATTCTATTGTTGGAGATTCCGTTGGTGCAGATTTTGTTGATGGAGATTTTGTAGATGGAGATTTAGTTAGTGGAGATTCCGTAGATGGAGATTTTGTTGATGGAGATTTCGTTGATGGAGATTTTGTGTTCAGGTGGCCAAAAGCCGACCTGCACTCCTCCGTGAGAGGGATAAGGTAACCTTTTAGGCCTACCTTTCCCTTTTTGCCTCGCAAGGAGGTAAGTTGCTGATGGCGATTTCATTGATGTATATTTTGTTGATGGAGATTCTGTCTTTGGGTGGCCAAGGGCCAACCCGCACTCTTTTGTGAGAGGGATAAGGCAATCTTTTAGGTTTACCTTTCCTTTTTTGCCTCTTGGGGATGTAAGTTTCTAACGACAAGTTCGTTGATGGAGATTCTATCTTCGGGTGGCCAAGGGTTGACAAACAAGTTCATTGTTTGTCATTTCTCTCTTCTTCTCTTCCTTTTTTTTTAGCAACCCGTACAGATGAGGTTAGTCCAAGCAGATGATGAGCAGGCAGTTGATGAGTTGTTGCTGACAAGTGCTCTGGCCGTGGGGTTTGGATGTCTTTGGCTAATGAGTTGTTGGCGACAAATGCATGGGCCTTGGACTCCAGTGTATGTGGCCGCTGTCCGTGATGCACATGGTCGAGGAGTCATTCACTGGCTATGGTGCACATGGCCAAGGAGAGGAGGCCATGGAGTCATGCCTGCTGCTGCATGGTCTTGGGCGAGGAGGCCTTGGAGTGCTTGGCCGCAATGCATGGCTGACAAGTAGAGGCCGTGGAGCTCTACCCGCTATGCATGACCATAGGTATGCATGACCATAGGCGAGGTGGCTGTGGAATCTTTGGCCGATGTCCCAAGGCCGACGAGTGGAGGCCGTGGAGCTCTACCTGCTGTGCATGACCTTAGGTAAGGTGGCCGTGGAGTCTTTGGCCGCTGTCCCAAGGCCTTGGAGAAGAGGCTGCCGGCTACGATGTCCATGGCCATGGAGTCCAGTGTATGGTCCATGCATTGGTGCGTGGCTTCAAGCCGCCACTGGCCACGGAGTGACGGGACGTGAAGGCGGCATTCAAGTGGGGACAGAGTATCCCGCAATGCACTGGGTGGCTGTCGGTAGCTTTGCCGTGCCGTGGCGGGATCAGGCTGAGGATAATATCTGCCCTTGCAGTCCCGTGCACGTGGTCACACGGAGGGGTCTCCATCGTGAGGTGGGTTGTCGCGGACAGTCTTCGAGGAGACAAACCGTGCTGGTAGTTTGTGTTGTGATCGCCAGAGCAGCCTTCTGGCTTTGCCATGGGGGGGCTCATTTGGGTGCATGCCTCTAGATGAGGGGTACGGCCCACGGGTGGGGGCCATTGGCTTCGGACATAAACTGTCTGCAATCCATGTGGTGGTCACCGGCAGGTCAATGGGCCCCTGGGTGAGGTGGCACAGAGCTTCCTGGGTGAACGACGAAGTGCTCCCGTGTGCACTGTGCATTGCCTTGTGCGTGCCATGCATAGTTTGAACGTTCATGGGCATGTGCACAGTGCCCAGCTTCTGTGTACCTGTGTATGCTCCCAGTGTTTTCCAAATGTACTGTGTACTTAAAGTTTACTAAGCAATGACATTTACAGTCTAAGTGACTAGGAAGTTTGGTTCCTGGCCTTACATGCTAAATATATAAAAAGTGTAGTGTACTTTTAATCGGCCATTTCCTACAGTAGTGATTTTCATAAAAATAAAAGTGGAAAGACTGAAGATACTTATATAGAAGAGCTTCATCTACTCCTTTGGAGATTTTTTAGCACACCGAGAAATCATCATTTTCCACTTTCGATACAAAAAAATCTTGATCCCACAGACAGTACCACTGTTAACGTCGTGTTTCACACATTCCAGAAAGGAAGAGAGATCCATTCTTGGGACACGCTGAGACTAGTTGGGCCTTAATCCGTGGTGTGTGGAGCCCCCAATAGTGGTCTGGTGCGGCTGTACAGTGTCTGTGTGTAGATCGGTAAGAAGAGATGAAGACAAATTTATGTAGTTCGGTACCAGGCCTACGTCCATACAGTTTAGAGATGAAAATTTCACTATAATAAGCTTGTTTACAGTCTTTCATAACCTATCATTTCTTACTGTATAATGGGAGTTGTAGATCTATTTGCTGGAGAAGAGGTTCTCCCTGGAGTTCTCAAGTTGAAGAAGAAATTGAAGCCAAAAACTCAAAAGTCGGAAGAAGTTGGAAGTCCCCCGAACCGTAGGCTTCTGTTCCTTTTATCTGACCCTCTGCTTGCGTGCCCCTCTGTAGTGGTGGGGGATGTCTGTTTTGCGTGTCTCACCCCCTCTCCCTTTCACACTTTCTCCTGACACCTCCATGCCTCCAGACACCCTCACCTCCAGTCCCTTCTTGGCTGCTCTCATTCTCTCATATTTTGTCTTCTTGTGATAGCCCTCTGCTGAGCTGGGCCTTGGAAAGTATTTTGGGCCTGGTGTATTTTACCCCTCCACGCCATAGATATACTAATGGACTCAATTAACTAATATAACCTCATAACATAGGCCCACATCAAAACATAACATCAGCCCCATATGAGAAGTAAACCCCAAGCCCACTCGACCCTGACCCACAACAATAACACAAACTCAAGCAAACATCAACTGGTCTTTAAAGTTACTTCTTTAGTTCCATGCCAACAACCTGAGAGCATTCTCATTCGGTTCCCTAAAATTTTTCCTAAATTTTAGCTAAAAATAACACTTTCTATAATTTTATCCTAAATTTTACTCATCTTTAAGAAACCTCTTACATCTCATTCCCTATCATTTCTCTATTGTATTAAAATAATATTATTCTATTATTTTTTTATTAGTTTTTTCTCTTAATTCCATTTTCGTTCTTAACTACTAACTCTTTTGTCTTTTTTCACTTGTTTTCAAATATCACATTCTTCTAATTTTATAAATACTTATATGATTTTTTTTCGGGTATAATAATAGTTTTCAAACTATTATCGGTATTAAAAATAATAATTTTTTAAATATGTGCATTTTCCAACGCGATGGTATTTTTTAATATGATTTTGTTTGCATATATAATAGTAATATTTGATTTCCATTTGTCTAATGATAACATTTTTTGTCCTTTTATATAACGGTAATATTTTTTTCCCTTTCTCCAACGGTAACACATCTTCCCTATGTGACGACTATAACATTTTTTATCCTTTTCCAACGGTAACATTTTTTGTCATTTTTTTGACAGTAACATTTTTTATCCTATATGTAACGGTAACTCTTTTTTTTTGGTATAAATAAGGCTTTTTCTTCCATTCACTCACATTCTCAAGAACCCATGTCTGATTTCATCTAAAAACTGAAAATTTTCATTCCAGCCTCATCTTCCACTCCCTTCATTAAATGACTTGTTCGTTCTTTAGCAAATTGCTGCTTAACTTATCATCTGAAGATGAGTTGGACGTTGTTCTTAATGACGATGTCGGATCTTCATCGAAGCATTGTGGCAATCGCCAACGTCATATGTTTATTCTGCGTGATCTTATTTAAGGGCACGAACGCCTTTTTCACGACTATTTTGTAGAAAATTCAGTATATCTCTCGAATCTATTTCGAATGAGTCGTCCACTATTTCTTAGTATTCAACATGAGGTAGAGACTTACGAGCCATACTTCATCTAGAGAAGAGATAATGTCGGAAAACTTGATTTATCTTCTATGCAAAAGATAATCGCAACACTTATAATGCTGGCGCATTGAGTAACTGGAAATTTTATGGATGAATACATACGCATTGGAGAAAGCATCGCAATCAAAAAGTTTGTGAAGATAATCATAAGTGTTTTTTCAGATAAATATTTGCGGTCTCCAAATGTCAATGATATTGCTCGATTGTTGGCGATTGGTGAATAACGGGAATTTTAATGGATGCTGGGAAGCATTGATTACATGCATTGGAGGTGAAAAAATTGTCTCACTACCTAGAAAGGTATTTACTCCAGTCACAGTTGTGCACCAACTACTATTTTAGAAATGGTTGCTTCATATGATCTTTGGATATGACATGCATTTTTTGGTATGCTCAGTTCGCATAACGATATCAATATGCTAGAAAAATATTTTATTTTCACGGAACTTGTCCAAGGGCATGCTCCACCAGTAAATGACTCAATTAATGACAATGACTACATTATGTGGTATTACCTTGCGAATGGTATTTATCCAAAGTTGTCAATGTTTGTGAAGACGATTCCATCTCCGCAAGGGAATAAAAAGAAAAATTTTGCAGCAGCACAAGAATAAGCAAGAAAGGATGTAGAGCATGTATTTGAGGTTTTTCAACAATGATTTGCAATCGTTCCTAGACCTACACGAATGTTCAAGGTGAAAGAGCTAGCAAATGTAATGAAAGCATGTGTTATTCTACAAAACATGATCATCAAAGACGAGTATGACAATAATTAGGATCCGAACATCGAGTATGATCAAGTTGATGATAATGACAGTTTTATTCCCAACAATAGACTAGCATTTTGTCTTCTAATTAGTAGTGATTATGTATTCTTGCTTTTTCAATTTTCATTTCCGTAAACATGTTTTCTTCAAGAACATGTAGATTATTGCTGTAATATATTCATTATTTGTAATAGTTTTAGCAGTTGTAATGTCGAACATTATCAATAAATCTATCCATGCACAAAATCATTGCCAACATCTTTAAGCTGCTAGAATAAATACCACCAAAAGTATAAAGTATAACATACATACATCCAAGTGTTTAACAATGCCAACCAACCGAAAAAAACTCAAAATCAATGATTAATGTTGTAAAAATTATAAAAATTGTATTTTGCCTCAATAATAAATAAATTACATAAAAAATAAGTCAATTTTGTTTAGCATTGCGTCTTGCCACGATTTCCCTTTAACGTGACTGGAAATATATACATTGTAGTCCAGGCAAGGTACTGACATCGATAATCATTATTCGCTCCTCTCTCTCCAACTTCTCTCTCTCTCTGCTCTCTCATCTGCTTCCCTATGGGAGAATACCACTCTCTCATCCTCCAACCACAGTCTCTTGTCCTCTGACCTCAATCTCTCGTCCTCTTGTTGGATTTTATTTCCCTCTATTTCTCAATCATATTGCATCTTCTCGACCTTGACCTGAAAAGACTCTTTCTCTTAAGTGCGTGACTCCTCGAGAAGAGTACACTTAAAGCTTGCTCAGCTCAACAATCTCCTCTGCTGGTCTGCTTTAGGCCTTACGTTTTGCTTTCTTAGCTTTCCTTCCCATTGTCTTCTCCAATTCAATGACATCATTGTCCACAATATTTTTGGCCTCGATACTACAAACTAAATCTACAACAGCAGCTGAGGTACGTGTCCGGGTAGGGAACATCGTTGACCTTCGCTTTGACTTATCCTTTGTGCAACACTGAATCCATTTAGGTTGGTCCTTCAATAGGTGCCAACAATGCTTGAATTGAAAGGAGGTTTTCTACAGTGATTGGTATATAATCTTCATTTTGTCAAACTTGCAATTCAAGAATAAAATGGAAAACCTAACCACCAAATAGATAAAGGAAAAATAACTAAGCATATAAAAGTGGATGGTTATACCTTGTCTTGCTTGGTCATACCACTTTGATTCAACCATTTGACTTGGATTAGTTTAGCACATAATTTATTGGTGACCTTTTAAATGGTCGACCATCGATGTATTAAGGACCTAATACTCTGCTCATTGAAGCATTGACTAATTTTTTTTTTTTAAAGTTGGGCGTGTTTTTGGTCCATTTCATGGATGGCATTAACGCTACTATTCAGCCATACTGAGACAAGTAACTTGTCTTCTTCGGGGGTGAAGTTTGCACCCCTGACTGATTTTCTTACAGTGAGGCTCTACTTGGGGTGGGGGTAGAGAGGCATCCAAAGTTATAGGGGATTGTTGACTTTGACCACCATAAATTTGGTCAATTTGAGGGTCCTCATTGAGGAGGTTGGTGAAGTACATATTTTCATGATCTTGTGAATCCATCTCTAAGAAATTGTTGACACACAGCAGTAGGTAGATGTGTTAGACACTTAACAACAATAGAGACATGATTTTGGTAGCTGGCTCAGGAACCCTATGGTAACATATAGGAAATTTGGCACCCTCCCTCAAATGGCTGTAAGAATCGATTGCCACTACTTATTGGCCGTCCGGGTTACTATGCCATGGAGGTGTGTGCCAAATTTTCTGTGTCCCCACAAGGATTTGTAATCATCACAGCCGAGGGGTTAGAGAAAGAAAATTCAATACTAAGCAGCATGCAAAATGAATAAGAACATAAAAACAGAAATTAGAAACTAGGTAATTCAAACCAACATTAGCTCAATCCATGGGAACAATAGCAAAGATACCACCAAATCAATTAATAGCAAGGTAATATCAATTTGCTCAAACCAACAAGCAAATGCAACCAACAAGTCCAAACTGTGCAATTTCACAATATTCAACAATGGCAGATTTAGGTTTCAGTGTGCCCTGAATCATAGAAAGATCAAGGTTTCAGTGTGCCCTGAATCATATAAAGATCAAACATGCATACAACCAACGAAATACCACAATAACATAGATATAATTTGCTCAGAGAACAAACAATTTCCACAAACCAATTGGTGCAATGTCTTAGATTTAGCCATGGCATATATAATAGAGCACAAGTCCAAAGATACACAAAGAGACTAATGATTCAAATCATGAAGAATATTCTGAATAATATAAAAATCGAGTGAAGGAAAGAATAGTTCAAAATAAATCCAGTTGACGTTTTTTTGACAAGTTAATCAAAATCCTTTAAACTCAATCAATTCCATTAACTTAGATATTTCCATTTTCTGAACAAGCTGAGTAAACAAAAGTGATAACTGAAGCTAAACAAAGCCAACACATTCAAATCCAATCAAAGTGAGGTTTAAGAAGGAAAAAAAAAAAAAAAAACCAATTATCCAAATCCAAACTAGAGCTGCAAAATTTTTAATCCGAATCTTTCATTTTGAGTGCCCAAATACATACAACCAACAAGTCCAAACTGTGCAATTCCACAACATTCAACCATGGCAGATTCAGATTTTAGTGTGTCCTGAAACATACAAAGATCCAACATGCATACAAGAGATATGCAAGTGACAAGTGAGAGTAAGGTTTCCACTGAGATACAAATAGTACAAATGATTCAAAGCATGAAAGAATATTCTATTAAAATAATAATAAAATCAGGTGAAGGAAAGAATAGGAAAAAATGAACTTATTCCCATTTTTTTTTTTTACAAGTTAATCAAAATTCTTTAAACTCAAGAAGTTCCATTAACTTATATATCTCCATTTTCTGAACAAAGTGACTTACTGGATGATAACTGAAGCTAAAGAAAGCCAACCCAAACAAAGCCATTCAAAGTGAGGTGTAAGAAGAAGAACAAAAATCAATTATCCAAATCCAAACATAGATGCCTAAATTTATGTTGACAATAATAGTATTGAGTGCCCAAATACAACAAGTCCAAACTGATCACCATCCAACATTTAACCATGGTGGATTCAGATTTTAGTGTGACATGAATCATACAAAAAGGCAACATGCAAAAAATGCTCGAAATTGCTCAAAGAACAAACAATTTGGAAGAGCAATGTCTCAAATTCACCCATGACAGATACATGCATTGAGTGTGTCGTAAATGATACACAGATTCATTATCCATTTAAACCCTAGAGCACCAAATAAAATGCAGGTTTCTCGAATTTCAGTGGCCAAGTAGATCGAGATACATATAACCAAGAAGTTGAAAAGGTAACACAAATGAAAGCTATGGCAGATACATGCATGAAAGTGGGTCACAGATCCATGAATATTCAAACCTTAGAGCACTAATTTAAATCTAGGGTTCTCGAATTTTAGTGGCCAAAGTGACAAATACAAGAATATTTAAACTCGAAAATGTATCAGATTCAGCCATGGGAGAGAGGCTCATTGTGTTTGATTTATGCGAGAGAGGATAGAGTCCAGCCATGGAGAGAAGAAAAGGGAATATGCGAGAGAGAAGAGATGACTTACTTACATATATTCAGGTAGATGAAGAGAAGCCACTATCAATGGTGGCAAACGGTGCGAGAGAGGGCTGCCACGAACTAGGGTAATGGAGAGTGAAGAGAGAGAAACACACAGGATCAACAACAGGAAAGGAGGGGGATGGGCAATTGGGGATGTAGCTCCCCTATATGAAATCCTTATTTTAGGAAATGAGATGGGAGGGAGTTTTTCAACTTCCCCAAAATTTTTTTCCTAAATTTTAGAGATAATAGTAGTTTAGGGCACCAAATGAGAATGCTCTGAGAGAGAAAGAGAGAGAGAGAACCCTAGATTGTAACACACTGGCACAGAGAGAGAGAGAGAGAGAGAGAGAGAGAGAGAGAGAGAGAGAGAAAGAGAGAGATCGTGTTTCACCAGCGAGTCTAGGATCCAAACCGGGCACATTACAGCGACTAGAGGGCTATGCCTACAATGCTCATATCTGGCCTTAAGTCAGGTTCATATTGCAAGCACAAGGCAGCAACAACAGTCATCTGTAAATCAAGACAAACAAAAGGCTTCCAATGTCACATGTAGGATTTGAAGTCATAGATAATTTGCCCCTCTCTCTCTCTCTCTATGTATATATATATGTGCGTGTTGTGTGTAAATTTTTCTTGGGCTAAGACTAAACAATTGTTCTTAAATGAAAGTTTTACATTCATGTTTCGAGTTCTACCTCTCTTAGGCTTACATGTCTAATATTTTTTGCTTGAGATGTAGTAGAAATCTATCATCATTGTTCTATTGCATAGAGAAAACAAATGCTACTTCATCAAAAGTTAAAAAGGAGGGGCCAAAGCACCTTTGCAGCTGCCTTAGGAGGGTAATCTCCGTCAAGTCTTGTATCAACACACTGCTTAACCTTGTCTTCACTAAAGTTTTGGTCTAGCCTAACAAATTTCAAAACCTTCTACGGTCAGCTTGGGTGCATGGAAAAAATAATTGAAAGCAAAACAGAGGAGCTAAATTTAAGAAACCTTCCTGTCTCCACTCCACTAATTTTTATTCCAAAAATAATTGAAAACAACTCAGATAAGCAAGATGTAACGAAAGAGTAGTGCAATCTAGTACCCATCCGACTAAAGTCTGCCATCCATGTGGTGAGATTTGATCAATAGGCTTTCGCCCTGTCAGAAGTTCAAGCAGAACAACACCAAACATGTACACGTCACTCTTGGTATTCCGCGGCCCATCCATGTCATACCTGCCAACCACAAATACAGAATGACAAATGTATGGACCTCAAGAAGTGCACTCTAATAAGGAAATAAAAGAAGAAAAAAAAAATATAATTAATAATTCAAATTTTTTAAATTTTAAAATATAATATATTTTTTAATAATATTATAACAATATTTTATTTAATTTTTAACAAAACATTTCATTTAATCTGAACTGCATAACCAAACGAGACCTTATGCTGCTCAGAAATTAAAAATATAGCAGCTCTCACTTGTACTCGCTGCATATTTCAAGAAGAGTAATGTTAGATACAAACCCAAAGATACAAGCCTTGTACAAGCCTTTTGTGAAAATGTAGACCCCATCAAGAAAAAGTAAAATTTTCACACTTTTTCATGATGGAGTCCACTTTTTTATAAAGGGTTTGTGCGAGACTTGTACATTTGGGACTTGTATATATCATTTCTCTTCTAGGAATGACTCTAAATGGATGAAATTACAACTCTAAATTGATGAAATTACAAAGAAATTTCCTTATTTCAGCATTTGATGTTGGCTAATGTATGAATCAAGAAAATGTAACTAAAAGCGAAAAACATATGTTAATGGTGTTGAGGCCTTACAGTTACACTTGCAGTTAAATCTTACTTACCACATAAGATGGAAACTCAGAGAAGAACAGGGGAATTCCCACCAACGCAGTAACCAAGGAATTGAACAAAATTTTCATGCTTCAGCCTTGACAACATAGAAACGTCCTGTAAAGTACAACATTAATTAACATAGAAAGCTTATCAACTTGGCATTCATAGAGGTCGCAGTTGTCTATACCAGGTCTAAAAATCCCCGGTCGGAATGTTTGCAGGCGAACTTCTCTATCGCTACAGAGATGAGACGTCAAAATGAAAGGAATTCTTCTGAACCGTATCCCATTCACCGCATATTTGATAAAAAATAAAAATAAAAAGATCATGTATGTGGTGTAGCGTAGAGATAATACTTATCATCTCTTACCTCACGTAACAATATTTGATTTATTTTTTTTATCATTTTATTTAAATACATATATTGATTTGTAATTATATTTATTTAATAAAAAGATAAAAATAATAAATCACGAAATAATAAGCAGCATTTCTCGTTACAATAAATACAGTGGGCATGGGAGTATAGGGGTCATGAGACATGAGGGACGTGGGGTGCACCGGTGTGCCCCCACCATTTTCGTCGGTTGGCGCTGCTGTTCTCTCTCTTTCTCACTCACTCGGATGGTCCTTTGTACTGTAGTACAAATAGTGGGGTAATGTATTTTCTAATTTTTAACTACTATTATTGACAACATGTTCTTTTTGTTGTGTCTGTGCACCCACAATACCCAATCTCACGCGACA
>QEOT01004439.1:54898-115269 GCA_003123785.1 Pterocarya stenoptera
TTTTTTTTTTGGTTGATATGGCTACCTTGGAAATTTGTTAGAGGTTATGTAAGGTTCCTGTTGTATTTATCTGCCATTGTCTCTTGATCCTTTCCTTACTGGTCACTTTATAGGATCTGAAGTTCTCTAAAGTAGTCCAGGTCACCGACTCCCATACTTTTGTTTGCCATCTTCCTATTGCCATTTGTACTGTTATAAGGTCTACCTTCTCTTTTCTTTCATGTTATCATATGAATAATTGGAACTTTGCCCCCTAGTTTAAAAGCTCAATATGAAGCACATCTTTTTTATTTATTTATTATTTATATATATGGGATAAGAGGTTGTCTTCATCAAACATTGCTTTAACCTCCATTTCAGAGCCGCACAGATCGAATTGTATTTAAACTATTTGGGAAAGAACCAAGCGATTTTCCTCTTGTACTGCGAGCACAGGTAGTCGAAACAATAAATTCTTTGTGAAATTGTTTTGCATTTCC
Source organism: Pterocarya stenoptera (assembly GCA_003123785.1). Lineage (NCBI taxonomy): Eukaryota > Viridiplantae > Streptophyta > Magnoliopsida > Fagales > Juglandaceae > Pterocarya > Pterocarya stenoptera. Next base: position 55,378 of record QEOT01004439.1, read on the forward strand.
TTCCTTAAATAGCTGAATCATGTAAATTTTTGAACTTCCAGATTCTTGACTGGTTATCGCACAGTCCTACTGACATTGAGAGCTATATTAGGCCTGGTTGTATAATTCTGACTATTTATCTACGTCAGGCTGAGGCTGCATGGGAGGAAGTAAGCTATGCATTCTTGGAACTATGCATGTGTACTTCTTAGGCGACAGTTTCTGAACTCATATGAGTCTTTAATTTGTTTTTTACAGCTCTGCCATAACCTGAGTTCCAGTTTAAAAAGGCTTTTGGATGTCTCAGATGACTCTTTCTGGAGAACAGGATGGGTTTATATCAGGGTGCAGCATCAAATAGCCTTTGTTTACAATGGTCTGTAAGTTTTAATTCAAGAATGAAACTATAATATATATATATATAGGTGTGTGTGTGTTTGTCTGTGTATATATAGATGAAGAGTATTGCTAGATACAATTATGGGTTGTGCAAGCACCGCACACGTCTTTTGAAAAAGAGTGGGGTCTACCATTAAAAACATAATTTTTTAATGTGGGTCCCATATTTACTCATCTTTTTCAAAAGGAATATGTGGCACTTGCGCACTCTATGACTGTAAATATCATTTTTCATAGATGAAATACTCACACTTCTTGTATGGAGGATTTACCATTTTTACCAAGGCATTCATGCTGCAGGTCAGGTTGTCATAGACACATCCTTACCTCTCAGAAATAATAATTATGGTAAAATAATGAGTGTCAAACCTATCGCCATATCTACATCTGAGAGAGCTCAGTTTCTAGTTAAAGGCATTAACCTGACTCGGCCTGCCACAAGGTATACATTATCATTCCTGTGAGTCTCTCTTGCGTTATACTTAATCCCAATGCCCTAGAAGTGATGTTAATCTGCTAATCATCCTTAAACTTTTTTTAGAAATGCTTTAGCCACAAAAAATATGTCACAAAAGTAAATCCACAAACTTACGTGGCTTGATGTGGTACATGAGATTGTAAAGCTACAATCTAACGTATCATATGAAGTCATGTCAATTTGCGGATTTGCTTTTGTGGGATCTCTTTCTGGCTGTAGCACTTTTTTCCTTACCTGTGTGTTATGTAGTGGACCACTGTGCTTCTACAGACCTGCCATGTTCTTTATTTTTCCAGGTTACTATGTGCACTTGAAGGGAATTATCTGGGAGTGGAAAATAGTCACGATTCAATGGACACTTGCCATAACTTTGAGGAGCATGATGAGCTCCAAAGCATCCACTTTTCATGCTCTATTCCTGCAGTGAATGGAAGAGGATTCATTGAGGTGCTGACTGTTGTCTTCTATTTATTGTCATCCATCTTGACCCATTGTTTAATCCTCCTGAACCCATCCTAAATAACGGGATTCTATTGGTTGACCATAAATATTTTTTTAGAAGTATTTACTTGGTAAATCTTATAAAAAAATTATGTTGTACTTGGTAATTTTCTGTCCACAGACTAGATAGGGGGCCATTTTTGTACCATCTGACAGTGTACACTTCTGTCTTGATTGTTTCCCTGTTACTGTTAATTGGGAGTAAGGCAGAGGATGGATTTGCTGTTGATTCCTACTTCTGTCAATGTTTTGGTTGGTAGCATTTGGTTTATGGCAGAAATAGTAGAAAGAATGTAGATATAGGGAGCATGAGCTTCAATCTTCCTGTTCGAACTGTTGGTTATAGGTTAAATTTTCTGAATAGAAGACATGGAAAGTTTATCAGAATAATGATGTGGCATACACATGCATGTTTATGTTTTCATATAGAAAAATGCTATCTATAATTACAATTTTACTTACATAACCATACATGCTGATGTGTTAGCTATTGAAATGGTGAAGATCTTGAAATTTTTAATTGGAAATTTGAATAAAAAAGAAAAAACTGAAAAAATGGTGTGCATACTCAATGCGCATAAATTCATAATATTGTGTGTAAAATTGTATATACATGTAGCACTACTCTTTCATATGGTCACACACAATGACTAGTTTTGACAATATCTTAGCTCTTAAGCTATTTTCTTTTATCTTTTTTTTTTTTTTAATAAATTATGATTCTGTAGATATTTCAAGCATATATGTACAATTTTATTCATCTTGGTAGAAGGGATAAAACTCCCTTAAGAATGCATTCCTGGAAGCTGAGGTTTATGTTTTCTTGAATTCATCCAGATTGAAGATCATGGCTTTAGCAGCAGCTTTTTTCCTTTTATAGTCACAGAGGAAGATGTTTGTTCAGAGATTCGTTCACTTGAGAGTGCATTGGAGTTGACTGGAACTAATTCTGATTTTGAGGGGGCTGCAATGGAAGCCAAGAATCAAGCCTTGGATTTTATCCATGAAATGGGTTGGCTTCTTCATAGAAACCAGCTGAAGTCTAGATTTGGTCACCTGAATTCTAATACAGACCTCTTTCCTCTTAAACGGTTCAAGTGGCTCATGGAGTTCTCGATGGACCATGATTGGTGTTCTGTAGTGAGAAAGCTACTGGACATCCTGCTTGATGGAACTGTGGGTGCAGGAGAACACCCTTCCCTGAATCTTGCATTAGGGGAGATGGGTCTCCTTCACAGAGCTGTAAGGAGAAATAGTAGGGCATTGGTGGAGCTTCTTTTAAGATATCAGGTTTCAGATGAATTGAGATCTAAGAACATGGCATTGTTTGGTGGCGGCAATGGAAGCTTCTTGTTTAGACCTGATGTTTTAGGCCCTGGAGGTTTGACACCACTTCACATTGCAGCTGGTAAAGATGGTTCTGAGAATGTATTGGAGGCATTAACAGATGATCCCAAAATGGTAAAATTTGTTATAGATATTTTATTTCTGAAAATAATCGTTTTAAGTTCATTACCTATCACACAAGCATCTTAAGATCATACAATATTTAGAACTTCTAGCATGAATTGTTATCTTCATCAGTGCTTTAATTTGTTGTTACCAATCTGGAACCCCCCCCCCCCCCCCCCCCCCCCCCCCCCCCCCCCCCCNCATATCTAGGGTATTTATGCCCAACCCTGTTTCAGCTCTAAACTGGGTTATTTGCTAGTGTAGAATGTTTCAGCCAATTTTTGTGTTCTAGATTAGCTATCTAGTATGGCAGCTGGGTCACAGCTTTAGCACTCAAATTTTTACATTGTCAGCATAGTCAATCATATTCAACTCCATTGTTTCTAGCCTCCTTTTACTGATTCAGTGGCTGGTCCAGTGAGCCCAAGTCTAATGTTTTTCCTTTTGTTGTTTTTTTGTTGGTTTGTGCTTCTTCTTTTTTCAATCATTGGTCGTGCTCCCTGGTGTCCAATCAACAACAGGTTGATATTTCACGTTTGGTACCTTATAGTTCAAGTTTCAAATCTTTTGTATGTGTTTATATCTGGAAAGAAGAACAATTTATGGAATATGATTTATGCCGGTGAATCTTATTTAGGTGGGAATTGAAGCCTGGAAGGGTGCTCATGACAGCACAGGTGCCACACCTGAAGATTATGCTCGCTTACGTGGCCATTTTTCGTACATCCATCTGGTGCAAAAGAAAATTAACAAAAGATCAGCTGGGCATTTGGTGGTTGAGATTCCTAATGTTCTCTCAGACTGCGGTGCAAATCAGAAGCAACATGATGAGCTGGTCACCAGCTTTGAGATAGGGACTGAATTGAGACATATCCAACAACAATGCAAGCTTTGTGATCAGAAACTTGCTTATGGAACGGCTTGCAGGTCTCTGGTGTACAGGCCCGTTATGCTTTCAATGGTAGCTATAGCCGCGGTCTGTGTCTGTGTGGCCCTTCTGTTTAAAAGCTCACCTGAAGTTCTGTACGTGTTCCGCCCCTTCAGGTGGGAATTGTTGGACTGTGGTACGAGCTAAGGTACATTAACGTGAAGCTGATAATCATGATAAGGGTGTGAGTGTGTGCATTTATATATAGACAGTAGAATAGAAGAACCCTTGCCTTGGGGTGGGTTTGAATTCAATGACATTAGTGACATATACTTAATTTAGTGTTCAGTGTACTTGCCTCAGGCTTGTTTAGTTACTTAAAATAAGTACTTTCTATGATTCCAAGCTCTTTGACTCTCTCTGTGTATTAGTGAGATTCTTTCGTCATAGGATGAATAAAGGAATATTAAGCTACTTTTTTACTTCTTGATCGGCAAAAGAGATAGCAATATATTCTAGTGTTGATGTTCATTTACCTAGATTTTCAGCATTGAATTTACTGAACGTATTTGTTACTTTTTTTTTTTTATATATATATATAATTTTAAGAAACTTTCTATTTTTTTTTAGAGCGGTGCTACTCTGCCGCTCGTATCTGCCTGCTGCAAGTTATCGCTAGGCTAAAATCAACTTTTTATTTTTTTTTCATATTTGTTTACTATTTTAAAACATTTTTAAAAAATATTAAAAAAATATCAATACACTAATAGTCACTTTTTAAACTATTAAGTAAAAAATAAATAAAATAAAATATATGAAGTGTCAAAATGAGATATAAAAATAAGATATCAAATTAGCATTATTCTTTTACTTAGTGTACAATAATATGAGAGAACTTTTTAAATGTGTAAAAAATACAAGTGATCTTTCGTGGTTTTTTGAAATTATATCATATATCCCCATTATATTATCAAAAATACAAAAATTGGCTGTGCTACTATTGCCCAACTTAACCTAGCCATACATATCGCTCGGTTGGATCTTTGATAAGTTACCGGAATTTTACCTATCACAAAGAAAAACGTTAAATACATAAAAAGAATTATAGAAAGAAAGTTTATAAAATATTACTGAGCTTTTTTGATAATACAGAATCTACCTTTTAATAAAGAGTAATGTTACTCATCATCTTAATTTTCATCATCTTTTCATCATCCTATGATGTGACATTACTTTAATTAGTTAATGTTGTAGGTCCCATTGTATGTGAAGGCTAACTCAGCGAGAGTGGTATACTAGATCATACTGAACTTGGTATCGGACCTAACCTACCGGTTCGGTCTAGTTTACCGATTCATCGGTTTTTTTTTTCCACCCCTAATAATGCCTATTCAGATTCTCCAACATGAAAGAGGTGTGACCTAGAAGGGCAGCCATGCCCGTTTAACCCAAAACCAGTAGGTAAAAGGGCACATTGGAATGGATTGTGTTAGTTGACAAACAGGAATGACATGTGAGAGAGAGGTGGGGAATAATATATAGACATAAATGAAAGATAAGGCTGGTTGGTTTGATTTCTATAAATCAAAAATATAATCCAAAACATCTATCAAATTAAAAGTTATCATTTTAAGAAATAATTTGCAATGTATTTGATGGTTCATGCTATGTGACGTTTACCTTTTTCATCTTCATTTTAAGAGTCAATATATTACAATTTGGTTTGAATTGAAAGGGAAAGGAGAAATTTTGAAGCAATATGGAGTTTAAATAAATATATATAAATATATAAATATATATATATATATAACCTGGAATAAACTTCTCTCCTATAGGGAAGAAAGGGCTGAATTTACTCCTCATAGGACCTCGTTGTTAATTATATGTAATGGATAACTCTTAGCTGTCATATCTTGACCAATAGAAGATTTGCTAAGTAGACCATAATTAAGCCCCAAATAGCCCAGTTAATCCAATCCTCATGAATATGAAAATGGAAACCTTCCCAAATTTAGGGAAAATGAAAAAAAAGGATACTGTGCACTCTCCACCTATTAAGGTATGGTTTGGATAGTGAGTTAAGATGAGATGATTTTAGATAAAAATTAAAAGTTAAATAAAATGTTATTAAAATATTATTTTTTTAATATAATTATTGTTTTGAGATTTAAAAAAGTTGAATTGTTTATTATATTTTGTGTAAAAATTTAAAAAAATTATAATGATGAGATAAGATTAGACACTTTCGCTATCTAAACGGAAACTAAAAGTTTATACTTTGCAAATCAAACTATTAAAAGTCAAAACTGGCACATGACACCCAAAATTGAATGCTTTCTCAGTCTTACATTCTTAAAACTAACCAATTAGTCCAGTTCAGAGTCTCTAACTCTCTGCCTTATCCAAGCTGGTAATTATAAACTCATTGTCTTTAACTATCCTCCTTACAGCAGGGCACCTAGTACTGGTGCTGTTAGTTTCCATTTTTAACCATCTGTAGTGCATTCTCTGGCACCAGTTATATCTACCTCTCGACTCTGCATGCCCTCTTCACTAATCTCCCTCTTTCTGTCTGTCTGTCTGTCTCTCTCTCTCTCTCTCTGTTGGATCTGCTTTTACAGTGACAGATGAAAATGAAGATCGCCAGAGGGACATTGGCAATAATCCTTCCTCTGGCCTTGGCGTTTCTTCTGTCTTTCGCTGCTTGTTCTGGTGTGCCTTGCTTTTCATTACTTCCTAGACCTCTCTTATTCAGCATTTTGCATATTATTGAGTATTTCTAACATGCACCACTTGAATTGGTTGCACCCAACATATCTAAGTGTATGCATGCTTCTACATCACCTAACCAAATGGATTAAGGAGGTGCATATATGAAAGATCAATGATCAGCACTCCTCTGCTTCTATTTCGTTATGGTAACACTGATGACATGTGCCATTAGCAAGCCACATTTTCGAAGTAATGGCGAATTAACATGGTATTAAAGATGTTATCTTGAGTTTGAACGCTGACCCTTTAATCTTCGATTCAATTAAATATTCTATATGTTGGGTACTTAACTAATCAAGCCCATCTTTTCTTATCAGTTTAAACTCTAGGGACGGTCCATGATTTAGCTACATATAGCAGTTCTTGTCTGTAATCCTAATTTTTGGGCTGAATATTGTAACTTTTTTGCACCTCTAAGCTTCGTAATTCACCATGCAGAGTCAAGGACGCATGTAAATGAGAAAAGGGTGCGAGCAGCTTTTTCAAGATCGCATCTGAAGGGGAAAAAGCTGCAGGTATTTCTTAAACACTTCTAGTTCGTCCAGCCATCTGAGCAAACAGCCAACCAAAACAACAAAAATGGCCCTTTTCTTTTCTTAATTAGTCTCCCATGATTTCTCAAGAAAAATGTTTTCTTTCCCTCAAGACCTGATTTCTCTCTTTGACATCCAATTTTCTTTTGTAGCCCGCAAAAGCAGGCGACATGGAAGCAGTACTGTCTTCTGATCGAACGGAAAAAGGGTCGACGACGAACACGTGGTGCATTGCAAAGCCGTCGACAAATAATGATAAACTTCTTCACAACGTGGAATACAGCTGCGGGGAAGATAATGTGGACTGTCGTAGCATTCAGCTTGGAGGAAGCTGCTTCCATCCAAACAATGCAGTCTCTCATGCTTCATTTGCTATGAATCTCCTCTACCAGGATTCCGGGAAGCACCCTTGGAACTGCGACTTTAATGGAACCGGTCTCATCGTTTCTGACAACCCATGTAAGTAATTATATATCCAACGTTAAACAGCACTAGCATTGATTTCTCATTTTTTTTTGGAGATTAATTTTGCTTATAATGAAAAACTTTTGCATTGGATTATACATTTTTTTAACTTATTTATTTTTTTCATAAAATTAATTTTTTTTTTTATATTTTGCAATTAGCACAACTGCAAATTCTATCATTTAGTACCCACTAGAATTTTTTCTTAAAATTCTATCCGTTGGTGGAGAGAGAGAGAGAGAGAGAGAGAGAGGAGGGGGGGGGAGGAGAGATAAAAAAAAGTAATAAAATAAGATTTAGAGAGTTAACAACACATCTTCAAATTAGTAGAAATACTATTTATAGCTATATAAATTTTTGGATATACATAATCCAATGCAGTCTGATTTAAAGTTATATTATGCAAATATGTAGATGTATATGCAGATGCATAATCCAATACTAGTGCTCTAACAAATTTTTGTCGGAAGAAAGAAAATGTTGTTATTTCTTTCAAATTTTATCATTTTAAATGTTTTTACATGTCAATGGTTTAAGAAAAATTATATTTTCAAGCTTATTGTTGTGTAAACCACACCTAGTAAAGTGCTTACATGTCATAATTTGATCTAAAAGATAAATTTTAAAATTTAAATCTTACAAATCAAATCTTATCATTTAAATGATATAGATGATGTGCCTTAGTGACTTGAGAATAAAATAACGCATTGAACTTCTATTTAATAACATGCCACGCCAACGCATGGACTGAAGATTGATAAAATCTAGAATTAATAGTATAAAAAAGAAGTAGAACAAATAAGAGGTTGTCATTATTGTTGATTAATGCAGCATTATGATTGAGCTGGGGATTTTTACTGTTTTTAAACTGAGTTATCTTTGATGATGTGTTTTGGCATTGGCAGCTTTTGGTAAATGTCAGTATCCGGCTTGATGAGAGAGCTCAAGCTAAGAAGTCAAGGAATGAGGACACTTACGTATCGGAAGAATAAATCAGAAGGTTTTCACTGAAGTTGTTGTAAGGGAAGAGAGAGATCACTCAAAATTGAATAAGAAATTGAGAAACAGCTCGGTTTGGATTCAAGAATCGCTCAAACTCGTCTTATCTTATTATTATAATTTTTTCAAATTTTCATATAAAATATAATAAATAATTCAACTTTTTCAAATCTCAAAACACTAATAATATTAAAAAATAATATTTTAACAATATTTTATTTAACTTTTATCTAAAATCATCATCTCATCTTACTATCCAAATCTCGCCAACTGTAAAAACTTGCTGGAATAGAATGGAAGAGAGAGTTGGACCTCATTTAAAGGAGCTTGGTGAAGTAATTCACTCAGTTGCATACCATCGATGCATGTGAGAGAATGCCTAATGAGCTGTTAGATGAATGAAGTAAATGCCAACAAAGTCTTAAAAGTTCAAGTAATTTCCTGAGTGGCCTCTCCAGAGTTCATCAAGAAATGTCAAGAAAAGAGAAGAAACAGAGTAGTAACGAAAGATAAAAGGCCAATTTTGGTTGGGTTAGAAAGCCTTAATTTGACTGTGATAATGAGTGAGAGAGATAAATAAGGAACAGCAGGTACCAGTGCCAATGTGTTGAAATTTTTGGGATATTATATCCTAATTTCTGGTGCTTAAAAGGATTACCGAATGATTAAGATGCAATCGGTACACTTGAAACAGGGCAGATGTATCTTTGATCTCTCTAGACAATATGTTCTGTTTTTCTCGAAAAATCAACCAAGGGGGCCTGTACCACCTCCAGGCCTGGCAAACTGCATAACTTTCATCCCATTGTCAAGCCTGGACTCAAAGGAACTCCCCTCCTACCAATCACTAACTTAATGTTAAAAGGATATTGTTGAAAGATCGTGGTGTATAAATGTATAGTGTAGTATGAGCACATGATTTTTTTAAGAGTAATATTAAATACAGTCTTAAAATATAAAAATTTTGCACACTCTATTTAAAAAAAAGTGAGGTCTACTATTAAATTTTTTTTTTCCTGTAGATTTTATATTTATCCATTTTTTTCAAAAGAATGCACGGAACATACAGGATCTTGTTTGGTTACACATGTGTGAAATTTTGAAAAAAATATAATGATTAGATAAGATAGATAATTTGTATAAACAAACGAGACCTAGAACGATAAATATCATTTTTTTTAATGATAACTAATGTGATAAACTTTTTTTTTTTTTTTGAAATAAACCTCTGTATGTTTCCTTCTCATTATGTATTCAAGTGATTACAAAGTTTGTCATATACAACTTTTTGAACTATCTCAGGTGGGACACATTCCATCCACACCATTTCCACCTCTCTATTCAATCCTAGCTTTGCAAGGCTATGTGCCACTGCATTACAATCTTTATAAGCAAAACTTAGTTTCCACCCTCTGCAACTTCTAAGATCCTTTTGCAGATCCCCCACCACTTGTCCTTCCCATGAATCATCTTTCTCTTCCTTATTTACCACATACATCACCCTTTTTGCATCCCCCTCAAACCATACATTATAGAAACCCAACTCTTTGCAAAGTTCTACAGCCCTTCCCAATGCTTTGCATTCTGCTATGAAAGGAGAAGAAACATTCTTGACTTGAGTACATAGAGATGTAAGCACATCCCCTCTCCAGTCCCTTATAACCACCCCTGCTCCCATTATTTTCTCTTTTAGATTCAGAGCCGCATCAAAATTTATTTTGACACACGGTTCCTCAGGTTTCTGACATTGCCTTTTCTGTTGAGTCTGTTCCTTCTTCTTCCCATCTGATCTGCATTCTCTTTGTCCTTCTTGGAATTCATCTAGACTGACTAGAGCCTTTTTCACGACACTATTGGGGCTAGTGAATCTGCTTTCAAAAACCCAGTTATTTCTTCTAGTCCATATCGAGTGCATTATAGCCACACCTCTTTCTAACTCTGATTGAGGCAGATCTTTAACCATTTTCATCCACAGTTCCTCGAAATCACCTTTCTCCGAGTTCCATTTGTGCAAAGAACTCCCTCTTTCTGCCCACACATCTGTAGACTGGACAGGTCCACAACACATGGACAACTGATTCTTCTCCTTGCAAGCAGATTGGACATCTTGGATCATTAAGCACTCTTTTACTATACAGGTTCAATTTGGAGGGTAGAATATTATGCAAAGCTTTCCAAATCATATGCTTCCATCCTCCTGGCACTAGCAACTGGCATACATTCTTCCACCTCTCATTGTCCCCTTAAGTACTGGAAGCTTGCCTTTTCTTTTCTTTGTTCTTTTGATTCTCAGCATGGTAAGTACTCCTAACTGAGTACTTGCCATCTTTAGTTAGGCCCCAAATCTGTTTATCTACTCCTCCCCTTTGACTAAGAGGGATAGCACAAATTATAGTTGCTTCTTCTTCGCTAAAAATGTCTCTGATCAGCTCAGTTTTCCACTCCATCTTATCCTCATCAATCAGTTCACAAACCTTGGCATCAGGACTAAGCAAATTTACAGGAGATTGGATTGAAAAAGAGGTTGGCACAGGCAACCATTTTTTACCCCAGATCCTTATATTCTTCCCATCCCCAACCCTCCATTTCACCCCATTCTTCACTACCTCCTGCACTGACCACAAGCTTCTTCATATAAATGAAGGCATCAAACCCAACTTTGCATCAGTGTACTTAGAATTCTTGAAATACTTCTCTTAAAAAAATTTTGCCACAAGGGAATTCTCCCCTTTCATGAGCTTCCACCCTTGTTTTGCTAACATAGGTTTGTTGAAAACTTCCATGTCTCTGAAGCCAAGACCTCCCACTGTTTTGGGCTCCCCCAACTTCTCCCAACTCTTCCAGTGAATACCCGCTTCTTTGTTACCTTGTTTCCACCAGAATCTTGCCATAATAGCTTCAAGGTCATTACACAGCTTTTTTGGCAATCTAAACACACTCATCAAGTATGTTGGAACAGCTTGAAGTACTGCTTTAATCAATATTTCTTTCCCAGCTTTGGATAAGAATATATTTTTCCAGTTTTGAATCTTTTGCCAAACTCTTTCCTTAATACCTTGGAAAGTTTTATACTTTGCTCTCCCCACCATTGCTGGAAGTCCAAGATATCTTTCATAGTTATCACACCCAATAGCTCCAATCTCCTTAACCACTTCTTCTTTTACTGGTCTCTTAGTATTAGAACTAAACATAATGGTTGTTTTCTGTTTGTTAAGAGTTTGACCTGATGCCAATTCATAACTGCCCAGAATACTTCCAACTCTTCTCCATTCATCAGTGTGAGCCCTACAAAAAACTACACAGTCATTTGCAAACATTAGATGATTCACCTTTGTTCCCCCTCTGATTGCTGAGACTCCTTTAATATGCCCCTCCTGAACTGCTCTATTCAACAAATAGCTTAAACCCTCAGAACAAATCAGAAACAGGTAAGGGGACAAAGGGTCCCCTTGCCTAAGACCTCGAGTGGGTTTTATCAACTGATCTGGTTTACCATTAATTAGGACAGAGTAGGTAACTGAGTTAACACAAGCCATTATGAACCTTGTCATCCTCTCTCCGAAACCCAACTTCAAGAGCATTGTTTTTAGAAAAGCCCATTCAACTTTGTCATAGGCTTTTGCCATATCCAATTTTACTGCCATACAACCTACTCTTCTTTTTTTCCTTGTCTTCATGGAATGTAGCAGCTCATAAGTAATCATTATATTATCGGAGATTAATCTTCCAGGGATGAAGGCACTCTGATTTAAGGATATACACCCTTGTAGTACCTCTTTCATCCTATTTGCTATCACCTTTGAAATCAGCTTATAAGATACGTTGCAGAGGCTGATTGGTCTATAATCCCTTGTTGAGCTTGGTGTTTTAACCTTAGGGACTAGAGCAATCAGTGTATGGTTGATACCATCACTCATTTCCCTTCCATTTAGGAACTCTAAGACCGCTGCACAAGTCTCCTTTCCCACCACCTCCCAGTGGTTTTTATAGAATCCCACTCCAAACCCATCTGCTCCTGGGGACTTAAGGTTGACATCTGTTTCAGGGCCCTCTCCACCTCTTCTAGTTGAAACTGGTTTTCCATCTTCCTCCTCTTTTCTTCATCAATCTTCTGTTCTAAATTCTGCACACATTTTTCCACATGCTCGCTTGTAGGATTAGATGAAGTATAGATCCCTCTAAAATACTCACTAAAAGCCCCTTCAATCTGCTCCTCACCCTGGACCTCTCTCCCTTCCTCATCTTTAGTCTGCACCATAACATTTTTCCTCCTCCTCTGAGAAGCACAGGTATGGAAGTACCTCGTGTTTCTGTCACCCTGTTGCAGCCAATGTTTCTTTGCTCTAACCTTCCATTTCAGATTTTCTTGATCCAACAAAACCTCCACTTCCTTCCTCTTAGCTTTTATTAGAGGCCACTGTGTAATGCCTTCTTCCTCCTGCAACTTTTTTAAATCTTCCATTTTTTCTTTCAGCTCGTGTCCTTCCTTTAAAACTCCTTTTACTCCACTAACTCAGAGCCCATCTACACCCTGACAATTTTTTTTGTAGTATCTCTTGTGGTCTCATCTGTCTTCTTTCCCTCTCCCATACTTCTTTGATTACCTCTCTGCAACCCTACTCCAATTCCCAGCTTAACTCATACTTAAAAGAATGGCCCCTTCGAAAAACTCCTCTATTCTCAATTCTGTTGAAAGACAACATCAACGGGCAATGATCTGAACACATAGCTGCCAAAATGTCCACCCTGGTTTGAGCATTTTTATTTCTCCAACAATGGTTAGCAATAGCACGATCTAACCTTTCTCTAATGTTTGACTCCTTTTTATGCCCATTGCACCATGTCAACTTACTTCCCCTCCAACCCAAGTCAGTAAAACCACCATCCTCAAAGACCCTTCTAAAAGCATCCATTTGTTCCTCCCTTCTATCCCTTCCCCCTTGTTTCTCATTATTACTTACTATTTCATTAAAGTCACCTACCACCAACCATCCCTTATGCCTACCAGGATAAAAAAAAGACAATAGATCCCATGAGCCTTGTCTTTTATTAGTCTCTGGATGTCCATAAAAAGCTGTAAGCAGCCATTTGTTTCCCCCATCCCCATCATCAATCCAACTGTTAATGTGTCTATGAGAAAAGTTAATTAACTCCACCATCTCCTCTAACCTCCACAAGAGAAGAAGACCTCCACTTAGACCCCTCGAGTCCACCCTCACACAACCTTCAAATCCCAACTTTCTCAAAACCAATGCACCTTTATTCACTGTCATTCTAGTTTCCATTAAAAAAATAATGTCTGGCCTCATATCCCTTACTGTTACATAAAGGGATTGAACTGTTCGGGGGTTGCCAAGCCCCCGACAGTTCCAACTTAAGATTTTTATGGCTGCTGGCGGGGCTATCTCACAGCCTCCGCCAATATCTTGGTTGCTTCCTCATGACTACCCTCTTTCTCAATTTTTATTTTTTTCAGACTTGCTGCATTCACCCCCACTTTCAAGCCCTCACCTTGTAGCTTTCTCTTAATCATCTTCAGTGTTCTAGACATAACATTTTCACTTTTTTCCCTAGCCCTCCTCTTCTATCTCCCCCCATAGCTACTTTTCTCATCCACATTTACAAGTATATGAGAATGATCAACAATTCCCCCCTCATCTACCACCCCCTCCTTATCTCCCTTCCCCACACCTCCTTCACTCTGCATCACCAATAAATCCCCTAGAGGTATAGGGCTCAAAACCTTCCTCTCCACTTCCTTTTCTCTAGTTTTTTCTAAAGAGATCTCTTCATTTACCTCACCCCCACTCTCCAACCCTCCCCCCTCTTTTGACAGTTGTGTTTCCCATTCCCCCTCCATTGCTACTTCATCTCCCTTACCCTTCCTGTTACTCTCCCCCTCACTCTCTCTATTGTAATTTTGTGACTCAAATCTATTCCCTCTAGGGGTAACATTCCTCCAGTACCCACCCTTAGAACTTTTTTCAGCACGTAGCCATACCCTATATTGAGGTCCCTTCTCCATCCCCACACCCTTCTTACAACAACCACCATTACCATGAACCATACATCCACAATCAAAGCACAATCGAGGTAGTTTTTCATATTTAAAATTAACCCAAACTTTCTTACCTTCCACAGCAACCATACGACCTCTAGTAACAGCTTGTTTGATTGGGATCTCGATCCTTACCCTCAGCGAGTTGCCCCATCCAATACCATCCTCAGGGACATCAACCTCCAGAACCCTTCCCACCGAACAACCTATCTTCTTTCCACATTATTTACTCATACTTCCTAGTGGCAGATTCAACATTTGTATCCAAAATACCTCAGTCTCAAACACAAGAGACTGTACTTGCGCCAAACCATCAAACAGCTTGAGTGTAAAGAGGTGATTATCAAATAACCATGGACGCCCCTCTAACACTCTAACCTTATCTGCATGATTTGAGAAAGAAATTATGAACGTATTCGCTCCGATCTCCTGGAACTTTGTCGGTTTACTCACCCTCCAAATCCTTGCCATCGTAGTCTCCACGAATTCTTTCCCAACCCGCCTATCAAGCCAAATTTTACCAACAAGACTCTTTTCCCCTTTATCCCACATCTTCTCCTCCATTCCTCCAAGCTCTATCAGAGAGCTCTCCTCCTCCGTCAGATGGAGATTCTCATACAAGTCCTCAAGCCCCTCCATGCCTCCCCCCATTGCAGCCGTCATGCACTAGTAACGTTCCTCTTCAAACAGTCGTAACTGCCTCGCAACAAACTTTTCCTCGCAAAACTCCACCTCTGCTCAAGAGCCAGAGAGGATACTGTCTAATACTAACATCTAATGTGATAAACTTATTCATTAATAATATGTTTGACGTGTCAATAATAAGCTTGTAAAAGCATTAGCAATGGATTAGCCAAAGTCATTGCCAAAATTTGGCTAAAATTTTAGCCAAAACCATTCAAGATATTAATCCACATTGGACTATCTATCACAAAGTCAAAATAATAATAAAATATTATGCATTTTAATAATAATTTTTTTTTCATATTTTGCAACTACACTCCACATGTTAATTAATAATTTAATTTTTACTTAAATTATTATTTCCTAACTATTTTTTCCTCAAACTAATATAGCCTTGTTTAGCATAAAAATCTGGAAAAATCTGAACATAATCTAGCCTAGTCTAGAAAAATAAGAACATAATCTGAACATATAAATTTGTCCAATCCACTAATGAAAGTTTAGCAAGAACTTAATATAGCCATGAGGAAGGAGTAATCTATCCAAGATAAAAACACAGAGTCTATAGCAAACACATTTAGAAGGAAATCCGTCCAAGACGAAAAATCTGGAAGGAAGTCTGGACATCTAATATTTTTATAGTACATGCAATGAGACCATACATCAACATTTTGCTGAATCAATCATACAAAACATATATAAAATTGAAGATCCAACCCAGTAGTCCACAAAAATTTAGAACCAGCCCACGTAGACTTCTAATCCATTTCCAAGTAGAATATCATCCATGTCAAACACAAAAGCCAATCATCCATATGAGCAAAAAAAAATTATCCAGATCTCATCCATAAAAGAAGAACAAGTCATGAGAAACCAAAAATACCATTTCTCATAGTTACTACTTAACCACATGTTTCTCCAACTCACATGTGGCTGGACAGCCACTGAAATCAAAGTTTAAATAATCTGCCCATCCAGTTACACACCTTCATGAGGTGTGGATGGAGATGTAAATGTATCTTTGGAGTGGGACTTCGATGCCTCATAAATTTCCCTTTGAATATTAAGGAAGTATTCTTGCTACATGGCATTCATGCCACCAAGATCCAATCTCATCATCTTTGTCTTGAACTTTTTCTTCTTTAGTTGAAATTCTACACATCTATCGCGATCTGCCTTCAGCACAGTTGCTCTCCTCTCTACCATGCACAGGTGGCTATCCTTCGTCATTCCAGCTAAGGCCATGTTGAACTCAGCACCAGTTGATTCCTGGGACTTCTGCTTCATCTTCCTTTCTTTCTCAGTTTTTTTGCCTAGAAGTCTCTCACCAAGAACCTCCACGTTCTCCTACACAGAGTCACCGACAACTTGACTTCCCTGCTCAATGGCTGGATGTTTATCATGTGGCCTTCTCCTCGTACCAAGGGTCATCATGTGTTATTGTCATTTGGGTCGATGTCTCAAAAGACACCAACAATGCTCCATTGTGAAGTTACATTCTCCATCTCTTTGTATATAAATTTTGTCTTCTCAATCTAAAAAGGTGAATGAATTTTGTTAGTTCATAAACCAGTCATACAAAATTGCAAAGGAAAAGACAACATACATTGTCTTGCTCTGTGCACCACTCGAGTGCAATGATTATATCTATGCTAAAAAGACACAAAATTTATTTGTGCATTTCTGGATCGAGGACCAACGATTCATTAAAGATACTACAGAACGATTCACAGCTTTGTGTTTTTTTATACTCACGATAAAAATCTGGAATTATGTCTTACATTTAAGTGGATTTTTTATCAGTATCCCGTATAGCATCAATGCTAATGTTGAGTCAAGCGGAGACAAGAAGGTTATCCTCCTTTACAATGAAAGATGCACATCTTTAAACTTTTTTTATGGATGGCCTCTTTTCACCATCAAGGGAGTTGCTTGGACCACAACATTAAAATATTGTTATACGTTAGGGTGCTATTACAATTGGAATAGCTATGCAAACACACTGAAAGATAGCAATTGGATAAGCTATTTCAAAGATGCAAACACACAAACATTTATTCCTTTGTACTACCTAATTCATGTAAATTTACTTTTCCAACTCAAGCTTTACAATGAAAAAACACCAGTATCATGCAGACGGCAAACCCTACTTTGGAAGTCCCACCTACCCTATCCAAAACAATACAAAACAACCCACAAAACAAATTTTGAAGAAAACAAACAAATTCATGACCGAGAGGGAGGTTTTGAACATAATCATATGCAAGCCAAAACACAGTCCAATCAAGAGAGAGGTTCTAAAAAATGACATAGAAATCAAGCAAACCCCAAAACATAGAGCAACTCCCAAAATGGTCACATATGCTTTCCCAACCACCACAAGATTCAAACCAATTCAAGCAAACAAACACTTCCACATAAATAAAAAATAGAAGAATGGATGCAAGAAACCTACCCTTGTGAAGCACAATAGAAATCGAAGGAAAAGAGACTTTAATCGAGGCAGTCTAGGGCAAAAATTGAGCAGCCAAAATCCAGCGTTCGTAGTTGCTACAACTTTCGATTTCCTCTTGCAATGGTTGAAAAGTTGCTACAAACCTTGTGTTCCTTGGCCGAGAGAAAAAAATTGGGAAAAAATGAAACGAAATTGAAAGAAAAAACAAAGAGAAGGGGAGAGAGGGAGTGTTCGGTGAGGCAAGAGAGAAAGGAAGAGAAAAAGAGGGGAAGGGAGAAAGGAAGAGGATTCAGTGACGGAGAGAAGGAAGAGGAAAAATGGGCGTATCAAGGGTTATGTGAATGTGGAAAGGGGGTTCGGCGGAGAGAGAAAAGAAAGATGAAAAAAGACACTAACATTGGGGGAATTGAAAAATGATGAAGCTAGGATCTACTGTTGGGGAAGGAATTTCAGAATAAAAAAATTGCTTTTGAAGATAAATAGTGCGATGCCTAACTTGAAAAAGAGTTTGGAATTACTATAGCTCAAAAGTGGAGCTGATGAGTTTTGACTACTCCAATGCAAACCATTTAAGCAATTGTTAGGCAAAATTTGGAGAGTATTGGCATTTGGCTATAAGCAGAGATCTAAGGTGCAATTTTGATAATAAATTGAGATGAAAGTTTAAAGTTTAATAAAATATTGTCAAAATCTTTTTTATTAATATTATTATTGTTTTGAAATTTGAAAAAATTGAATTGTTTATTATATTTTGTATAAAAATTTAAAAAAATTGTAATGATAAGATGAGATGAAACACTTCTTGAAGTAAAGTCATCTCACCTTACATCCACCTCATCTCACATCAACATTGACGAGCATTTCTCCTCCTGAAGACGACATCCTCAGTTATTGAATACCGCAAAGAAAGAAAAAAAAATCACTATGACTGCTTTTTAGAGAGAGAACCTCTCCCTTCATTCTAGAAAACTTCATCACTTCGAGTGATTTAGCCAGAGAGGAGGGTGGAGTTGTGGCTCTCACCTTCTTCTCCTTGTCATTTCCATTTCTGTAATGTATATACACTTTTATGGTAATATGCTTTTCCTCATCCCTCCACCGGTTCAGTTTTGGTCAGATTTGGCCGCCATCAATCAACACGTGCCCCACCACCCCATCTGCCAGTTGCCAATCTACTGGGATGACGGGGAGGCATGCCAAAAAACTCAGCCCGTGGCCCTCATGTGGGGCTTATTTCCAAGTGTGTGCTTCAAGCGCCCCTACGCCTTTGACGGCTACGTGATTCGTACCAGCAAATCCCACCGGCGGGTGGTTGCCACGCGCCACCACAGATACGCAGGAAGGCGGATGACCGGCCGTAGATTAGTATATCTGATGTCGTGCTTTCCATTATGTTATCGCTTTCCCTAACTAATGATCTTGGGAAAAGGGACTACAAATCTCTCCAAAAAACATTTCAGGATAACAAACTGCAGTGCACCCACCACCATCACAGCTTCCAGCGAAGGATCCACTGTCACCAGCGCTGGTTCCATAGTTCGCATAACTTTGCGAATTGCTTATTTCCGTATTTGAAAACGGCATCCTCTTCATAGGGCATGGATAGGGACCAAGAAATTGGTCCCAAAATCCATTTTTTTTCCACCTCCTTTGTACTATAGTTTTTTGTACGGGAACGTTTGTTGGAGAACCCCACCCACTCTTCATATGTCATCATTTCCGTTTCTAATAGAAATTTACTTACTGAGCAAAAAAGAAATACCACAAAGAAAAATGAGACGTTTCTGATAAAACAACAATACAATTTGTTGCCCCCTTAATACTCTTATGCTAGCAATCACAATCAATGTTTTGAAATATTGTTTCGGTCAATACATTGAAATGAGATATTTTGATATCACTATTATTTCAGATACCATTTCAGAATAGTCTATATATATATAAATTATATTTCAAAATAATAGTCAATATGAATAAATTATATATATAAATTATAAATATTCTGGTCTGAATTGAAATCTAAAAATAAGCCTGCAGTTTAAAAAAATGAAAAAAAAAATGCTAAATTATGTATAACAGTATATAGGCCGAAATCCGATATATCAGCCAGTATCGGCTGATATGGTCGAAATTTTGACATGTACAAAATAATATACTTGTCTGTATCGACTGGTTGGTCAGTACGGCATATTTCGGCCTACAGTACAAAATGATATTTAAAACGCTGATCGCAACCGGCTCTTACTAACTACAGTGCCATCAATAGGACAAAATAATAAGGCCTTTTTTCATTGTATCAACTCTATAACACGATTACATAAAATTCAAAATCCCAAAAAAAAAAAAAAAAAAAGAGAAATAGAAATGGGAATCTTAGGTAAGAGATTAGAGCAGCAAGTAAACACGCAAATTATTCATCCAGTACCAATAAAACATGCAATAAGAAGCACAGACGTGGTAAATCATAGATGCATCTTAAGATTGGGGCTTTTCCCACTTGAGGGGCTTCACAACCTCCCAGGTAAAGTCTGAATCATCTCTTCCGAAGTGTCCATAGGCAGCAGTCTTCAAAAATCTACCATTGCCTCCCCTCTTGAGGTCCAGGTTAATAGTTATCATTCCAGGCCTGAAGTCGAAGGTCTCTTTGACAAGCTTGAGGATCTCCTTGTCAGGAATTTTTCCGGTCTTATATGTGTCAACAAAGACTGACAAAGGCTCGGGCACACCAATGGCATAAGAGACCTGAACGAGGCACCTGCGAGCAAGCCCATTGGCGACAATACTCTTGGCAGCTTGCCTAACAATGTAGGCACCACTCCTGTCCACCTTCGTAGGGTCCTTTCCAGAAAAGGCACCACCACCATGGGCTCCCCAGCCACCATAAGTGTCGATGATGATTTTACGTCCAGTGAGACCTGCATCACCATGAGGGCCACCAATGACAAATCGGCCTGAAGGGTTGAGGTGGAAGATGGTCTTCTCGTCGAGGTACTTCTCGGGGATGACAGGCTTGATAACATGCTCCTTAAGGTCAGCAGCAATCTCATCGTTTGTGACAGTCTCATCATGTTGAGTGGAGATGAGAACAGTGTGAACACGAACTGGAACCATGGCACCATTGTCATTGTAGTACTCAACAGTCACTTGGGTCTTACCATCTGGTCTCAACCAGGGGCACGTGCCATTCTTCCTGACTTCAGTGAGGCGAGCTCCAAGCTTGGTCGCAAGGACATGGCTAAGAGGCATATATTCAGGGGTCTCATCTGTGGCATAACCGAACATGTGTCCCTGGTCACCAGCACCAATCTCCTCAGGGCGCTTGGTGAAGTGGCCGTGGACACCCTGGGCAATATCAGGGCTCTGTTGCTCGATATTTACCAGGACCTTGCAGTTGTCAGCATCGAGACCGACATCATCAGAAACAAATCCAATAGCTCGGCATGTATCACGGACAATCTTCTCATAGTCTACGTTGGCCTTGGTAGTGATCTCTCCAAAGACCATGACCATGTTGGTCTTGGTGCATGTCTCACAGGCAACCTTGCTGTCAGGGTCCTGAGTAAGGCAGGCGTCAAGCACCGCATCAGAGATCTGGTCACACAGCTTGTCGGGGTGACCCTCGTTGACGGATTCAGAGGTGAATAGGAAGGTCTCCATTCTCTTGAGCTACATATCAACAAAAATACACTCTGAAACAACTTAATATGGCAAAAAGGAGCAATCTTATCATACAAAATGTTCACTTGGTAATTTAAAAGAGGTCTAATCAAAATTGAAGGATATAGAATTCAGAAAAGGTATATCCTTTATGGTTGATAAAAGTTCGTTACCTTTCATGCGAACAGATAATAAAATAAGGGAGAATCCTAAACCAATGTGATCTTCATGTTTTACAGAAAGTTTACATTCGCAAAAAAAATCAATTATAAGAGGACCAAACAAGTATCAGATTCCTTAAGCAATCTAAACCCCAAGGAACAATATTGATCTCAACTACCACCATCCACGGCCAAATCTACCGTGTCATAAAGCATAACTTGTAACTCTAGAACTTCATTGAAGCAATAAATTTATCAACTAAACAAAGAAGCTGAGCCCTCGAGAATTTAAGAAGTTTGACAAAATACAGTCTGTTACATAGTGACCTGCTTCATCTCTTGTGGGAATGTTCCAACCCCAAAAGAAACAGAGACCCCATTGACAGATCTTGAAAACATGGTAAAATCACGAGAGACTGATACAACTCAAAAGTTCATTACCGAAAACGAAAAAGCACCTCAAAATGAGAGAACGCAGGCTCAAATAGCAAAATCAACAAGCCACGATCAACTACTGACAAGCCACACAATCAGATCTGCCACAAAGTCTTACAATGTTGCGTGTCTTCAAGATCCTTTAAAAAAAAAGTTTCCCAACCCAACGGTAAACTAAACTCTCCCACACATACTCTACACACAGCAAACGACCAAACTAAAGAACATACTCCGCAGATCTGCAAACGCTAACAGGAAAAACTAAGAAAACCCAAATTTAAATGCCCCTTTTAGAAGCGAGAGAAGGGTACCTGTAGGTTGTGGGTTGGCGCAGATCTGAATCTTGACTATGGATTCGTGTGTGAACTGCGCCCAAACAAGCGGAACTCGACGAATTTTATAGTCTCACAACGCCCGCTATTTATAGACCCAACAGCCGATGCGACCGGTTACCGGACCGTACGGTTCGTGATTCCAATTTATTTATTTTTTTCATTTTTTTCTCATATATCAAGGGAATCTCTCTAGGCGAAGTTATTAACATTTTTTCTTCTCACCGTATCATTGTAATTAAAGTAAGATTTGATCGAATTTTTTTTTTTTATCTAATAGCATAAGGTATTATCTCCAAATGGTATAATCTCAGTCGAACTTCTCACCTCTGTATAAAAAATGGTAAGATTTGGATTTTAAATATACATTTTAAATCAAATTATACTAAATAAATATTATAAAATATATTATACATACTGACTTGAAAATAAAATTTTTATTTCTATAATTTCTAGGGTTTATTTTCATATATTCATCTCTCTTACAATTTAAACTTTAGAATTTGGTCGAGTAGTTTAGAGATCATTAAGTTACTCTCAATCTATTTCATCTCATTATTATAATTTTTATAAATTTTTACATTAAAATATAATAAACAATTAGAAAAGATATTTATAATCATAAATTGTATAACCGTCACGTAATCTTTTTAAAAAAATGAATAAAACATGGGATCTATATGAAAAAAATTAATTTTTTAATAGTAGACTCCACTCTTTTTCAAAATGATTACGTGGAGTTTAAGCATTTCACGATTGTATGTAGAATTAATCATAAATAATTTAATTTTTTCAAATTTCAAAACTATAATAATATTAAAAAATAATATTTTAATAATATTTTATTCAATTTTTAACTTTCAACTCATCTCAACTCAATTCAAACCTAAATGTTTTTAGCACTTTTTGTAGATTGTCGAAATATATTTCATCAACATTTCTTTTAACGCTGTTAACAAAAATCCGACAGAATATTTGATTGACGAAACCAAAATAACATAATATGAAGTTGAAAAATTCGATAAAAAAGATAAAATTATAAAACTCAGGAGTGGTTTGTCACAGCCACAGGGGGAATAAGCCAATAAGGAATGAGTGAGGTCGGATTTTGGTTGGTTGTTGGGGTTGGTGAGAAGGAAACGACAGTTTGCCTGATTTTTTATAATCTTGGCTGCTAATTGTGCTAGGTTTGACGATTTTCGGTTAGCTATTTACCGGGAAACACCGGTCGATTCACCTACCCTAACTGGTCATCCGCTTCTTAGCTTCAGCCGTTGGCTTGGCCTATTATCTTGGCTTTAATTGTTATTATTCTGGTAAGAACTGACATTGTAGGTTTTTTTGACAATTTTTTTCCCTTTAAATACACGGCCCTTTTTTCCAAGCTAGATCAATAATTTTAGCTATAAAATTCATTAAAGTTAGGTTTGATAGTGAGTTGAGATGAAAAAAATCTTCTTACAAACGATTTTACGTATCAAACCAAGCAACAATATTAAATATAAGACATTCGTTTAATAAAACAATGTAAATTGAAAACGAAAATAATTTTCCTGAGACAGAAAGTCTTATTCTTCTCTCAAAAAATTATTTCTTTTATTTATTTTTAATAAAAAAAGCTATGTGAGTGTTGGTACACTGTTTGGTGCGCCAAGCCAAACTGCTTGTATCTAGCAAGTCCCTTTGAAATGTGATGAGTTAGATATGAAAATTAAAAATTGAATAAAATATTCTTAGAATATTATTTTTTAATATTATTATTATTTTGAGATTTGAAAAAATTGAATTGTTTATTATATGTTATGTAAAAATTATAATGATGAGATGAGATGAATTGAGATTAACTTTCAATCCAAACCGAGCCTAAATTTTACCTCCTGCTACTCGACCATCTAGCATGTACAATTAGGCGTGCTCTTAGGTTAGGTTTGGATGTTGAGATGATAATTTTTAATTTGAAATGAAAGTTATAAATTGAATAAAATATTATTTTTTAATATTATTATCATTTTTGGATTAGAAAAAATAGAATTGTTTATTATATTTTATGTAAAAAGTTAAAAAAAGTATAATGATTAGATGAGATGAGAATTTTGTATTTGAAAAAACTTCCAAACCTAACCTTAATGTATTTATTTTTTTCTTCATCTCTATACATTATTTAACATATTTAATATATATATAAATATACTAGTAGTCACTTCTTTAATCATTAAAAAAAATTAAAATGCATGAACAGTCAAATCCACAAAACAAAAATATAGGACAAACTAACATTTTCCTTAAATTTATTTTTCTCTCTGTCCTCCATTAGAGTCCCAAATGCGACTCCATTTATTATTTCGGGAGAGATGTGGATCTAATTTGGCTAAACTATCTTGAGCTAAAATATAAAAGGAAAAAAGAATTCAAATATTATTGAAATTATTTGAGTTAAAATGTTTATTGAATTTTGGAAAAGGATAGAGTTTCGTTGAGTTAAAATTATTTTAATATTTTTTTTGTTTTAAAATTTGAAAAAAAAAGTATTATTTTTTATATTTTATTTAGAAGTTTAAAAAAGTTATAATGATTAAGTAATAATTAAATAAAAAAGTTAAAAATTTGAAATTAAAAAATATTTTATTCTTAAGTAATGTTTGGGAATGAAATATATCACAATATATGAGAATACTTAAGGATACCTATGTAGACAAATAAGGCCTTGAGATATTACAATATGTGTGAATATCTCATGATACAATTTGATGTCCAATAAATATTACAAGGGCTATTTGAAATATCTATTTATCTCCTACTCTGTTCAATAAAAACTTTAAAAATAAAAATCCAACAATAAAAATGGGAAAGAAAGTCGATCCTAGATGAAAACTATACTAATTTTAATGGATTAAATATCTCTAGGATATTTTAGAGTAGAAGAGAGACATACACATGAAACAAATCCTATAATACTTATTGTTGTTGTGTATGTCTCCTGAAAGACATTAAATCCTCTATAAATTATGTTGGACATGAAATGAACTGGGTTAAGTCCATTAGAAGCCAATTATCGAGAATAAAGGAAGAGATAAAATCAAAAAATAAGATAGAGAAAAGATAAAATCAAGACATAAGACAATAAAGAGATAAAGTCAGAAGAAAATTCTATACACCATACTATCATCTTACTTTCATTCCATTAAGTATGATGTGGCACATTTATCACTATTAAATAATCATTTATTGCATACTTCTTTATCATCTAATGGTGATAAATGTGCCACATACTATTTAGTATAATCAAAATCGGATGAGAGTGTAGTGTATAGTATTACTCAAAACCAGAAGAAGTTGATTCAAATACGTAAAAGGTGAAAGTGAAATAAGACAAATAAAACTTAACTACTGCAAAGGAGGAAAGAAAAAGGAGGATATCTCTACAAATCTCTAGACTTCTCTATGCACAGAGATACATTAGGTACCTCTCTTTACTTATGTTTTATTTATTATTTATTTAACGGATGACATCCAAGTACTATTTCAACGCCCAAGCCATCATTGTGGGCCATTCAATCATGTTGTTGGGCTTCGGCCATGCAAAAGAATTGCATCAACAAATTACTTCATGTGTCTATCTCTCGTATAGAATTTTAATTTTAAAAAAATTAATAATATACTTAAATGCTATATTCAAACCTTTTTATATTATAGAATATAGACACAGTTGATTTCATGATCATCTCATTCGCTCCAAAATTATTTGTTTTTATTCTGATCGAACACATGAATATTAAGATGGTTTTAATTAAAATTCTCATTGCTTATTAAATCAGTTTCTTTTCAATTTTTTCTCGTTGGATGTGACTTGGTTTGGTGCAACCCAACTTGACATCGAGATTCAAACAAATTTGACTTCATTCGGCCATTGTTGTGTAGGCTTTAAGACTAAAATAAGTGATAGAGAATTGGAGATGAAGAAATGGTTTCTAGTTGGAAACATGGGCATAATAATCAACTGTGATCAAGAAGAACATTTTTAGAGTCCGAATAAAGTGAAACCCTAATTTACTCTTATTCTTTATTAAATGTTCATTAGTATTCAATAGATTACACTTTGGTAGCCACATATACCCAATATTACCAATGTCTTTTCTTTTTCATTTTTTTTTTCCGAAAATCAATACAAGAAAAGGGTAATCCTAAGTAAGATGTTGCACATTCATCACTATTAAATGATAAAGATACATCTAATAAATAATCATTCAATGGTGATAAATACGTCACATCTTACTTATTGGGATGAAAGTGAGATAATAGTGTGGTGTATTGAATTTTCCTTTTGTGATTATTGGACAAATTTCTCCTTTTATTTTTGTTTTTATTTATTTTGCCAAGACGTTTGTTTTGGGACGAGTTGGAAGAGAAATTCTCCTAATTAAAGATATGTAAATCTTATTACTTACAAATCTATGTCTAAAATTTAAATGCAACAGTTGTTTTAAAATTTACTATAAAATATATCTATAAAAAATTAATATTATTTTATAAATAGTATAAGAAATTATACTCTACATAAGAGTAATGTTAGATATAATTTTAGAGCGTACAAGTCTCACACACTTAATTCGAAAAAAGTGAGATTCACTGTAAAAAAATTAATCTTTTTTATCTGAATTCCAACTTATATATATATTTTAAAAGCCATATTTTTAAATATTTCCCCTCCACATAAATAGTATATGAAATGGGTTAATAAACGACTTTGTACTTTCACATTTGACGTCCCAATTCTATTTTGAATCTTTATAGTAGCGAATGTTTTTTTTTGTGGCTTTTTTGGTCCATTCATTACTGTGCCACCGACACTATAGTAGTAATGGTAAGGAAATATTAATATAATATAGCATCCAAAAAAGAAGAAAAATATATGTTAATTAATAATGAAAAGCTACAGGTGGTGATAAGGCATTAGAAAAAGAAAGGGAAGGTCCAAGGACCCCTTTAATCACTATATTCACATTACCACAGATTCTCAAACAACTAGTTTATTTTTTTTTTTTAAAAAAAAAGGGAATTCAAATTATTTTATTTATGTCACGTTTTCAATCATTGCTTTTTTTAATTTTATTTTTTTACACCATATGAATCATGTTTTTAATGACACATGCCACGAGACTTCCAATTGAGAAAAGGTTGAAGATATTGTCAGGCTTCATTCAACGCCCACGCCCACCATTTTGACCCAACACAATACGGTTGTTAAAGTCATTTGACATTTAACTTAATTCAGTTTAATTTTAAATTAAATATAATATCTAAATATTTAATTTTTAAATTATTAAATTCATCTCAATTTAAAATTTTTTTATAAATGAGACTCAATTTTTTTCATTTCAACATTTCTTTACATGTGAGATTTATAATTTTTTTAACTTCTATAAATACATCTAAATTTATTTTAATATTTAAATATATTTAAATTTATTTTAAGGGACCCACAAAACTACCTCTACCATATCTTTTGAGGTTGAACTTTGAGTTGTGGGGTTTGGTCACCAACCAGAGACGCCATGAGATCAAAGAAACAAGAATTTTCAAGTATCAAGCACATGAAGTTACCAAAATAGGGCTCCCGAAGGTTATTATCCGTTTAATGAAAAGAGCATTGCTATGCATAAGTCTACATACTACACACCAATGTGTTTTTAATTTTTTTAATTTTTTTTAATTTTTTTTTATTTTACTCTTCTTGAAACATTTATATTTTTTTATTCATCATCCATATAATACACATTTAATAAGAGAAACAAATAAAAAAAATTATGGTGTGTGGTGTGTAGGCTGATGCAAAGATTAATTCTAATGAAAAATACAGTACGTATATCTCGTACTTCTCTTTATTCAACGAGTTTAGTTTTGCCGATTAGAAGTTAGAATTAATATTTACATCAGCCTACACACCACACACCATAACTTTTATTATTATTTTTATTTGTTTCTCTTATTAAATGTGTATTATATAGATGATGAATAAAAAAATATAAATGTTTCAAGAAGACTAGAATAAAAAAAAATTGAAAAAAAATAAAAAAAAATAAAAAATAATTTGGTGTGTGGTGTGTAGGCTGATGCATAGTAAGGTTCGAAAAGGACAAAACAGTGCAATCCATAAAATAAAAAATTTAAAAAAAAAAAAAAAGCCATTAATGCACAAGATTATAGGTAACGAGTATAAAGTCAGTTTTATAATTTTTTTAAAAAAAATTTGGATTTTTAATTTTGTGATCTTCAAAGTTTCAATAGCTGACACGTAGCACATATTTATAGTATAATTATAAATAATATTTTTTATTAATTAATGTAATAATGACACATTATTAAAATTAAATTTTATGTATATAGAGTTGTTATATAGAATATAAATGGCTCAAGGATAGATTTGGATAATGAGATGATAATTTTTTATTCTAGATAAAAGTTTAAAATATTATTTTTTAATATTATTATTATTTTAGAATTTGAAAAAGTTGAATTGCTTATTATATTTTATGTAAAAATTTAAAAAAGTTATAATGATAAGATGAGATGAAATAAGAATTTTGTATCTCATCTTTGTTGTCAAACCTAAATTAAAAAAATAACTTGTGTCAGCATCATGGGACGAGAACAATCCTATGTCATGGGCGTATGCATGAGCGGAACTACATATAACGTAAGGGCGGTTTTTAAAAAAAAATTAGTATGGTATATAAATAATTATAATTTTTCTTTATATAATTAAAATTGCCCCCCCAATACTTAGGCCTCTAAAATTTTTACTGAAATTGTCCCCCCTCATACTTAGGCCTCCAAAACTTTTACTATAATGACAATTTATACGGTTACTCAATCCACAATCCATTAATCCATCACTGATACCTCTCTCTTTTTCTACAATACAACATCTCTTTAAGTTTTCTTTAAGTGTTCTAAATCCATGGATCTAGAAGTTTATGAATCATGATGATTATAATTTATCTTGAGCCTGATTACTAGTTTAATTTGAGAAAGAAATTGTCAAGAATTTTATTTCATAAATGATAATAGATGAATTTTATTCCATGTAAGATCGTTTCTTTTCTTTTTGTAATAGTCTTTAGAAAACTACGAAAATTCTAAGAAAAATTCTCTTATAAGAAGATTTATAGACATGTATTTTTAGTATATAATTTTATAACGTATGATTATTACTTTTTATATATTAGCGTGCAAAAAATACATATTATTTATACTCACACATACTACACATTTTATCAATCGCCCTCCCAAATATGAAATCTTAATTCCGCCCCTGGCGTATGGGACCGACACGTAGCATTTTTAGTGCTAGCTACCACGCGGCTGGTTGGTTGGATTGCTTGCCACTTTATGAACATCTTCAAACCTCACGTCTCTCTTAATTTCTAAAGAGTTTTATTATATACAAATAAATTTACGTACCAATCTGCGTATTAATATTATTGTCTTCATATTCTAAATTCAAATTAATACTGTTTTTAATAAAATTTAATTTCTAACCAATCATATTAAATAAATACATATATTAATACGTATAATCGTTTACAACTAAATTTTTCACCCTCTAAATAGGATTGGGGAGGCTTCACTCTCTATGGTCTTGGATGGCTATGATGCTTGAGAGTTGGTGGGAGAATTGACTTTGGATTATAGCTGATTGGATCTGGGATTCATTCATTTCTTCCTTTAAACGTGTCCATTTCCTTTTCTTTATTTATGGAGATTAGATCTTGGAGTCTCTGAAAACTATGGCCCCCAGCGTGCGGAGAACCGGTGATTTTGGACCACAAAGCAAAAGCCTGATGTCGACGATCATTTTGATGTATCATTGGATGGATGGATGTCTCTGTTTTTTATGTCACTAAATGAAGATTTTTTTTCTTAATTAATTACTGCTGCTGATGCTGCTGCTAAACCCATCTGCAGCCATATGGATTTGTGGGGCTGCTGCTGATCTGCTTTCATAATTATTTACTTTGGCTGGAAGGGTTACCGGCGGCGGAGATGGTCCACCAACCAAGCACATTAACCTCAAATTTTCACTACTTTTATTTGGGTTTCGTTTGGGTTTTGGAACATCATGGAGAATTACAAAAAATCAACGACAACATAAAAAAAAAAAAAATTAAGAAAAGAATAGAAAAAAGACAACATGGGGTTGAGGACGAGCACGTTCGATTACAAAATTCAAGTCTAACGATGGTTTTATTCTTTGTGTGATTATAATTTAGAAGCATTCCAAGATAAGTGACATAATGGAAGAAATTGTCAGCCAAATACTCCGAACCCAGATCTCAAACCATAGAGTCAGCTTATGGTATAAACAAAGAAGAAAGTATTTTTCTGCAAATAATTCACTCCTGTTTCGGGTTGGCATTTTCAAGCAACTTATTTCCACTACTGATAATAGCTTCTTGACCAATTAATCCTTAATGCAATTCAAGCATGTTTTCAAAGAATTGCGTTTTGATTGCCATGTTCTTCTCCCTTTTGGGGTTATTTTTTCTTTCTTCTGTATGCACAAGTCAATCTAGCATTCTAGGAAGCGAGGCCTCGTTGCCTTCTATCTGCGCAAATTAATGTTCACTTTGTTTGGTAACCAAGAAAAAAGTTTCTCAAACCAGCAGAAAACTGTTTTTCTTAGCTGCAGCTATTATATTATACAAGCTGGTCAATCTAGGTGAAATTTGGGTGACCAAGATGGCAGTGACGAGTAATGGGGCTTGCTCCAAGTCTCTAACCAGGGGATGCTGAAAGAGATCATCAGCTCTTTTCATCTACACTAGAAAATAAAATCAGGAAAAGAAAAGAAATACTTCATTCTCTCTCCCCTGCCCATTTCAGAGATTCCAGTAAAGTCAGGGATTTGCATCGCCCTTTCAGCAACAGCATCCTGATAATGGTTCATGGATAAGACGTGAAAAACAAGGAGCAACTTGATTGATCAGAATCAGAATCATAATTGGAAATCACCGGAAAGGGCGTCAATAAATGTAAGCTCAGAGTGAGATGCTTCACTTTTACCTGCCACAGGTACTAGCATCGATTGCTTGTGGCTCCGACATAATGACGCAGGCTCTGTTAATTTACCAACATTCCCAAGACAGTAAAGTATTCTTGTGTAATTTTTGTGCAAAAAATATATGGAAAAGGCTTCAAATCGATCGGGGTGTCATTTCTCTTTTTACACCCTCCCCTTAAAGACTAATAAGTAGCAGATTCATTAGATTTATGATGGGTGCGAGTCCATTCTCCCTTCTTTCTCCTCTTCCATCTTTTCGTTTTTTCTCTTATCCTTCGAAGCTCTCTCTCGACGCATCAAACCTCTCTCTCTATCTCTCTCATCAGATCTCATCTTCCTTCAAGAGAATCGAACCCATCTGCATCTCCATCTCTCTCAATAGATCCCATATTCTTCAAGGGATTCGAACCCACTTTCGTCTCCGTCAAGCTAGTTTTACTAGCCAAAATGTACAAGTAACCACTTTCGCTCCCTCTTCATCTCTGATTTTTGTTAATTTCTTTTTCATTTACCTAGGTTTTGATTTACTCGGTGACTTTTGGTGCTTTTTTTTCATTGCGGTTGGAGAAAGGGTGGATATGTTGATTATCGACTTTGGACAAATTCTTTTGCAGTCTGTAATTCTATTTTTTCTTATTTCTAATATACTCAAAAGATAGTGTATTTTTTAGAGTGTTTGGATTTGATTTTAGGTGAAATGAGAAATGGGTTGGGAGTTGGGGTGCATGGAAGTCTGGGACAATGATGGGTGTATGGGGACGATAGAGTGAAGATCGAGTTTTGGGTGTGAGGGGGATGGAGAACAACAGATTCATTGTATGCAGCTCCATGTCTAATTTTGATAGAGTTACTACGTGTCTTATTATTATCAGTGGGTGTAAAATGAAGTTTAACACCCATTCGGTTGCTAGCCGCACCCAAAATATATACATACTCTATTTTTTTTCTTCGCAAATAAAGCATTGATAGATAAGCTAATGGTTACAAGATACAAGTTTGGGGTGGAAGTCTCCTACAATCTTCCTAAAATCAATATATTACAACACAAAAAAGAAAAATAAAAAGTGGGTTTCGGAGCCAAATAAATGGCTCCCACCCAATTCCCACAAGGGGAGACCGTTTGGAGACGATTTTTAAATAGTTTGCTTAACAGACTATAAAGCTACAGTTAGAAGCCGCAGTAAAAGGATGTGTGCTGTAACATGTTGGTTTGGACTGGCTGGAAGGAACTTCTTCCACTTTCACTCAATCCTTAATAAGGAAAAGCAGGAACATAGGAAAGCAACCAGAAACTAAGATAAAACACTGGTGAGGGGCTACCACTGTCTGTGGCGGTGCGTGCAATACACATGACACACCTAAAGAGGATTCGAAGGTCGGGTTCTGAAGAGTCGACGCCACTGGTCCCGCTGGTATCGCGCGTGACGGCAAAAAACTTCCCCAGACGAGGTGGTGAGTGAAACTCACGCACCGCATAAGCTGCGCGTGAGGTGTACGCACCGCTCAGATGGATAGATGTCTTCTGCCAACTTGAAGATCGGTGCCTAGGGAGGCTGATGGTAGGGTGCGTGTCAGACTTTGCTAACCGGAAAGCAACAAATTATCTAGTTTCGATGCTAACGGGGTAAAAGTTAGGAAGAAAATAGGGAAAAAACAAACTTAAGCAAAAGCTGAGGCTAGCCAGGGAGGGAGGTGGGTGAAGCCGAAGCTCCAACCCCCTTCCCCCTAAGTGAACGGCTTGAAAACCTGGAAGCGGTGATGGATATGTGGGGAGCAGATAGAACAGATGGAGAGGAAAAAAAAATTATACGTACTCTATTACTATAACCATCATTTCTCTACCCCAAAAGCCAACCCAGCAGACTGATCAAGACCAATGGAGAACAGATGGGTGCGTAAATGATGGGTCAACTTTTAATAAGTGAGATAGATGTTGAAGCTTACTCGTTAAAGTTTTATTTGATTGCAATTTTTTTTTTTTTTTATAAGAAATAGACTTTATTTCATCAATGAAAAAAGTTATAGTCGTGACTAGTCAATACAGAGAAAAATTCTGAATACAAGCCAAACTACACATCTGTTATACGCCTCGTTACACATAAATTTCTTTGCGACAGACATTATCTTAATTTTTAAAAATTCTCATAAGAGAGTTATTACTCTCTGTACAATTGTTGTATCAAGTAGTTATATCTTATTGTATCAAAAAAAAAAAAAGTAGTCATGTCTTATATTTACGAATAATTTATTCGTTTTTAAATGAATTCATATAATAGATTTTATTTACAAATTCTTTAAAAATTTTAAGTTTTTATATATAATTTATAAATAGATATATTAAATTATAAAAATAAAATAATTAGATATATTAATGATTATATCTTAAAAGATTAACAAATACAAAAAAACCTGGCACCACAACCTGGGTTCTCTATTAGTAATTAGGTGTTGGGCCGACAGTATGGGATTGACAGAGGGCTGGGATGATATTTCTCCGAGATATCGACCGCTCGCTCCCTAAACGCCATTTAGTCGGAGCGGCTCCGCCATGGCTCTTCGGCACTCCACACCGAACCAACGACTCGTGGCTCATCAACGCTGCGTTGGAAGAAGAAGAGGAGGAGGGCGGGCTCTTGAGAATTTCAGAGCATTCATTGCTTTGGCAACCGACTGGAAAATCAACGGTGTCGTTTAGAAAAGATGCGAATGTGTAAAAAAGGAGTGATGCGGTGAGCGTGGATCGAACACGCGACCTTCAGATCTTCAGTCTGACGCTCTCCCAACTGAGCTATCCCCGCTATAGTTATAGTTTGCTTTCCATCAAAATTAACTCACTATTTATGAATAAAACCCAGGTGGGGACCAGAGAAAAAAGAACATGTCATCCAAAGAAGAGTACACCTTTCTTTGATGGCGTTTTCTGTTCACGATCTTCTGTCTCTCTGTTTTGTTTTGTTTGTTTCTTCTCATTCGGTCTCAAAAAGCTTATTGATTATGTCTTCTCAAAATCCACGACTTCGATGCCCATAACCATACGCTCAAAATTGTAATTACATCTTTAGGATTCCTAAGTAGTTTAGCAGAAGTCTCAAATTTTTTTTTTTTTTTTTCCCCTTTTAAGCAAGAAAAGCTTCTTGATATCTTCTCAAAATCGAGGAAAAATCAGTTTAGAAAAATGATATAGATGGACGAAAAATGCAATGTAATTTTGGCTCCTTATTTTGAAACCAATTAGCCATCTTGCAGTCGATGGGAAGCATATATCTAATTGAGTTTAGAGAAAAACTCTTCTTGCAGTCGGATGGGGTAACCATGGTGCAGTCGTTGTCTACGTGAAACAAATGAAATGGTTCATTTTATTCAAAATAACAAAATGTGCTTTTTCATTTTTCGTTTTCCCCCATCTTCTTCCCGAAGCTTATCTTCTCCCCATTCATTCTCCAAATCGAACCTTCTCCCCTTCGTGCTCCCCCTCCTCTTCAAGGCCTGATCTCCAAGCCATGTCAATATCCAAAAAAGAATGCACAAAAAAGCTGTGGCCATGGAAGACAAAATTGCTTCCGATATAAGTGCTTATAAGACAAGCTATTCTTGTTCTTGTAATGGTAGGCCTAGTAGTGCGATTTGGTCCAAATGCAAACTCCTCCAATGGAAACTTCCCTTATTTCCCTCTCCCCATCTACCAACCTCTCTCTCTCTCTCTCTCTCTCTCTCTCTCTCTCTCTCCATATTTTCATTGTTTGTGTCCTGAAATTTATCCTATGGAAAGTTCTTTGTGGGTTTTGTTGGTTAGCCTTTCTAGGTGTCTTAGGTAGTTCTATTTTTCTGAGACTCTTGGGTTTTGCTCCTGCTAGATACATTTCTCAATCATCTGGCTTGCTTAGAACACCCATTCTATGTATTTTTCTCTATCTCTCTCTCTGTACTTTGTGGTTGGTCTTGAATTTGGGTTTATTTTGCTCACTCACCTACCTTCCACCCATTTAGCTTCCATTTTCAGCATCCCTGCCAAAGTCTACTTCCCTATCTCTCCAACATTCTGATACTCTCTTTTCTTGTAATTTTGTAAACGAGGTTGGTGTAAATTCATGTAGTTAGTGACTCACCGAGTCAACTCCTCCACTCAGTTTTCCTTTTAAAGCATCACGCCATTAGATTTCAACTGACCTGTCTCTGCCCTTTCCATTTCGTGCTCATTTCGTGCTCCAAAGAGTTCCATCGCTCGATCATCAGTTGGCTTCAAAATCCACGAAGAAGCAGAGAGCTCCAACCCACAAAGAGAACCCACAGTGAACATATCGAAGAGAACTTACCGCTCGTTATGCAGGAAGAAAACTCATGAAAAGAATGTAATTCGGTTACGTATGAGAAGCTCCACCCACGACACCCATAAAGATAAAAGGAGAATCCACCTACAAAGACGAAGAAACTCTGCATCTGTATATTTTTGTTCTTGTTTTCTATTTTTATTTTTATTTTTTTAATAATTAAAACAGCTGCTATGGCATTGTCGATTGCACCACGGTTACGCATGGCGACTCTATGTAGAAAAACTCCTTAATTTAGTTAGTTCTCAAAACATACACCACAAAGCAATTCATTTGCTGAAAGATCCAGACACCCAAAATGCGCCTAATTCGTTCGATTTCATTTTAAAAAAAAAGAAAAGAAAAGAAAAAATCGTCATACGGGGAACGTCATGTAAACTCAAAACAGAAATGTCAAGAGGTCTTGCAAACTTCGACCTTTGCACTATATATTATATTCAAGAAATTATCGTGTATGAACATGACTTGATAGGAGCAAGATATACCTAGAGGGGGGAAATTGGAAACCCATTCGGAAAACATAGTCTCTGCCTTCAAAATTACCATGCCACAAAATCTTTTATAGCCTAAATGGCCGAACTCAACAATCCAATTAAACTTCAAAAACATGATAATCAAGGCAAGATATGGAATCCTCCGTCTTTTGCCAAGATTAATCAATATGATTCTGATAACCTTGATTCTTCAACTTCTTTGATAAAACAACAACCGGAATCTGTCATTTTTGGATCCCTTGGAGACTACTAAGGGAAGAGCTTATGGCCGCCTCTATTTCGCCAAACACCGCGCACAGGCAACCCACCAGTGGCATCTGAACTTTCATTCATTGTTTCTGAATTGGAGTCGGTATCTTTATTTTTGGGATCCAAAAGTGCCACGGATCCATCACCCAATCGAGCTCTGAGGAACTTTGGGGTTTTCTTTCGTTGCTTACTCCCTCCACCACCGTCCCCTACATTCTGATCAGACATACTACCAGCTGATTGGGAATTATTCTGACCCAGCGGCTCCACACGCTGGTCATCCATTGAAACCTTTGATTTGCCTCTGGAAGCACGGTAACCATCCTTGGATAACACCTCTGCCTCTTCTTCTGAGGGCTTGAACGTCGATTGCAGCTGCTTTACAGTGCCCAAAATGCTATTTGCTAATCTATCCTTTGAATTACTGTCTTCAACAGCCACGGACTTCCCTTTACCTTTCTTAGACCCTTTGCTGTCTTTTAGGTGGGCATTGCCCGTTCCCCAACCATTAGCTTGTGAAACATTGCTTTGCAAACTAGCATTATAGGCGTCAACAAGCTCTTTCTGTTTCCGTGGATCAGGACAGAGATGGGCCAACTCCAGAACAAGATGTGACAGGCCAAACTGCCGCACATAATCCAGATAACTTCCTGTATCAATTGTACCCTGGCGATACTGTCCAGATATGTCTTTAAAGTATGTGTATTTGTCTTCATCAAATTCAAGGGTAGCACGGATCTTTTCTACCAAAGACCGGTTTGCAGTCTGAACATTCTCCACATTTAATGAAGCCTGGCTACTCACAGACAACTTGGGCCTTTGTGCTGCAGAAACTGGAGGGAAATCTGAAATTGAAGGTTCTACAGACCCATGTTCCACAAGATCTGGGGCTGATGCAGAGTGGCTGATTCTATCAGTGTTACCCGAGTCCCTTGAACCAACTGGTAGAAGTGTATGAGTTGGCCGAGCTTGAGCCAAACTTGCATAACTAGATGTTGCTAGCCCGTTGCTAGTGGCCATATTAGACTGCCCAGAACTACGTGATGGTACAGGTGCTGTATTTGTTGTAGGCCTAGATTGGGTTGAAGCACTTGCAAGGGGCAGAGACCTGCGACTTGCAGCTGGCCATGCCTGAGCTGAATTAAGAACACTCACATTTCTTTGGCGTCGAAGATGTGCTGCCATAGAGTTACTAGGAAAATCTTCTGAGCCTGGTTTTGGTTTTTGCCGCCTGCTTTTGGGTGCCTTGGGGAGGGGAGGAAAGGAAGATTCTTCCAAAGTAGCATTCCTTGAGCTTCCCAAGGCTTGAAGGTATCTCACAGATGATTCAGAATCTGTTGTAGCTAATGATTCAAATGGATGAACGATTGCATCAATCTCACTTGCATCTACAGGATCTGGAGCAACTTGCAAACTGGATGATGAAGATGGATCGTGAGATGTACGATCTGCATTAGCAGTCTCCAAACTTGCTTCAATGGCCATAGAAAGCTGACTTTCAGAAGAATCGAATTGAAATGCCCGTCCTCTTCCACGACGGCGATCTTCTTCATTATTTCGTCGATATTGAAAGCTAGTTGGTATCTGTAGGGAAAGAAATAATTAATAAAGAAAATAGCTAGAGAACAAGAAGCGTTAAAAAACTTTATAATCCACCAACACAAAATGCAGTGAGACATGATCTCATAATCCACTATCAGAAAGATGCAATTAGATCAAGTAAAGATCTAACAATTGTTACATGCCTGCAGAGCAGCATTACGTTTGGAACGTGACATTCGTCCTCCATGCTCAAGAGCATTATGTCTCTGAAACACAAAAAAGTGAAGCAGTCAATATATTGACATAGCTCCAAGATACTGGAATTGATAACCTACAGTAATATAGCTAATCCATGAGCATTAAAATTAAGAATTCAAATAAGGACAAGAACACACGCATGCATGCACACTACATTCATATGCTATAAGGCATCACCTTCAAGGCTTCTTCGGATGGAAAGACAATAAACTTCTTGGCAAGACAGGCCTCGTCTTCACACAAGAAATGCTCTTGACGGAAGTGGATCTGTTGCAGAAAACAGCCAGTTGTTAGATATATTTTTTCTGCTAAGACAATAATGAACCATATCTTCACAGATTTATTACTAAAAGTAATGAAAGAAAGTACAAGCATCTTGCCTCTAGGTCATCATAATTCTTATAATACTCATAGTGTCCTGGATGCTGCCTGCATTAATTAGAGTAAAAAATTATGAGCTCTGCCAGTTGCCATTGTACCGAGGGTTTGTTCTATAAATCACGTTTTTTCATTATTTATTTTTACCTTTGGCATATATGACAGGTGTAATGTTCGGTAGACATGTGTGAGTACAGTTCATTTTCCCCATAGAATGGACTTCTGCAAAATTCACACATAGGATGCCCCGTAAAACCACCTCTTTCACTCTCACTTCCATCCACCTCGGAGTCCCCTGTGGTTATATGCTGTTTCAATTGCGCTCTAGTATAGAGCTTTTGCTCACAAATAAATATCTGTCTCGTGCAAATGAAGCAAGTGAGGTCCTCATGGAAACCATAAGTGAAGTGGGCTTTGGTCAGCCAGAATAAAACAAGAAATCAAGTACATGCATTTCACCTTCCTTCCTTCCAAACAAAGACTGCACATAACCAACTTGTGTTGATGGAATAAGTGACCCTTCAACTGCTCAATGTTCCTAAAATTCGCCCGGCGCTTTGAGCCATCATTTGGTTGCCCCTCCATCTTATCACATACACTACATGAAAGCCTGCACATCGCCTTGATCATCTTGTAGTGGTCCATGTCATCAAAAAATGCTTGTGTATCCTCATGGTACCAGTATGATCCCACTCTCCCCTCTCTTACTTGGGATGGTAAAACTGAAAAGTCATTAATCATCCTTGTATAATCTCCTAAGGCCTGGTATAACAGAAGAAGCAATGGATTTAAATAATCAGAACAATCATATAACAGGAGAATAATAAATATCAGAAATGATGAAGAGCACCAATGCTCATTCTTATCTCTACAAGAATACGTTAACACTTCTAATAATTATTAAAAGTCATGTCAAATAAAAAATTAAAACCGAATGAAAAAAACCTCCCAAACCCCAAATATTTATGGTGCAAGTATTAGAAATTTACAAGCTAGGAAATATTTAAACCTATAAAGCTTTCATAATCCCCAAAACTATGACCCTCATAGAAATTATAAAATATAAAAAACTAGAGATGGAGAAGAGAGAGATTAAAAATAGGAAGGAAAGTCAAATGGAAAAGAGGAGAGAATGAGAGAGGGAAACTTTGAGGGCTAAATCTTAATTATTCTCAATTTAATTGAAAACAAAGCATATGTTCCTATCTATATGGAAATTACATGGAGATGAGATAAGGTAAAATATCTTGATCATTATAAAAATCAAACCTCTTGATTTGATAATATTGAAAATCAAACCAAATCCTTGGTTTGATATTATCCCTAACACCCCCATCAAACTCAAGATGTAGAACTTTGAGATTGAGTTTGAAATCTGATTGTAGCCTTCATATCTAGGGGTGAAAGATTAAACTGAAAACCGACCAAACTGAAGCGAACCCGACCGGTTTGGTCAGTTTTTAGTTCACTAGACCAAAATTTCTGTAAACCAGTTAAATCTAGGGTTTTCATGTTTTGTGAACTGAATCGGACAGAACCAAACCAAATTATACATATATAATTTTTTTTAATTTTTATTTTATATATCTTTATGCAATATACATTATACATATCATAAAATTATAATTATAGAATGATATTTTAATCTTATTATTTATGATTCCTTGACATAAACTTACTTTTATATATGAATATTAATATTAAATTATTGACATATTATTTATCCTTACATATTAAGAGTTACATACTTACATATACAATATGGTATAAGTATAACATATATGTATATTAATTATAAAAAAAAAAAAGTATAACATATATGTATAAAGTACTGACTTAGTACATATTAAATAATATTTATCAAACAACAACATTTTTTATTTATTTTAGTAAGATAATATAAGACAGCTGAATAGAAAAAGAAATTATCATATATTCATGCAAATTAGTATTTTGGCTACTCGTTTTTAGCATTTACTTGGTTAAATACATGGTATTTTGGGCTCTAAAATTTATATTTGGACTAAAACAAAATTCATTTGGATAAAAAAACCACCCAGCCCAACAAAAAGTCCAAAACCGAATCATCATTGTAAAACCGAACTGAACCAAAAAAAACCGAGAAAACAGAGGCCTTGTTTGTTTCCACAAACTTCTCAATTCATCTCATCTAATAATCATTACAAATTTTTCAAATTCTTACACAAAATAAAATAAACAATTCAATTTTTTCAAATCTCAAAACAAAAATAATATTAAAAAAATATATTTTAACAATATTTTATTCAATTTTCAATTTTCATCTCAAGTCATCTCATTTTAATCTCATCTGCGAAAACAAACGAGGGCTAAAAGTACCGGTTCCCTTGGTGAACGGTTGGTTCCGATTGTGACAATTCCAAAACTGAATTGAATCAATTTGGTTCAACAGTAAGTCCAAAACCATATTGAACTGAACCGATTAGACCCCTACTCATATTTATTGATTGATAGCCAATGAGATGATGAAAGTGGTGGTGGTGGTGGTGATGAAGTGACTGACAATTGAAACATTAAGGTTGTGCTTGGGTAGTGGATCAGATCACTCCACTACTATTCAATATTTTATTATTACTTTTCACCCACTTTTCACTATTATTCATAGATCATCTGAGTTCACCTCACTACCCAAACGTAGCTTCAATCTAGACCTGTGGCCGGCAATGGGTTGAAAATAGGCCAAAGCCAACAAAGGGATAACAACAGGACAAAAGATGGAACCAACAAAGGCTAAATATGGACTTGGTTAACTATAGGACCAAGAACAAAGGCCAAAAATGGGTCTGTGGCTTCAAACCATGCTCACAACAGACTAAAAAGAATAATTGGGTTAACAAAGAACCCGATAAAAAAGACTCAGCTAATAAAGATACTCTGATTTGAGACAAAATATGGCTGAAATGTGATAAGGTTTCCATGAGAGGTAAAGCATTAGAAGCATTGAATAAAGAGAAATATTCCATAGAATCGAGCTTGTCATTAGTCGAGAGCTTTGATACCATAATAGATAAAATATAAAAAAAGTTAAAATGGAGAAGAGACAGAAATTAAAAATACAAAGAAATTCAAATGGAAAAGAGAGAAGAGGAGAATGAGGAGAGAGGGAAACTTTGAGGGTTATATCTTGATTATTCTCAAATGTGATTGAATGCAAAGCATATGTATTTATTTATAA
This sequence comes from Pterocarya stenoptera, assembly GCA_003123785.1. Taxonomy (NCBI): domain Eukaryota; kingdom Viridiplantae; phylum Streptophyta; class Magnoliopsida; order Fagales; family Juglandaceae; genus Pterocarya; species Pterocarya stenoptera. The sequence continues at coordinate 97,130 of QEOT01004439.1, forward strand.
GGAAATTACATGGAGATGAGGTATGGTAAATATCTTGGTGATTATGAAAATCAAACCACTTGAATAGAGCATCAAAGAACATGTAGAATTGTAGAAAATACATGCTTAAGTTCAACATTAAGTGACAAAGAAAAAGTACACAGAACTCATTATCAACTTCAAATGTATGAGATTGAAAAGGGAATAAAGGTTAACACACACACACAAACAGCAGATTACTGGACTGCCTTGGCAGTGACAGGTTAACGTATTCAAAAAAGAAGAAACCTATTATAATGCCCAGATTGTATATTTGACAGGCAGATAAGGAAAACATCGTCCCAAAAAGCCTAAGAGTTCAACCCTTCGCATATTGCATTTCCTTCTAGGTTCAGCATACACCCAATTCAATTCCAACCCTAATTTCAATTTCACATATAAACATATACCCATATCTGAATTAAGATACAAATCAATTGCAAAATGGGTAATTTCGCAGAAAAGGAAACGAAACGAGTAACAATCATAAGAAATCTTCGAATGACCGCACTAGTTGTGAGATCAGAATATAGAGAAAGAAAGAAAAGACGGAAGTTGAGACCTTGGTGACGAAAACAACATCGGAATGGGTCTTGCAGATGCAACAAGTGAGATCCTCGCAGATGATGCGGAGCCGAGCGACGCAGGTGGAGCAGACCTCCCGATGCCCACAGGGCCCGTAGGCCACCCATTCGAGAGATTCGGCGCACACCGCACAGCTATCGTCCATGTCTTCCTCTCCCCGCTTGATTGTTTAATTGAAATTAAGAAATGAAAAGAAAACCTCCAATCGAAGCGAGCGAGGGATAGCAAATGGGCAGAAGAAGATCTGATCTAGGGTTCTCAGAAAATAAAGCGAAAGGGTGGAAACAATTGGACTGTTCCGCCGCCGGGGATTTGACCTCCTGGATTTCACCGATTGAGCGAGTACGAATCACTCTGCACGATTGCATTAAAAGAGCGATCCAAAACTATTTTTGATTTTATTTATTATTATTAATTAGATAATTTAAAATTTAGCTTCTTTCTACTGCACCTATAAGGCTACAAAAGCATCTACCGGATTTTTCATAAAATTTTCTATAATTTAATTTAAAAATACATTTTCTTAAATTTTACTCATATTTTAAACATCTTCTACACCTCATTCCTCATCCTCAAATGATTCCCATAAAATCATTTTACATGAGAAAATTAAAAATTCAAAAAAATATTATTTATGTAAGTAGAGTTTTTTCCTCAAAAAAGACCCACAAGACCACAGCCTAATAGAATTTTTATCTAAGTAAAAACTAACAGACAACTAGGGAGAGGCGCCGTTTAGTCGACAAGACAACTTGACCTGACATAACGGTAGCCTCCCTTGAGAATATAATATGCACAGGATATACAGAAAACATGAAGGATCTTTGATTTATCGACATCAGAGCATCAATAGTTCACATAAACTGGATTGAAGCTTAAGGAGCCACTCATATTAATGATGCTACAAATTAGGTCGCACTCTATAATTATGAAGTCGATACGGAGCCGCACCACATTTAAAGATTTTGACAAAATGAGCAGTACAAGGAACCCCGAACCTCATAGTAACAGGAATAATCTGCTCTTCGAACTTGTAGTATAAATAGTTGATTCCAGGTACGAAAAAACTCTCTCTGACCCCTAGACTTTCTTACTTATTTACTACACTCCAAAAGCATTTACTAATTTTGATATCGGAGATTCCCCGGCTCCAAGACCGCCCTCTCAAAATTGCATACATTATTCTCTGTGCAGGGCCTGTTGAGGAAGACTTGAGCTTTTGGAGCTTGGCCCAAAGGTGTGCGAAACATGACGTTAACAGTGGCGCCGTCTATGGGATCATAATGGATCTCATGTGTCCTTCATACATCTAAGGCAATCCGTTCTAGGTAACTCAGAGGATCGTTGAACCGGCTTGAGATAGGGAGGTAGATCAAATGGAGAACCAGGCGTGCAAGAACGACAGAATCACGACAAAAGAAGTCTAGGCAAGCGAAGATAGAACGCAACGATTGACATTGGAGGCCAGCATTTAGTCTCCAATCCCCGATCGCATGGAGGTCACGAACGAAGCTCGAGATGAGCAAGAGCTACGAAAGGCCGAGTCAATCGAACCGCTAGAACTTGTTATCCTTCACCCAGACCGGCCAGAAGCTATGGTGACGATTGGCAATGAAATGACGTAGGAAGCTTGAGATGCCATGCAACAAATCCTCGTTGAACACCTAGATGTGCTTGCATAGGACCATGGGGAGATGCTCAAGATAGCACCCGAGATCATACACCACAGTTTAAGCGTGGACCCAAAAGTCCAAGTAATGCAACAGAAGCATTGAAGCGTCAAATGCAAAAAAGAACGCCGCCATAGCCGAAGAGGTGGACCGACTGCTAAAGGCGAAGTTTATCCGAGAAGCTCACTACTCAGAGTGGTTATCGAATGTAGTACTAGTTAAGAAGTCAAGAGACAAGTGGAGAATGTGCGTTAACTTCACATACCTCAACAAAACTTCCCCGAAAGACAGCTTTCCTCTCCCCTGCTTTGACCTCATCGTCGACTCTATGGCAAGTCATTGCATGTTTAGCTTCATGGACGCCTACTCCGGGTACAACCAAATCCATATGAAACCTAAAGACAAAGAGAAGACATCGTTCATCACGGACTGAGGTCTGTATTGCTACAAGGTGATGTCGTTCGGGCTAAAAAATTCGGGGACTACTTACCAACGGTTAGTTAACCAAATGTTCAAAGACCAAATATGAAGAAATATGAAAGTCTAAGTAGATGACCTATTGGTCAAAAGAGGGACCTTAAAACAACATCTGGATGACTTGAGGGAGGCTTTTGCGATATTACGACTGTAACACCCCGTATTTTAGTGTATTTTTAACGAAAAATTATTTTAATTAATTTAAGGATTTATTCTCTTATTTTAAAATTAAGAGAGTTTTGAAATATTATTTGAGAATATTTTAAGTTGTGAAAATTATTTATTTTATGTGTTTTCTTAATATTAATTATTGTTTTACATTTAAATTGATATTTAATTTAAATTAGTTAGATTATGGGTTTTAAAATTATTATTGCTTTAATTAAGCATTTAACTGAATTTGAATTATTTTATTTAGTTTATGGTTTTAAAATATTTTTCGTTGGATCACTTTTGTGACCCCAATATGTGAGGGTTGGACCTCATTTCTTTTCTCCCATCTTTTCTTTTTTCTCTTTTTTTTTTTTCTTTTCTTTCTTTTTTTCTCTCCTTTTTCCTTCGGTTCCTCTTTCTCCCGCCCAAACTCTCTCTCTCTCCTCTCCCCCGTGCATTTCGGCTCCTCAGCCCCAGTATCGCTGTCGGTCGTCCGTGGCCCTCACCCCATCGTTTTCAGACCATCCTGTGCCGCCGTGAGCCGCCACCACTGCTTGAAGCCGCACGACCTTGTGTGCTCCAGCGTCGCTGCCGCTCCATCTCCGGCCACCATTTCTTCACCACTTCATCACCGGCCCCTTGCCATCTTAACCCACCTAATTTTGGCTCCGATTCGTCGTCGACGCCACCTCCACGAGCTCATCTCCATTTCGGCCTTTTTGGCCTTCCACCGCTGTTTCGGCCGTCACTCACGGCCAACTATCATTTCCACTAGCTTCACCACCTTCTATAGGCCCTATCCTACTGTTCCATAGTCTTCGTTTAATCCCGTGTAAATTTGGGTATATTATGTATTTCGGCTACAGTGTTTTTATACTGAGGAGTTGCTATTTTGGCGCTTCCAGCCCTCCCGTAATCCTCCAAAAATTATTATATAGCGCTGTAAGTATTTTTTCAAATATCTTTTGAGATTTTAATATATTTTTGCGCTAACTCATTTATTATTATTGTGATTGGTTGGTTGTGCTAGACTGAGTCTGAGGAGTTTTCGGGGTCGGATGGATTGGAAGTTGGAGTTGTGTTTGGTTATTGGAATTGGTTATTATATATTGTTGTTGGTCTGGTACATTGCATGTACACGCATGTTCATGTTTGTAAATTGAAAACTGAGTTTTCCTGTAATTGCATTTATGTTCATGTATTTATGAAAAATTAGGTTTTTATGTGATTTAAAAGAAAAAGAGACTGTAGGGATGGTGTTATAGTCCCGCCTGCGATTCCTGCCTACAGTGCACAGTATAACGATGATGGTAAGCAGAGATGGTGGTGTAGTTTTATCTACGATTCTCACCTACGGTGCACACGGTAGGGATGGTGGTAGAGTCCCGCCTGTAATTCCCACCTACAGTGCTCTATTGGGTTTTTGTGTTGTGTGAAAAGGAATTGTAGGGATGGTAGTGTTGCCCCGCCTGCGATTCCTGCCTACGATGCACGCGATAGGGATGGTGTGATGTCCAGACTCCCACGTACAAAAAGTCTCGGGAATCGTGACCTCAGGATGATGACAACCCGGGTCATACATCCCAACGATACGTGTTCAAGTGTGTGCAACGTACCACCAGAGCACCAAAGAGTCGCAACGGTTAAAATAAATAAATATACTAAGTACCAGAATTTTATTTAATACAAAAATTATCCAAAATAAATATCCATAATACAGCAAAAGCCAAATACATAAACAGGCGAGAAATAAATTTTATAATCCAAAACAGCAGACCACATGCCACATTCTCTAGGGAACCGATCCCACAAGTTCCACAACCTCACCTGCACCAAAATCTACAGTACCATACAATGGTACCGCAGGTCAATAATAATCTAAACGATCTCTAAGATCAAAATACATTTAATGCAACCAACATGCATGCATATGAGGATATATGCACCAAACCCAAAAATATCATTTTCCAAAAAACGATTACACAAAAATATTTATTGGACACTTTAGGCGGGAATCACAAGCGGGACTCTACCACCATCCCTGTTTACCACCATCCCTATCGCGTGTACCGTAGGCAGGAATCACAGGCGGGACTCTACTACCATCCCTGCTTACCACCATCCTTGCACATACACCGTAAGCTGGAATCGCAGGCGGGACTCAACGACCATCCCTGCTTACTACCATCCCTACAGTTCCTTTCCACACAACACAAAAACCCAATAGAGCATTGTAGGCGGGAATCGCAGGCGGGACTTTACCACCATTCCTGCTTACCACCATCTCTACCACGTGTACCGTAGGTGGGAATCGCAGGCGGGACTATACCACTATCCCTGCTTACCACCATCCCTACGCGTACACCTTAGGCGGGAATCGCAGGCGGGACTATACCACCTTTCTTACTTACCACCATCCCTACAGTCTCCTTCTTTTTTTTTCCACAAATGAAAACCCAGTTTTTAATAAACACAAATATGATTATGCGTGCATATGCAATGCATCAATCCAACAATAAATTCCAACAACCAATCCAACAGTAAATTTTAACAATAAATCCAGATCATAACACAACCAATTATAGACATAATAAACCAATCAGTGAAAAAAATATATTAAAACCTTAAAGATGTTCGGAAAAATACTTACAGCGCTTTAATATATTTTGCGGAGGATCACGAGAGAGTTGGAAGCACCAAAATAGTAACACCACAGTGTAAAAAAACTGTGGTCGAAAACACAGTGAAACCCAAAATTACACGGGGCCAAACGAAGACTTGGGAACGGTAAGGTAGGGCCTATGGGAGGTGGGGAAACTAATGGTATCGAAGGTTGGCTATGGATGGTGGCCGAAACGGCGGTGGAAGGCTGAGAAGTGAAAAACAGAGTGGGTGTTCGTTGGGGCGGCTCAGGCAACGGATCGGAGTTGAAATTAGGTGGGTTAGGACGGCAAGAGGCCGGTGAAGAAGTGGTGAAGAAATGGTGACCAGAGGTGGCCGGACGAAGGCGCAGGGACGCAAAGACCACCGCGGGTTCGAACGGAGCGTGGAGGCTAACGGCGGAAATGTGCGGTCTGGGATTTGAAGGGGAGACTCGCCGGCAGGTGGGGAAGCCGGTGGTGCGGCGGTGTCGGCCACGGACAGCCGGTGGCGGCTCAAGGAGGACGAAGCCGAAACACGAGAGAGAGAGAGAGAGAGAGAGAGNGAGGAGGAAGAAAAAGGAGATCCAGCCTTTTTAACTTGGGTTTCGAAAGTGATCCTACGAAAAAGATTTTAAAACCACTAGATAAATAAAATAATTCAAACTCAATGAGATGCTTAATTAAAACAGTAAAAATATTAAAATAAAAAAACAAGCCAATTTAAATTAAAGATCAATTTAAAATGTAAAACAATAAATAATATTAAGAAAATCCATTAAAATGATTTTCACAACTTAAAATATTATAAAATAATATTTCAAAACTCTCTTAAATTTTAAAATAAGAGAATAAATCCTTAAATTAATTAAAAAAATACCTTCGTTAAAAAAATATACTAAAATACTGGGTGTTACATTCTCCTCCCCTTAAATAAAATTTCGTCCTCGAAATTTGCGGGGTCAAACATCAACACTAAAGCAGTTACCAGTACAACACCGAATAGGTTAGAGAAGACCAAGCCATCAACAACTCCCAACAAGCATGAGTAATACTCTCCTAAGTCTACTCCTAGAGTGGCTAATGAAATCTGAAATCTACATTCCACAAGAACCTTAATACAACACCTAGAAGATTTCAATGATTTTCTTCATACAATAAACTGCTAACCTCAACCAACTCTTATGCTATAACTTCCCAAACCTTCATTGAGTTCTATACTTTTAGTAACCTAATAACGACTCTCAAAGTCAACCATCAATAAGCATAATTTACACAACCAAAGATTAATCTCTACTTACAAGTATCGACTCAAATCTTCAAATCGCCAATAGTTCCTAAAAAATCAACACGAGATTTGAATCCTTAATCATATCACAAAATACCATTGAGTGCAAGGTAGCTCAACACTTACTAACCAGAAAACTCTCACCACAATTGGTAGAAAATTCTTAATCTCCCAAAACCATGAATTAATACACTTTCCTCAAACTCATCCAGAATTCCTTCTTGATTGTACACTATCTATTATCCTTCAATACTATCAATCAATCCTGAAACCTGTCACTATAACCTCGAACTAATAATAATTATTTTCTCCTCGATCCAATCCAAATCTACAATCCTCAAATAAATACACCAACTAACTCAATACCTTCAATCCCCAAAGAAATATTCTCCTTAAAAATTCCTATATCCAAAACTTAACTCTGGTCGAACCTATTTTAATGATTAAGGCCTAATCAGTCTCCAAAATAAACCAAACTAGCACCCCGAGCCTGCATAATTAAAACTTAAATCTTAATACCAATAAATCCTCAAATCTGCAATTCTAAAACCTCAAATTAAAATAGAATCACTTTCTAAAATCTACAAAATCGAAGAACCTATATCCAGTAATAAATCAATCAACTCTCGAAGCCTTTCAAAATCTAAGACCTTAAATAATAACCAATCATTTCTTATAGTTTGCGGAACCCTAAACGTTTGGTGATATTTTCATAAATCATCCTTAAAGTTTGTTGATCTTACAACCTCCAATTCTAAAGCCTCATATCAAATTTCTATAAAATCTAAAACCTCAATTATTCTACGAAAGAGATCACCCAAACCATATTGTTCCTTATAAGTCTCGATAATACCCAAACAAACCATATTAATAAAATTCAAGCCTACGACACTAAATATTAATACCTAACAATGGCCTCCTCATTCGTACCATCTTCCTGCCATAACTTAGCCCTTAACCCCACTTAAGTCTCCGGACAAAAATTTCAGATTAGAGCAAAAGCAACACCCAAATTAAAATAAAATAATACGACATAAAAATTAAAATAGAATAAAACCAACAAAATTTAATAACATACAATAAATTAAAACCATTAAAAAAAATAACATACTTCAAATTGAATAATTTTAAATCACAATTTTAAAACTTTTTGATACTCCACCTAAGGGACATGTGGTTTTACCCAGAGCTGAACTGCTCTGATACCACCTGTGACGCTCCGACTTCCACGTACAAAAAGTTTCGAGAATCGTGACGTCAGGATGATGACAACCCGGGTGATACATCCCAACGATACGTGCTCAAGTGTGTACAACGTACCACCAGAGCATCAAAGAGTCGCAGCGGTTAAAATAAATAAATAAATTAAGTACCAGAATTTTATTTAATACAAAAATAATCCAAAATAAATATCCATAATAAAACAAAAGCCAAATACATAAACATGAGAGAAATAAATTTCATAATCCAAAATAGTAGACCACATGCCACCTTCTCTAGGGAGCCGATCCCACAAGTTCCACAACCTCACATGCACCAAAATCTACAGTACCATAAAATGGTACCGCAGGTAAGTAATAATCCAAACGATCTTTAAGATCAAAATACATTTAATGCAACCAACATGCATGCATATGAGAATATATGCACCAAACCCAAAAATATCATTTTCCAAAAAACGATTACACAAAAATATTTATTGGACACTGTAGGCTGGAATCACAGGCGGGACTCTACCACCATCCCTGCTTACTACCATCCCTACCGCGTGTACCGTAGACGGGAATCGCAGGCGAGACTCTACCACCATCCCTGCTTACCACCATCCCTATACGTACACCGTAGGCGAAAATCGCAGGCGGGATTCTACCACCATCCCTACCGCGTGTACCTTAGGCGGGAATCGCAGACGGGACTATACCACCATCCCTATGCGTACACCTTAAGCGGGAATCGCAGGCGGGACTATATCACCGTTCTTGCTTACCACCATCCCTACAGTCTCTTTCTTTTTTTTTTTTTTTTTTTTTTTTCCACAAATGAAAACTCAGTTTTCAATAAACACAAACATGATTATGCGTGCATATGCAATGCACCAATCTAACAATAAATTCCAACAACCAATCCAACAGTAAATTCCAACAATAAATCCAGATCACAACACAACCAATCACAGACATAATAAACCAGTCAGTGAAAAAAATATATTAAAACCTTAAAGATGTTCGGGAAAATACTTACAGCGCTTTAATATATTTTTCGGAGGATCACGAGAGAGCTGGAAGCGCCAAAACAGTAACACCACAGTGTAAAAACACAGTGGCTGAAAACACAGTGAAACCCAAAATTACACGGGGCCAAACAAAAACTTGGGAACAGTAGGGTAGGGCCTATGGGAGGTGGGGAAGCTAATGGTATCGAAGGTTGGCCGTGGGTAGCGGCCGAAACGGCGGTGGAAGGCCAAGAAGTGAAAAACGGAGTGGGTGTTCGTTGGGGTAGCTCCGGCGAAGGATCGGAGCTGAAATTAGGTGGGTTAGGACGGCAAGAGGTCGGTGAAGAAGTGGTGAAAAAATTGTGGCCGAAGGTGGCCGGACGGCGGCGCAGCGACGCAAAGACTGCCGCGGGTTCGAACGGAGCGTGGAGGCTAACAGCGGCAAGGTGTGGTCTGGGATTTGAAGGGGAGACTCGCTGGCAGGTGGGGAAGCCGGTGGTGCCTGCGGTGTCGGCCATGGACGGCCTGCGGCGGCTCAGGGAGGACGAAGCCGAAACACGAGGGAAAGGAGAGAGAGAGAGAGAGGGAGGTATCGGGCTAGGGGGAATCCGAAGGAGAAGAAAGAAAAAGAAGAAAAAAGGAGAAAAGAAAAAGAAAAAGGAAAAAAAGAAAAAGAGGAGGAAGAAAAAGGAGATCCAGCCTTTTCAACTTGAGTTTCGAAAGTGATCCTATAAAAAAGATTTTAAAGCCACTAGATAAATAAAATAATTCAAACTCAATGAGATGCTCAATTAAAACAGTAAAAATATTAAAATCTAAAAGCAAGCCAATTTAAATTAAAGATCAATTTAAAATGTAAAACAATAAATAATATTAAGAAAATCCATTAAAATGATTTTCACAACTTAAAATATTATAAAATTATATTTCAAAACTCTCTTAAATTTTAAAATAAGAGAATAAATCCTTAAATTAATTAAAAAAAAACCTTGGTTAAAAAAATACATTAAAATACAGGGTGTTACAGATGTTGGTAAGCAGGGATCATGGTAGAGTCCCGCTTATGATTCCCGCCTACAGTGTCTGAAAAATATTTTTGTGTAAATCATTTTCTGAAAAAATGACGAATTATGTTTTTGGGTCAAAAATGAAATTTTGGCGTGTGTTGAAAAATATTCATTTTTTGGAGAAAAATAATATTTTGAATCTGGTGCATAGTACATCATATGCATGTATGGTTGGTAGCATTAAATGTATTTTGACTTTAGAGGTTGTTTAGATTATTATTTACCTGCGGTACCATTTTATGGTATTGTAGATTTTGGTGCAGGTGAGGTTGTGGAGCTTGTGGGATCGGCTCCCTGGAGGAGGTGACATGTGGTTATTGTTAATTTGAATTATGGAATTTATTTCTCGCTTGTTTATGTATTTGGCTATAAATTTTGGATATTTATTTTGGATAATTTTTGTATTAAATAAAATTCTGGTACTTAGTAGATTTATTTATTTTAACCGCTACGACTCTTTGGTGCTCTGGTTGCACGTTGCATACACTTGATCACTTATCGTTGGGATGTGTGACCCGTATTGTCATCATCCTGACGTCACGACTTCTGTATTGTTTTGTACATGGGAGTCGGAGCGTCACAATGGCAATATCAAATGAAAGTGAACCTAGCAATGTGCGCCTTCGATGTCGGATCGGGAAAGCTCCTGAGGTTCATGGTGTCCGAATGAGGTATTGAGGCCAATCTCGAGAAGGTGGACGCCATCTTTAGTATGGCTCCACCACGAAGCATAAATGAAGTACAAAGGTTAGTTGGGCGAGTTTCTGCGCTGAGCAGTTTTGTCTCAAGATCGACTGACAAATGCCTACTATTTTTTAAAGTCTTGTGGAAAGCGAAAACATGGGATGACAACTGCGATCAAGCATTCGGAGCCCTTAAAAAATACCTCACAAGCCCACCGCTGCTTAGCCAACCCAGGTACGAAGAAACGCTGATCTTATACATGGCTATCTCTCACTAGGCGGCTTCCTCAATACTGATACATGAGGAAGAATGGATCCAAAGGCCGATTTACTACGTCAACCGGGCATACTGAGGGGCCGAAGCCTTGTATCCTCGCATAGAGCAATTAGCCTTTGCATTGGTAGCAACCACAAGAAAGCTATGCCCATACTTTCAGGCTCACCCTATAAGAGTCCTCACAGAGATCCCTTAAAGAAGGTATTGCAACGGTCGGATGCTTCGGGACGCCTCATGAACTGGGCTGTGGAATTGAGCGAATTCAATAGCAACTGCACTCCTCGAAATACCGTGAAGGGGTAGGTGTTAGCGGACTTTGTCGCCAAGTTTACTAGATTCCCGATAGTGGATGATGGTGTTCATCCAACAAAATCTTGGCAAGTATTTGTCGACGGCTCATTTTGCAGGCAGGAAGGGAAGTAGGAGTGCACATCATGACTTCCAAAGAAGAAGAGCATAATTACACTGTTAAATTGGCTTTTAAGATAATGAATAATGAAGTAGAGTACGAGGCGCTGCTTTCAGCATTGCAGGTGGCCAGAGCCTTAAAAGCCACCGAGATCAAAGTATGGGCCGACTTTCAAATGGTAGTAAACTAAGTACAGGGAGATTTCGTCGTTAAGAGCGAGAAGCTAAGGAGGTACCTCGCATTGGTAGAAGCTGAACGGTCTCATTTAAAGTATTTCCAAATTCAGCAAATACCAATGATGGAAAATCAAAAGGCAGATAAACTGGCACGCGCGGCATCCAGACAGGAAGACTTTACCTTGTCGGATAACACAGTGGTTAGGATAGTGGAAGTGCTCGCTGTCCAGATTGAGGTTATGACAATACAACCCGGGACCCGAACTGGGTAGTAAGCATAGTCAAATATTTGGAAACTGGGAAGCACAATACGTGTTAGTAGAAATATATGAGGGAATCTGTGGGAACCATTTGGAAGGACGGGCACTAGCCGAGCAAGTGACGAGAGCGGGTTACTATTGGCGCCAAGCTCTCCGAGACGCAAAAAGCTATGCACAAAAGTGTCAAAAATGCCAAGAGTACTCCCAAATTCCCCATTGCCCTCCAGCGAAGTTGACGTCGATCACCTCACCCTGGTCGTTCGCCCAGTTAGGGCTTGATCTGGTCAGCCCACTTCCCCCAAGCAAAGGGGGGTTAAGTTCGTAGTGGTGGCGATTGATTACTTTATCAAATGGGTAAAGGCTGAAGCCTTAGCCAGCATCACCGCAAGCAATATTAAGTGATTCCTGTTGAAATCAATAGTTTGTAGGTTCGGTGTCCCACACACTATCATCTCAGACAACGGGAGACAGTTCGACTTTGATCATTACTGAAATTGGTGCCGAGACTTGGGGATTGAGTTTTGATACTCGTCCCCGGGGCACCTGCAGTCCAATGGACAAGTTGAGGCAACTAACAAGATGCTGATGGGAATACTGAAGAAACAACTTGACGACAAAAAATGTGCATGGGCTGAAGAACTCCCCGTCGAGCTCTGGGCCTATCACGATAAAGACGCTAACTAGAGAAACCCCCTTCACACTCACCTACGGACATGAGGCAATGCCACCATTAGAAATTGGACTCCCCACGTATAGAGTTCAACACTTCAAACAAGAGTTCAATGACAGAAGACTGTAGGAACAATTGGACCTGCTAGAAGAAGTCCAACTAGAAACAAAGATAAAGGTCGCATCCGACAAATGAAGGGCTAAGAGGTGTTTCAACAAGCATGTACGACCGAGGACATTCCAAGTAGGGGAACTAGTACTCAAAGAAATGGGAACAACGACACGGGATTAAGGAAAACCGGCCCCCGTTGGGAAGGTCCCTACGTGGTCATCGCCACAAATCAACCAGGTTCCTATCGCCTCCCCGTCGAGTACCTGCGAAAATATTACTACTAAGCCAACTCTTTTGTCATAATTTCTATACCTTCATATGGAAATTGCTGGACTTAATCCAAATATGTATTTCGTCTTGTCTCAATTATTGGTTTCAGGAGTGTAATGTAACAAGGAAATCGGTTTGCAAATCAGTAAGGTCAACGTTGTCAAATGAAAACTTCAACAACTTACCTTCCCGCGAGACAAAAATAGAAGGGTAGGCCTAAAATGTTGCCTTATCCCTCTCGAGGAGGAGTGCGGGTTGGCCCTTGGTTACCCGAAGATAAAACTTACTTTCCTCGTAGGCGTTAACAGGTGGGAGCGGGTCCAATAACATACTGCTAGAAACAACTTACCTCCCTGCGGGATACCATAGGGAAATGTAGGCCTTAGGGTTGCCTTGTCCCTCCCAAAGGGGAAAACGGGGTCAGCTTACGGCTGCCCGAATAACTTTTCCAGACCTCCGCTGTGACAAAGTGTGAGATTAGTGCCAGCTTGACCCAAACCTACCATTTCCTGTGATGTCAACGAGCAGGAGCAGGTCCAGTAACAAATTGTCCGACGAACAACTTCCCTCCCCACAAATGATGATAGGTGAGCAGGCGGCTTAGCCTCCTCGTCTGGGAGAGTGGGACCAGCTCAAGGTGGTTAGATTTTATAGAAGGCCTACCTGTCTCCCATGGCCTTGGTGTCATCTTAGTAGTAGTCGTTAGGGGTGAGCATCGGTCGGTTCGGACCAAGAAAATTGGACCAGACCGGTCATTTTGGACCAAACCGTTGGTCCGGTCCAGTCCAATCCATTTTTTTTTTGGACCGAATGAATTCGGTCCGGTCCACGGTCTGGCTGTTTTTCGGACCGGACCGGACCGGACCGAATGTATTTCTATATATTTTTTATATATAATTAATTATATATATAATTATACTATATTCTAATTAAGTATAGACTATTAATACTATTATATATTTATATAGTTATACTAATGGTTATATTAGTTGTTATATTAGTTTAGTTAACTATATTATAGTGGTTTATTATAAGTTATAAGTTTATAAGAAATTATAACTATATTATATATTAGTATAAGTTATAATGATTTAGTATAGTTATAAGTATAGACTATAGACTATAGTTATACTTATACAATTATACTTATACTAAATTACTAATATTACTAATATATAGCTATAGCCTATAGCCTAAACTATATTACTAATAGTCTAATACTTTATACTAATACTATTATATAGTTATACTATAATTGTCATTATAGTATTAGAATCATAAATTATACTATAGTTATACTTATACTAATATTACTAATATATAGCTACACTATATTACTAATAGTCTAATACTTTATACTAATACTATTATATAATTATAATTTATATTAATCATGATTCATAATAACTAATCACTATAAGTCTATGACTATATATATTTAGTATCAATGTATTAATATAATCTTTAATGTATTACTAATATTATTAAGTATTAAACATTATAGTATAAATTATAATATATGTATAATTTATAAATTTATAATAGTATGTATAATTAAATATTTTATTCTTATTTATAGTAGTATGTTAAGTATGTATCTTTCTCAATTATAGATATAATATGTATGGATAATTAAATTATTCATACTTATTGCTTCAGATACAAAATGTTAAAAGTTGTATATGGCTCATTATGCATTAACATAGTTTAAGTTAGTAATAAAGTAATAATTAACATCATCAATAGTATAATTTTTATCTAATTTATTATCATTGACCATATAAAATATTTTTTTATTGAGTTTGTTACATAATCTACATTAATAAATCACTTCGTTTAATTTAGTATTGTAAATAATTTTTTTATTAATTGATTTAAAAAAAAAGGCCGGACCGAATGCATCGAACCGAACCGGACCACCGGTCTGGTCTGGAGTGTTCGGTCCGGGCCGGTCTAGTCCAATTGATGGACCAAAAACCCATCGCCAGACCAAACCGGATCGGACCGTGTGCACCCCTGGTAGTTGGTCACTACACTAAGTATCACCTTTTTTTGGCGTTAACCCATCCCTATACTGCCCAAGGGGTGGCTCAATTTTTTATGGATAGTGTGTTCCAATTGCATGGACTTCCTAACTCTATTGTTTCATATTGAGACCCCATATTTTAATGCTATTTCTGTAGGAACTTATTTACCTTGCAGGGTTCAACACTGAGTTTTAGCTCAGCATATCACCCCAGTCTGATGGATAAACGAAGGCTCTCAACAAATGCCTACCTATGTTGCTACACAGGGACAAAACAGAAGGAATGGAGCAAATGACTCTCAATGGCAGAATGGAGCTACAACAGTTCCTATCATACATCCACAAAGATCTCACCTGTTGAAGCTCTGTACGGTTACCCCCCACCTCGCCTACTGTCATATGTGCTAGGGACTTCATCCACAAAAGTCGTGGATCAGTTTCTAAGATCAAGAGAAAACATTAAGGAACTATTAAAGGCCAAACTTGAGTGGGTTCAAAATCGAATGAAAGTCTTTGCAGATCGTAAGAGGATGGAGAGAAAATTTGAATTTGGTGAATGGGTGTACTTATGTTTACAACCCTACCGCCAATATTCAATCACGAGATGTCGCAAAGTTAAAAATGAGGTAGACATTATATAGAGATGAGATGAAATGAGATAGTTATCCACACTAATTAACACTAATTTGGGCATCAGCCTTACTTACTAAATGTAATACCAACATTATATGATACCGGCGCGATTGGATCTAAGGATGACATCATAAGCCCAATAAAATATGACTTTCGAGGTAAGTAGAGAATGGCTATTTATTCATTTCTCTCATTATCTCCATTTCCAAAATTCTTTTAATTGGACCCAATTTCATCATCTTGAATTCTGACTTAAGCATGCACATGACTTGGTTAATCTGAATTCTATCCTTACAAGCAACAAGCATGTTATCCACATATAACAATAGATATGTTCGATTTCCTTCAGAGAATATTGTGACAACCATTTGGAAGGCTATGAACAATTGTTGTGTGGAAGGAGCTTATGAGGATCAAAATGATGTACTTGGGTTGGGGAAAGTAGCACAGGTTATTTGGTTGAGATGCTTTTGTCGGCATGCAGCATGTAACAAGTAGAAACTGGCAGGATACAGTGGAAGCTTGGTTTCATGAAGGCAGCAAAGTCAACAACCATGGGCCAGCTTATTAGTATTATTCCTTCCATCATCACATGGCAACTTTGGACTAGGTGAAGCAAAGTTCGAATGGAGAATATGGCAGTGTCGGCCAAGGATGTCTGGCACAATGTGAAATTTTGGATTGCCAGAGCTGCATCTAAGTTAAAGAGCACAAAACCTCTTTCTAGACATGATGAACAAGTGTTTGCGAATATGAATATTCCTTACAAATCTCCAAGAACTAAAATTGTCCTTATTGTGAAGTGGTTAAGATAGACGCGTGGTTGGTTTAAGCTAAATGTCGATGGGAGTTCTCGAGAAAATCCAGGACAAATAGGGGCTGGTGGTGTGATTCATTTTGACCAAGGTTCCTTAGTGATGGCTTTTTTGGTGTACCTTGGTCAATGCACATGTAATTTTGCAGAATGTATGACACTCTATGCTTAGGAGTCTAGGCATATTAATATCCAAATATATAAGCCGATAGAGCAACTCTTAATTTTTTTTTTAAAAGTAGATCATTATCCTTCATTAAGATAGGACATATAAATATGACTTAGAAATAAACCAATTACAATCGTTAATAACATCTGAGTACACATATGTGTCTGACATGGTCTAGTTTAGATAGTAAATCTCTAAATATTTAAGTCTTAGAGAAAATATCACTTCTGTACATGATAAAAGTTATACAACCCCCATATCGCGACAAAGTAGGGTAGGGTACATCAAACCCAACCTTCCGACAACTCTTACTTTAGGGGAAATAAAAAAAAAAAAAAAACTAATGGAGGCTAGCTAGGAGATTTCCTCGAGTACTGCGCTGCTATGTATTCAAATTTTTAGGTTTAATTTAGATTTAGGACAGCTAGCTAATCTAGCTAATTCCATGTTAAATCAGAAATTACGTACATGATAGGTAATAAACAAATTAAATATTTAATTTACATTCTAACAATGGAGTCAGGTAATTGATGCATTTTGGCGACAATTTTTTTCGTTTAAAAAATAGTAGAAGAATTATAATCACCTAGCTAATTTATAATATATCACTTTCAATTTTTTAGACTATCAATGTTGAGAATTAATACTACTCAAAAATTAGCTAGGGTTCCTTTTTTTTTTCAGTTATGTAAACGTAGGAAGAAAAATATTTGTATAGCCCTAGAGTGTACAAATCCATGCACGGAAGTCATTTAATTTGAAAGAAAGTGAGACCCATTAAAAAAATAAAAAAAAAACCTCTGGTGAGTTTTACTTTTTCCAAAAACTTGAATAACACTTGTATCTAATGTTACTGGGACAAAAGTAGTTGAAAGTAGAAGGCTTAATGATTAGATTGAGGCTGATATTGTTCAGCCTACGAGAAATAGAGATGAGATAGAGAATTACTTTGCATTAAGTTGGGTTTGATTCTCAAATTTAGCTGAGCTTAATTGAGTTCAATTTAATTTTAAATTAAGTCTAATATCTAAATACATAACTCTCAAATTACTAAACTCATCCCAACTCAAAATTTGCTTACACGTGAGACCCACAATCTTTTTTAACTTAAAACATCTATATAGTAGAACCCACAACTTTTTTTTAATTTTCTATAAAAAGTATTAAATTCATCTTAACATCTAAACACACTT
This sequence comes from Pterocarya stenoptera, assembly GCA_003123785.1. Classification (NCBI taxonomy): domain Eukaryota; kingdom Viridiplantae; phylum Streptophyta; class Magnoliopsida; order Fagales; family Juglandaceae; genus Pterocarya; species Pterocarya stenoptera. Next base: position 114,930 of record QEOT01004439.1, read on the forward strand.
TAAACTCAGTTTAGATGAATCCTATATAACTCCTTCCACTATTCAACTCACTACTATTTATAAAAAATTCAATTCAACTGAGCTCAACTTAACATCTAAACGCAACTTAAATCTTCCAAGAGAAATGAATATAACAGTTTATCTCTCTGCACGGAGGATGATCATGTGATGATCTAAACACTGAACAAGATTATTGAAGGAACTACAAGTATGCACAAGAAAAACTTGTTCCATTTGCCCGGGTTTTAGTACATCTAAACAAATCGATCAAATTTACAAACTAGCTAGAACAGCATATAATTAATGCATGATGCCTTTAAGATAATTTCATATATTTTTT
>QEOT01004447.1:3513-50564 GCA_003123785.1 Pterocarya stenoptera
GGGGGGGGGGGGGGGGGGAGGAGGGTAAGCACTGTGCATCTATACCACACTTGACATGTCGTTTGTTTGCATGCAGTACTGCTGGGGGGTGTCTATGTATATATATTTCCACGCTAGCTGTAGAACCTCTACTTCGTTAGGATATTATTGCCATGTGTGATTTAGAACTTGACATTGGTTCTCTCTGGTGTTTAATTAGAAGTTAGAACTTGATATTAGTTCCACCTTAACGATTTTGTCTGAATATTAGGGCATACAGCATAAATGCTTGTAAGATACCTCCTCAATCCATTCAAATTGTTCGTACGAGATTACTTAAGTGGAAGAAATTCTTGTTCGTTATAATAGTTTTAGGCCCCGTTGGATATATATATAAACAGTTTCATCTCATCTCATCTCATCTTATTTCATCATTATAAATTTTTTAAATTTTCAACAAAATATAATAAACAATTCAAACTTTTTCAAATCCCAGAATAATAATAATATTAAAAATAATATTTCAATAATATTTTTTTTAACTTTCATCTAAAATCATCTCATGTCATCTTACCCAAACGAAACTTTAAGAGGCTCCAATTACCATTTGACTAGTATGGGAGTATGGGGCCCAAATGTACCTACCCTTGGAGCATTACATGTTTGTGTTTGAAATAAAATAAGATCTAATGCATATCACATCCACTATGCATGCTTAAGCAACCAAGCCGAAATAGGAGCTTAAGCCAATTTCCAACTCGTTGATATCTCCCTAATCAAGCAGTACTTTTTTAAAAGAATATCTCAAAAGAATAATGTTCCTATGCATCCTGAATTTGTTTTAACCACTCATGTATTTATTTATTTTTTTTAAAAAAAATTCTTAATAGTTTAGGAAGTAACTATCATAATTGTATTTTCTTTTTAAATATTATATTTAAATATGTTTAAAAATTGTTTGAAATTAAAAAAAAAAAATACAATTTGTACTGAGCGGCACACAGAGTGGGCACCACTCATCTCAAAATACATGCAAACTACAAAAGAAATCGGTAGTTTTGGAAAGCTAGTGCAAGACAAACCGAAAACGAAAGCAACAACCTAGCTAGTCATCGATACAAATGTTAAGGAGAGGCTAATATTTTTACAGAGGAATTTCATTGCCCATGAAGAATGCTTGTTTCAATTTTGTCCACAAATTGAACTTAAGCCAAAGAGTTCAACGATCAAACAATTAAACAGGCCACGTGGTCCGAGCAAAATAATAGCAGTACTAGCAATCAGCTACCTACAATTATTGATAAACGACAGCCATATTATTTGTGGCACTGCTTTTATGACTGGCTGGGAGCTTTTCCGGACTAAACATTCTCAGAAAGCCTGTCTCCCAGTCACATTCCAAGATGATGAATCGTTCAAGGGCATCCAAGGAGTAAGAGGAGGAGTATGATATTATCTTGGTCCAAAAGAAAACCTTCCAAATTTGTCAGAACTCATAGATTCTACGCCATTGGTCCATTCAACTAGGGTGCGAAGAATCCAGAGCAAAGTCCAAGTTCATGTGAGCTGGCCTGGGCGAGGCTTATGGTCGCAATGCGAGCATAAGTTGAGAACATAGACCACATTGCACATGCTACATACTGAATACCAGTACTATGACAGCCTAGCTAGTTGGCTCGTGACAAATGAAAATAGTACATCCCCAAGACCATACATGAATCGGCCAAGATCTACATCTTCAGACAAGAGTTATGGTCCCCATCAACAATTCTCCCTATCCAATAACATGCCATTAAAATATTTGACGTGGTCGTAAATGATGGGTAATCTTCCAAAACAATGGCAGCCATTTGTGTACAGAGAGGCCACAGATGATTTTACATGAATAACGTCATTCACGAAAGCTAAAATAATGAAAATGCTGACCAAAATTCATCTCAAACTCTTGAATGACATAATAACTATTGTGCTCCAGGAATACCAAAACACTCCCGATGTAAGCATATCTACTGAAAATTCTAAAAAAAGAAAAAGGAGAGTGCAAAGAATTATTGACCTTGTTCTACTCAACTGATTGTAATTTCTAGTTTTGGCTTCAACTATTAACTATATATTGTCTCCAGAAACAGTAGCATGCCTGGGCTTGATGCAATACACACGGGAACCAATGTGCTTTACTTCAAGACCACCATTCTCACAGCCTGTAAAGAAGAGGGACTCATCCTCCTTCCCAATTCTGCGCCTCCAGCTCATTAAAAATACTGGCTGGGGCAACCTGACCCCTGCTTCTGCAGTAAGAGGCATAACAATATCAGCAAGATTAGCAATTCAGTCCATCACATATGTACACATAATTTTTTTTATCACTGTACCGCCATTCTGTTCAATCTCCATCCTTTTAACTGCTTTGCTATCCTTGGGCTTGTAAGATTTGAGAAGAAAGGACAGAGTCTTTATCAAGTTTGTGTACTGTTTCACATCTACAAGAAGACAGAAAAAAACACATTAAGACCTGTTTTTTCTTTTTTCAGAGAGGGATATGGAGGGCAAACAGGATGGGGCAGAGGATACGGCGCTAGAAGTGTGTAATTAACCCCTAGGGGTTTACTCAAGTAACCTAGGTTGGCTCAAGTGGTAAAGACCTTGGTCTTGCTGGTATGCTCCCTCCAAGGTCCAAGGTTCGAATCCCACTGGGGGAAACAATCTCTAGGAGTCACCGGATTGAGGGGGTTCTCTTAAATTACCCGAAATGCACTTGCAGGAAACTCATAGCTGAGGGCCTGTGCATCCCCGTGATTAGTCGAGACGCTATTCCCGAACACCCGGTGCCAATAAAAAAAAAGTAATTTCCTGTTTTCCAGGCACAGAGACAAGACAAACACTAGCTCTTTCCCTCTAAGTTGGAAATTAATTCGAGGTTTTCTACCATAAAATTCTCATCGATTTACATTGTTCATAATCAAGTTGAAAAATTAATCCAAGAATCACAAAGCCAAAGAGTCCAAAAATATCGTGAACAGACTTTATCATCTTACCAATGCTCAAAAATCTTTACAAAACTACTAAAACCATTGAAGTAATTACGTAATCAGGGATGACTTGGGAAAGAGTTCTTCACTGGAAGAGCCATATTGGTCTTCAACACCAATATCTCAAGAAATTCCAAACCTCCAGACTGTAATACATGGAACTCGTAGCTTTGGATGGTGGGTTTCTCCCCCAATTTGCCAGTCTAATTTTATGCATGGCTTTTTTTCTTTTGTTTTAATGGCCAATTTCTGTCAGTGCATATCGTGTACTTTGAAGTGTTCATTGCATGAAAATATCCCCTATCTCCCCCACAAAAAAAGGCCAGTTTAATTGAGTGAAATAAAAAAGATCAGAAGCTTACACAATAAGATATCACTAGCAATAATCAGGTCCCAATCTGGGTCAGTGATAGGAAAGGTTTCTCCCCATGTATCTGTAAACAGAAGCGTGGTCTGGTATTAACGACAACTACACCAAAATAAAATCAATTACGAAAATCCAATAACAGTGAATGAGAAATGCCACATTCTACAGAGTGATTGCATTAAAAAACTTGTACTCCTCAGTAATTGACCACATATGACTCACAAGTTAGCGGGCATTAAAAGAGAACCCACGCTTTATGTGAGGAAGGACAGGTGTAATCCCGTTAGCCCTGCAGTTATGAGCTACATTCTCTTCAATTTCCTGGTCATCATAGTCTGATGTCGTGATGTCAAGACAAAAAGACTTTCGGAGATATATGGCCAAAGCACCAGTGCCACTGCCATTAAAAAGAATGCTTAGAATCTACAGACAAACATTAAACCTTTACACATCAAGTTTAAAAAGAGAGAACTTAATATATTGCACACTAATCAAGAATAATTAAGTGTATCCTATTCTTTTTTATCGGTAATTAAGTGTAGCCTATTTAATGTAAGCAATAAAAAACAAATATCAGAAGATAAAGAAACCTAAAATGAGCAGTAACCACTATTAAAAATTCAATAAGGCATATTTGGTTCATATCCCAAGCCACTGCCTCAATGAATTCATGCTGCAGAAGAATGAGTCACTGATGCACAAACCGCATACATAAACACAAAGTTTGGGTGTTGACATGTATTCATTACCCATATTGCTCCAACCAGGCTAGAGTCAAAAGGTACATCCACATAATAGATAGAATATGGAGTAGTCGCAAATAAACAACAAAACAAGATTTTACTGCACATAACAAAATCAAGGAGCAAAAAAAATCACTATCAACAGGAGTGCCAGTCACATGCTAAAGACTGCCAAGAATGAACCAATATGGTCACAATGTCATCAAATACTAACAACGACGAGCAATAGACCCACCTGCCCAATTCAATGCATCGCCGGCCTTCTATCCATGAACGGTGCTGAACCAAAAATTCTGCAAAAGCAAATGTCCCAGGCCAGAGTAAATTGGCATTCAACTGGTGAAACGAAAATTCCCGGATGAACAACTCCTACATACAAGCAAACGCATGGGTAGTGTAAGAACAGGAATATAACCCGGTTTAAATGCCCAGTTGGCTAGCTAGCTATGTGGAAGTGCAGGTTTGCATTTTCGCTTATGAACTCCCGAAGAAGGAAAAAGAAATGCCCTTATGGGTAGAATTTTCGCACAAACAAACCAAACCCAATTTAGCAAATTAATCCAAATTAACAGTATTGATCATGTAAAGGAATAAGCTTTACCATTCCGGGAAATTCATGCCTCCTCTCCTCGTAGCTTTGCTGAGCCTCTGTCTTCTCATTATCTACAAGGAAATGGGCAGGATTTGTAAGTGATATGAAACGAACAGAGCGAGAGAGCTATATGAAATCATTAAAAATAAAAAGAGCGCGACAGAGTACGAGAAGAAGTGTCATCTTCGTCGGGGAAAAGCGAAGATGGAGAGAATAAAGCTATGTCCATTCTCTTGCTTGTTTTTCGTTCTTTTTCTTTCAATCCAGGCTGCCGCTACAGACCAGAGAGGCCAGACCTAGCCAACGCTTCCTTCTCTGTTTCCTTCCTGGCCCCGCACGCCGTGTATTGACCCCAACGCCGAGGAACCCAGTGAACGAAGTAATTAAGAAAACGACATGCCGTTTCGCCGCCACAGGATCTTCTACTCTTCTTGTTTGTTTTTAGAGATGAGATGAGATGAGTTTAAAAAAATTGAATTGTTTATTTTATTTTGTATTGAAATTTGGAAAATTTGTAATGATTAGGTGAGAGAATATGAGATGAATTTGAAAAAATTGAATTGTTTATTTTATTTTGTATTGGAATTTGAAAAAGTGTAATGATGAAATTGAGATAAGATGAGATGAGATGAGATGAGGGTTTCCCGAAAACAAACAAGATCCGAACTCTTGTCATGATGATGTGATTTTGTTAATGTTCTCTACTTTCATGTTCACTGATTTTGTAATTTATCCGAGTGAGTTCACATATGATGGCATTCACTTTGAAACCGAGTAGGTTTGAGTTTAATAGTTCAATTTGAAATCTAATTATTAGATGAGTAATAGTAGAATGTGCAAGCGTCGTGTAATCACTTTAAAAAAGAGTAGGGTCTACTATTAAAAAATTAATTTTTTTTATGTAAGTCCTGTATTTACTCACTTCTTTCAAAGTGCTTGTGCACTACATGATTGCAATTATCATTTGTCTTATTAGATTGGCTGTGAGTTTTTCATTTAAGCATTGGCTGGTCTTTTTGGTTGGTTCAGATCTGTGCTAGGCATCAGGGTTGCATGGAATGGGAATTTTTTATAACTTTCATTGATGGTATGGGGCTATTGGATTTCTATTGAAAATAAGATTGTGGCCCTGGGATTTTGAAGGAAATACAAAGAATAAATTGATAAAGTTGGGAACTTTATGTAAATCAGAGTGACTAACTTGGTAATTGAAAAAAGTAAGCATTGCCAAAAGCAAAGGATTGCTTGCAATTCCCTACCCTGTTGCAGGTAATTCAAGCAGAACAATGCAGGCAATTAAAGTCTCTCCAGTTGTTTGGCTACCTCCCATTTTATTACAAGATTCTTCTCATTTTAGATTTTATCTTACAAGAGTTTGATTTTGACATTATTTTGTAACCTTCAAGTAGTTGAGGTCCACATTGAGCAAGCAATTCAAATCCATCGAACAAATCCTTTCCTAGATGTTTGTTATATACTACACTCATACCCCATCATGTGAATATGGTATTATCCATTAACAACTTTTTTTTTTCTTTCAGAAAAATAAGAATTGATATCGAGATTATAAATCATGTTATATCAACGTAATGAGGTAAGATATGCTATGCATCAGTTACTATTCACCCCACACTTGATGTAGCTTCTTTTTTTTTTATGCCAAACCCATCACCGACCTCTCTCTCTCTGACCTCTCTCTCTCAAGCTTTCTCTCCCTCTTCAACCTCTCTTTCTTCGACCTTTCAAGGGAGGGAAAAAATGTAGAACCAGTTCACTTGTTAGTGGACTCGGTTCACACGTATGGTGTGGGGTATGGGGTTTGGCAGAATGGCTGATGAGAAGATTTATTCTAATAAAATATATATAAAATGAGAATGTAGTAACCTAACAAATTTTTCCTCTAAACATAACGTTTTTCTTTCTCTAAACATAACATTTTCTCTCTCTAAACATGATAATAATGTACTCATGAAACATGGAATACTTGAGGTTGAGTTATAAGATTTTTAAATTGAATTTAAATTTCAAATCAATTATGATTTCAAATTCAAAATTTTAAATAAATTTAAAAATCTTATTTAGGTTTAGTGCAAATCCAAATAAGAAATTTAATAAAAAAGCCCCACTCACTCCCAAAAAAAAAAAACCTCTAAATCTAAATTTCATCTTTTCATCTCATTCCCTCATTTCTCAGTTTATTTCTCTTCCTTCAAGATCGAAAAAGTCAAATCTATAGTTTTTCTGCGACTATTGAGAGACACTCGCAGCACAAGAAAACTCTCAGGCAGCAAATCGTTCGGAGGATAGCAGCAATTTTGCAAAGATCACCACACGCACCGGATCATAGAAGCCGCCACTACCAGATCTTTCATATCTACTTTTGTGGTTTTGAAAAAAGACAAGCTTGTCACCTTCACATGTCGTCAAAGTCTATCAGAATTAGTCCAAACTGTAATCCATCCTTTTTCATTCTTTTTTTCCTTATTGTATACTAAAAATAAAATAGGAATTCGTCTCTTAGACAATTTGTCCATAGAGATTGAGTCCTCCCTTTTTATAAAGATTGAGGTTAAGTCTTTATTTAGGCAAAATATTATCTCTTGTACATTTGTCTATAGACAGTATCAATAGTAATAAAGTCTACTAGTGTATTGGTTGAGTTCCAAATAGTTAATATGGGAATATCCCAACATGTATCTGATCATGGATGTAAATTTTTCTTCATAAATAAATGAATGATGGCATTTCTCTTTTTAAAAAAAGAATAAATAAATAAATAATTTAATATATGAACCAAACAAGGGATTTAGATTTTAAGGACTCAAATCCAAATTCGCCTTCTCAAGTCCACCATCCAACACACCATAATGGTAATATTTTTAACTGGATAATGATAAGAAATAATCTTGGGAGAAGCCACTATTTAGTAGGGGTGGCAATATGTGACACAATCCGTTAACCCAACACGAACACGATACGATAAAAGCGGGTTAAGGTTTAACCTTAATGGGCGGGTCAAAACGGGTTGACCCGTTAAGACACGATTGCTTAACGGGTCACTAATGGGTCAACCCGTTAAGACCCGTTAAAAAAATTAAATTTACTTTTATACCCTTGACCTAAAATTCAAAAAACCCTAAACCTAAAAGTTACCTAACCCACGCCGCCTCCCTCACTTTTCTAACTTTTTCCAACTCTTCTTTTTCTCACGCCGCACCCCCTCTCTTCGTCTTCAACCCATCTCAGTGATCTCAAGCGGCGACTACCTCTCCCCTCAGTTCTCATCTCTCGCCGCCCCTCCCTGGCCGCCCCTCATCAGTTCTAACTTTGAAGTCTTAAGTTTCTAACTTCTCACGCCACCCCCTTCTTCGACTTCAACCTAGTACCCACAGCTCCGCCATGCTCACAGTGCTATTCTTGGCCTCTTCACGCCGTCCAGTTCTCTTCAAGCCATCCGTCGCCCACGCAGACTCAGAGTCACGGACTCACGCCGCCCGTCACCCACTGTAAGTCGATTCAGCCGAGATTTCTACTTTACCTTTACCTATTGTTTGGTTGCCGAGAAAAAAGAAAAAAAGATGGGATCCTCATGCGATTTCTTCTCTGGTTGTGTAAATTAGATGTGTAAATTAGTTTGTCTTTTTTTTTGTTTTTCTTATGGAAGTTTGCCTGTTTTAGAGTACCCTAATCATCTGGATTTGTAACTCGGTGGCTAGTCTTTGATTCTAGATATGTGTAAATTTGGTTCTGGTAAATTAGATCTATAATTTTCATTCCCATATTCGAGAGGTTTTGCCTGAGATCCCTTCGTTTATTTCTTTTTGTCTTTTTATCTTTATAAATTTTAACAGATTTTTACCTCTACTCTAAACCTAAGTACTTCTGATTCAGATCTGTTGGACTATAAAGTTCTGCTAAATTTGCACTTCAGATTTAGATGTGTAATAACTCTGTGGTATGTGTAATTGAAAGTATCTAGTTGCATTGGCTTCAGTAATATTTTCATGTAGATCAGGTCATTTGATGACCGTGATATGCAGCTGTGTTGAGCTTTCGTTTTGGGTTAGAGAAGCTGATCATTCCAAGCCAAAGCTCAACTTTTGGTATAATCACATGCTTTAGTTTGGTTAGTCTTGGTAGTGCTTCTCAGTTGGAGAAATATTTGATTTTTCATTCACCTCTGAGATAAAAGCATGCTAACGAAATAGAATTAGTAATAGCCAATTTGGTATTTATTTACTCCTTATATTTGGTCTTGCAATGCACAAAATAATGAAATATGGTAAAATGGCATCATCCATCGTTTTGTAGACTCACAACAAGTGAACATCCAATAGAATATATCGACTAAAGCATTTGATAAAGGATCTCTCATAGTCATCTCAAAAACCAGTTTTTCTTACAACTACATCTCAAATCTCAAAGATCATTATCCTAGATTTCCAACTACTTAATCACAACTAACATCTAACTTAGGCTTTGTTATGCCACATTAATTCTTCGTTTGGAAGATTGACAAAAATCTTTGAAAAATTGAAATAGCATTATATAATCATATGCAGGCCAATTATAATGTTCTAAGATAAGGTTTCTATAATTCACCATTAACATTCATCTCTTGGTCCAGTGAATTCTCCTTGTTATTACTTATTGCACTTGGAAAGGGTCCCCTGTTTCTTTGAACCTTCAGATGCAATTTTTTTGGAGCACTTTGTTGGTTGCATGATTATGTTGCAGTTCATTGCAGTTCTCAGATATCTGTGCAGACAAGTTGTTGGTGAAATATGGTGAGAGCAAGATAATAATATTATTATTCTATTGAATAAATGAATGTAATTTTTCAATACAATAATATTATTTGATATAAAACTTTACTGATGTCTTTTTTTTAATAGAAACACAAGAGAAAGTTAAATTGGACGAGCTAACCAAAGATGTAATGGAGTTGGAGAACAACGAGGGCAAGGACTTGGAAGACGCTCCACCTCCTTCTTCAAGCTCTAAATTTGTTTAGATTTATGTTTTTATTATATTTGGGATTGTAAGATTAATATATTTACTATGTGTATTTTGTTTATTATATTTAGGATGTAATTTTAATTTAATCTATTATTACAATGTGTGTGGATCATATTTGTTTGGATTGTAATTTTAAACTTGTTAATTTTTTATTTTTTATAGATATTATTTATATTTATATATTTATATAAAATAAAAAAGGTCAAACGGGTCGAGTCGTGTCGTATCATGTCTGTTCAACCCATTAACATAAACAGGTTGAAACGGAAAGGGTCGTGTCGTGTCAATTTATTTCTTATTCAGTTAACGTGTCATAATGGGTCGTGTCGTGTCAACCCGTTATCTTACCGTGTCGTGTTCATGTTTGAAATTTTGACACGAAATCCTTAACGGGTCGTGTTCGTGTTGACCCATTAAGTATAATGTATATGTCTTGACACGACACGAACACGACCCGTTAACACGATTTGACACCCTTACTATTTAAGAGAAACCATTGCACACATGACGTGTCCCTACCGATTTTAAAACCAAGTTCCCTTTACAACACGATTTCCAACCAATTTTAAAATTTTAAAGCCAAGTAAAGCAGAAGACATTCCAGTCGTTGGCTCTTGGTGAAGAAATATCAGAGACAATCCTACTTAATCCTCCGTCCATGATCGATTCCATCTCTAGAATAACTCATGTCAGACTAAATCCAAAACTTTTCATTTTTCTCAATAAGTTCGATGGGTGAGAATCCCCATCTAAACTCCACGACAGAATTTGTTTGTTTGTATGTTAATCCAGACATTTTATTGGTTTAACCCCACACCGAGACATGAGCCATGGCAAACTGAACGTGCGTGAGAGAGTTGATGAGAGAGAGCGAAGATGAAGAGAGCCAGCAAGAGAGAGTGATGAGAGAGAAGATGAGAGAGATGAGAGAGAAGATGAGAGATGCGAGAGAGAGGGAATGAGAGATGAAAAAAAATGAATAGATCTGAAGCAACCACATAGCGAGTGCAAAGTATGTACTGCTATGTAGCATTGCTCTAATGATAAATGCACCTTTGGGGCAAAAAAAATAGATAAATCTTGTTTTAAGCTTAAAACAAGACCCGGTATGCTGAAATCCAGAACATGTTTATTAAATCAAACTTTCATAATCTTCCTTAGCACTCAAAGGCTTTCTTCTGATCAGCTTTCTTACTTTTCGAACTTTGTACAAGACACTATAAAGACAAAATTATGAATCGTAAAAACGGATGGCTCATTCAACTTTTTTGTGCTCGATGGCTATATTACATCAAGGGTAAATTATCAAAATCCTGTTCCCGCGTGTGCTGCCCAACCCAATATATAACACAAGTTAACAAAGGAATAATAAATACACAGAGAGAGAGTGAGAGAGAATAAACAGTAGCGGCATTCGCAGCACTCACCACGCCACTCTCACTGCAGCAACCCAATTCAACTTGGATGATATCTGCCTACTTCTCTGACCTTCCAAATCAGACCTTTCAACGTAGAACAGAAATAGGCTATACACATCCCACAAGAAATCGCTCCAGAAGAGAGAATTAACTGAAAATCTGACGCCACCAGGTGGGTGCATGCTCTTCTAAGCAAAACATACCTTAAGTAGAAAGTTGAAACCTGCCACTGGGTTTTCTTCTTCTCCATCCCTGAAATTTTGAAGGAAACATGTAAGATCCTCAGGTTCAGGCACGGCACAACACGTGCTTTCGAAAACAAGGAAAAACAAAAATTTCAGCGCAGGAAGCTTACAAAAGCAGCGTAATACACAAAGGTCAATCCCGCGAGACAAACAAAGGCAATTTGAAACACGTTGTACCTGCAAATGCAATGATTAATATTCCAAGAAAAACAGTAGTATGTCTGCCAAATCAGAGTTAATCAGTGCTAGGGGTGTAATTGGTCCGGTCCCAGGGGTGTCACAAACCGAAAATTTCGGTCCACCCTTTTCCCAGACCAAACTGTTAGTTATCGGTCTGATTCGGTCCATATGAGCTAGAAACTTTTTTTCCTTTTCTCTTTTTTTGACAAATAAAGTAATCAAAAAATTAATTAAATTAGTAAAATTAATATTAAGTGAGCTCTTTAATGTAGATTATGTAACTAACTCATTAAAAAAATAATTAATTATAATTATATTTATAATGTTAATAGTTACTAACTTATTACTTTAGTATTCATAATGACTTATATTAAAATTCTAACATTTTATATACGGTTAATGAATATTAAATAATTTCATTATCCATGGATTATTCATACTTACTTGCAATTTAGGTATCTTAGAAAAAAAAAAAAACCTAATTATTTTAAGTGTGATTAGTAGAGTATGTATCTACATATAATAACATATATTATCATATAAAAAAAACATATATTATCATATGATATATTAGTTAATTGATAGCTATATTATTTTACATTTTATATGGTCAATGACAATAGATTAAATGAAAATTATATAATTAACTTATACAACTACTATATAAAATAATATTATATATATGAAATATTCAAAATATTTATATTTTTTTGATAGGTACGAAATATTCAAAATATTTATATGTAATCATTTTAATCTGGTCCGGTCCAAAAAACCCACACCCTAGGACCGGACTGGACCGAAAACCAAATTTCTCAGAAACCATGGACCGAGACCGACCAACATGATTTTCGGTCCGGTCCGGTCGGTTTTTCCGATTCAGATCGAAAAATTTTCACCCCTAAACTCAGTGTATTATAGCCATTATAACTCACTTGTACAAATATCTAATTCCACGAAGTGATTGCAGCGTGTGGCCAAATATTTCCTGTGCTGCAGTTGCTTGAGCATAGTATGCAAATGCTGTGGAGCAGAACTGTATCACACTGAGATAGGAGAACAACAAAATTAAGAAGATTTTCCATGTAACTGCCTACAGGCATTTTAGAGGGTAGTTATTTTTTTAAAGGCATTTCTTACCATGTCAATTTGATTCATGGGAAAAAAAATATGATATCTAATCTTAAAAGCTAGAGCGAAATTGCAGATTCAACAATGTTATACAATTGATGGAGTTAAAAACAATACGTGGAAAGTTTCATGGTACACAGTAAAATACTTCAACAATAAGTGGGATTAGAATTGGTTATTAAAGTTTCTACTTCAAATATGCAAGTGGAAAATGAAAAGGATCAAAGATACTAACCTGATGGAGCAAAGAAGAATAAGACCAACGTTAAATAGAAAAGAGTTCATAAGAGTGGCTCCCCACCTGTGAACAGATTATAATTAACTTGATGAGCCACAAGTGTCGGGCTACAGAAAAATAAAACAAAAGCAAAATGCTAATTCTGCAAGAGTCATTACTTCATGGGGTGGATAGTAATGAAAACTAATCTCAGACCAAGCATCATTGCCCCAGCAATCACCGCAAGCAGAAGGTAAAAGCAGAAGAATGCAAATGCTGCAGTACCCAGAAGACCTGAGGCAGTAGCAGAGTATCATAATTAAAAATAGAATGTCAAAGGAAAGTGATATTTAATATTTTTAAAATAAAAATCCGAAGTTACCCCAGATATCATCCAGCTTGATGAAAACCTCATTCAGAAAAGGAGAAAGAGGAGGGTTTATCAACAGATATATGATAATATGTGCAACCCAAGCAACCGAAACAATCAACCTGATACAAAAGCAGTAAAAATCCTTAGGAAGACTAAGTCGTATCATTGTCCAAATCATAATACTGAATGAGCATCACAAAATATGCATACCAGAATATAAGTAAATAAAAGAATGGCTGCATCTATATCAAATTCGAAACAATCATCCAAAATTCACTTCATCTCAATCGAGGTTATAAATCCTATGATCACCAGATCATTATCTATAGTCCATCATATGAAGCTCAAAAATTAATATAAACATTAAATAAAGTTTTCGCTCAATACCATCGGCAATTCCTTCATTAGAAAAGAAGCCGCGGTATTCATCCAGATGATAACGTATAGTACAAGTACTTACCCCAAAATTCCCAGCACAAGTTTAGCCAGGTACCCAAGAATAGTCAATGCCCACGAAGTCTCAGCCTGAATCAAAGACATAAATTACCAGCAGTAGAAAAAAAATCAAAAGCAACAGGTCAAAAAAATTGAAAACCATCACCTTTTCTCCTTGAGGGTACATCTCTTCAAGAAGCTTCACATCCTCTTCCAACTGGAGCAACTCCTGCAGATTCCCAAAAGAGGAAAGAAATCCCTCAAAAGTTTAGTACATATTTGTTTCCCCTAGCACAACCAGAATAACATGCATAGAAGCCTTTTACCTAAAGCTTGGGGATTCTCAAGGATCCAAACATGATATGTGATACTTACTGCGTAAAATATAAACTCAACTGCCAAGTGTGAAAACAAAATTTTATAAATACCAAAGGTTTAGATCTACCTTTTCTACTGCCTTCACATTTTTACGCCACTTTCGACCCTTAGAACCACTTTTTTCTTCTTGACGGAGGTTGTCAGCTGCTTTCTTCATTTCTCTCGCTTTTTTACCTAATTCTGTTGCTTCCTACAGATATATCCATAGCACTATCCATAACCAACCACAACCCAGAAATAAATCATGGAAGCGCTTCACAAACCATAAAAAGTAGGCACATATAGACACTATATAATGGACGGCCAAGAAGCACCTTGATATACTGTGAGCGAGTGATAACAGCCTTTGGACGCCTGATGAATGCAAAGATAAGTCCCAAAGGCAGACAAGCAATACCAACTCCACCAAATATCTGTATATATTAACAGTAGTAAATGTTTAAATTATTGGTAAGTACATAAAGAAAGAAGATGAAATGATCCTGCTCTAAAAAAGGCTGAATTTTATTAAATGTGACATTTGTTCCTAGGGACCACTAAAAAGGTAACAAAACTTGCAGATAAATCATCAGAGTTTAATGAGATTCTTAAAGTGTATAAACAATACAACTCATATCTCAAATAATCATAGATGATAGATATATAAACATGATGCGGGCAGCGTCAACTTTAAAATGACATCTATGTCTAATCACTACAGACAGTTTCAATAGAGAGTGTTGCATTCAAAATTTTAAGGAATGAGCTTACAGCAAAAAGTACAGATCCGACAATGGTAGCAAGAGCGACAACATATTCTGGAAATGTAGTGCGCATAGTCCATGTTTTCTCTGAAGAAGCACTTGCAGAATATGCAGAGCACTGTAAAGAGCGGGATAGAAAGCAAGGACAAAAAATGCACCAGAATGAGAAAGAGTTTATTAACTACTGCACGCAAGCAGTATGCCATATGATATCGTTAAAAGCCGAAAAAGAACTAAGAAAAAGAATAGTTTCTCAAAAAAATATAACTAATCCAGTAAATAGGAAGCTAGACAAGGGAAGCAGAACCTGGTGTGTGCCTCCAATACACTGTTGACTACTAGAGAACTCCCACGTACTAGGGAAGGAAGTAGTGGTTGAAGAAAGGTGCATAACAGTGAAGTCCACCTTTCCAATCAGTCCTAATAATCATCAATTGTAGGTTAGATGGTTGGAAGAAATCCACACAGACCGTTGCAACTTTCAACTCCACACTAACTCACAACAATTTTAAACCTGGCCTTTTTCAAGTGAAACACAATGCATTGAAACAACGTACATACACAAAAATAATGAAAAGGGGACCTAGAACCAAATAGAAATGGATGTTATGTTAACAATCATGGTACAAGAGCTGAAAACCAACCAAATTCAAGAGTGCCAGACTCAGATAGCTTTAGAAAGGCTTGCAATAAAATAACTTAATTGTGATTAGAAATAATCGTCGACTATCAAAATTCGATCAATGTAGCTCAAATTAACAACCGGTTCAGTTTTGACTAACCGTATAAAATGCCAAGCACGAGACCGCAAACGATCGCCGTCGTCACAACCCAGAGCAGCGAGCTTTTGATCCTCTTACCAACACTCCTGCACGCACATACCAACATCGCACCCAAAAAGAAACAAAAATAATTAACGAGATTTCCTCGAAAAATTTATGATATAATATGGGCATTTGAAGCCTTAGAGGTACCCACTTTTCCTGATCCCCTTCGTAGTAGAACATGGCGAAGGGAATAACGAAGAATACCAGCACGGCGTCTAGAATGTAGACAGCTAGCCACAGATCCTTCATTGGCAGGGTGAGATTACAGGCGCCATTGTATATCGAGTGCCGACACGCCTGCCTATTCGCCACGTCGGCCGGTAACATAAGTATCGAAATCGCGGCGACGGAGAGCCCCAAAACAACGACGAATTTGGGGAAATATGCCTGGTTCGCGTCGTCGGGATGCTGGTAGTTGACGAGAAGGTAGACATTGAAGACGAAGACGAGGATGCACACGACTATGGCAACGATTACGAGAGCGAGATTGAAATCGCCCATCGTTTGGAGCTCCCGAATCGAAGAGATCGAGACCTTGGAGCTTTTCCCTTTTTTTCTTTTTGGGACTTTGTAGATCTGGTTTTTTTGTTATTTATTTTTTATTTTTTGAAAAACCAAAGGTTACGAGAGAGAGGCTCCGGAGAAGGAAGGGGTATGGCTCCGGTGAGCTGTAACTGTAAGAGAATATGAATGACGTTTTATTCTTATTCAATTATAAATTATTGTATCTTTAAGGGTTTTATACAAGAAAAATACTACTCTTACCGCTAATTCTTATTGTTGGTTTTTACCGCTCTGACTTTTTAAATTTTTTTTATTATTTTTTTTTACTTAATGATTAAGTAAGTATTTTTTAATAATATTATGAATTTTTTTATTTTTTAAAAAATATTTAAATATATTAAAAAAATAGATGTAAAAAAATACAAAAAAATAAAACACATTAATTTATACTAACGGTAGAGAAGAGCGGTGGCTCCCAGCGGTGGGAGTAGCACCGCTCTTTATACAAACAATACTGCTCCGTACAAGTACAAGCACAAGTGCAAAGGTACCGTGCACACAACGCCACATCAGCGATTATGTTATTTAAAAATAATGAAAAACAAAACGAATAAAGAAAATACAGAAAACCATTTCGAACGCTCTCAAATCTCAATCATCTATCTCTGATCGGCTTCTCTTCTCTTCTCTTCTCTCAGATCGACCAAGGCGTTCCTCTCTCTCAAATAGACCTGTCATTCCCCATTCCTCCGCCACGTTTGGACCAAGTGACTGCAGAAATTGCCATTGAGCTTTGTCATCAGGTCAAGCAGTAGGCAATCCACTTAGCTGCTACCCACTCCTCAGTGACAAACCCTACAGTTCTAGTAGGTAAGAGCTTGGTTCCCACTAAATTATAATAGTCCAAAACGCTAAACCAAAACTTATCATGGTTGTAAGAATTTATAAACCAAAACGAAGGAAAGTTATAAAATCAAAGTTTTCATGCAAACATAGGGTTGCTAAAAAGAAAAGAGTCGAAAATAGCATGCTTTTCTTGTTTTTATAAAACAATAATATTGGTAGCCTTTAATTTCTACACGTCTTTGGAGGTGAATATGAGTATATGAGAAGAGGTTGTTAGAGTGTTGGTGCAGATTCAAAGAGAGGGGAAGATTTAGGCTTTGTATACAAAAATAGTTTCAACTCATCTCAATTCATCTTATATAATTATTACAAGTTTTTCAAATTCTCATACAAGATACAATAAATAATTTAACTTTTTTAAATTTTAAAACAATAATAATATTAAAAAATAATATTCAAATAATATTTTTGTATGAGATATTTCCCCCTACTTAAGATCCAGGAGGTCCAACCAAGCCTGGCCCAAGACGAAAGGGGAAAAACCTGGCCCGCTAAGAGAACCCCTTGTACACGACCTGAGGAAGGGGACGGTGCATCAAAAGATATGACTCGTCAGGACTCGATGGTCTAAGGTTCCTAGACTAGTGTTCAGTCATCAAGTGCCCGCCCACTTAGCAGGTGCAACGTGCGGAGGATCGTTGATTTGCTGACAGGAAAAGCATGGATAGACTAGGGGAAGAGCAAACATAGGGGAGAAGGTTGGAGAACCAAGCCACATTTAATGGCTCTGCCGCCCAGACGACATACCACATTAATGGAACCGTTACAAGATCACGCCACATTTAAAGGTTCTGACAAAATGAACAGTACAATGACTCGAGATCCCATAGCAACAGGCCTAATTTGCTCACCGAACTTCTAGTATAAATAGTCGATCCCAAGTATGAGGATGCTCTCTGGATCTTTAAGTTTCCTTATTTATTACACTCCAAAAAAACGTTTACTGACTTTGGCATCAGAGACTCTCCGGCCCCTAGGCCGCCCTTTCAAGCCCCGTTCATCATTCTCTTTGCAAGGCCTATCATAAAGACCTGAGTTATTAGAGTCTGGCCCAAAGGTGTGCGAAACACGACATCAACAGTGGCACCGTTTGTGGGATTGTAATAGATCCTGCATGTCCTTCTCATGCCTACGACAACATGTTCTGAACAACTCAGAAGAAACAGGGGAATGCCATGGAAGCAAGACTGAAAACTATGGAAAAGTGGGTGACAAAACTAACTAGTAAGGTGGAAACACTCCGCAAGGAGAATGCGGAACTTAAGAATCCCCGAAATGACCAGGAAGGCGAGGAGAACAGTGACACTAAGCAAATGGGGTCCTGAAATACGCAAGCGGGGCCCAAGAAGGAAGAAGAGCGAAAACACATACAGGACGAGCTCCGTAGTCTCAAAGGAAAATAAGAGGAGATAGCGCGAAAGATGGGTACGTCGTCAATGGTAGACCAACTGCTCACAAGCACAGGTCTACCATACATTGAAGAAGTAATGGCATTTCCTTTACCACCAAAGTTCAGAATCCCCGTCATAGAGATGTATGAGGAGAACATGGCCCTCTCGAGCATCTGGAAACCTTCAAGACTCACATGACGCTGCATGGCTTCCCTAGGGAAATCGCTTGCAGGGCATTCCTGCTAACCCTAAAAAGGCCTGCACGTGCATGGTTCAGGTCACTGGCACTTAAGTCAGTGGATAGCTTTGGCGAGTTAGACAGGCTGTTCTTTCCCAATTCATCTCTAGTTGAAAGAGACGGTGCTCGACCACATACCTCCTCACCATCAAGCAAACGGAGGATGAGAGCATGAAATCCTACCTATCCAGGTTCAACAAGGAGCGCATAACCGCTAAAGACCAAAATGAGAAGATCACCCTGGCGGCACTCCTAAGAGGTGTCTTGCCATGTTCCCAGTTTATAACACAAAGAAGTGTCAGAGAAGAGGATGGAGTGTCATATATGTCACTCTTGGTTGTGCTAGTTGTTGCAAGGTACGAAATCAAACGTCAAATGTATTCAATCAATGTCCAAGAACAAAGACAGACTGTAAGGCAAAGATAAATGCTATAAAAAGTGATAAGGCGGATGACAACGGTTCAGAATACCCACAATGACGATCGAAGTCCATAAAAATCTAGGTTTTTTTTATGTAATAGAGAAGTGAGCAAGTCGGTAAAGAGAGTGTTAGGTACAAATGACCAGGCTAGCATCCCAATGAGTAAGAGTTTCAACTCTCTTATGGTTGAAATCGGTGGGTTTGAGAACCTACTATTCTTAGAAAAAGATTGACGTAATTACATTGAATGGAACGATACCTACAACTTGAAAAAGGCATTGTGTGAGCGTTTCATGAGTATTTTATTAGAATGTAATACAAGAATGATGGCTTTTTTGCACTAGTGGATTTAGATTATGATAGCGGGTTAAATAATTTTTTTGGACAGATACACAAAGTAGGGCAGCCTACAAATATTTTGGTAATGTAGTAACATTCAGTACCATATATTTGACAAATAAATATGGGATGCCCTTTGCACTGTTCATGGGTGTAAACCACCCTGGTTAGTCAATTTTTTTGGGAGTAAGTTTTACTTCTAGTGATGATACAGAGCCTTTACATGGTTATTTCAATCTTGGTTGCATTGTTTGGATGGTAAACTTCCAAAGGTTATTATCATAGATCAAGATAGAACAATGAAAAATGTAATTGCTACTATTTTTTCAGATAGCTGACATAGATTTCACTTATGGCACATATGAAAAATGTGCTTGAGAAGCTTGGTTCCCATGGTGCATACAAAACTGGGTTGAAAGGTTAGTTGAGGAAATGTGTGTATGACTCTCAAACTATTGAAGAGTTTGAGAGATGTTTGGACGTGTTAATTACCACATAGAATTTGCATGAGAATGCTTGGTTACAAAGTTTATACATTGAGCTTGGGTATTGAGCACCAATATTCTTGAAAGATTTCTTTTGGGATGGAATGAGTATGGCCCAACTAAGCGAAAGCATGAATGCTTTTTTCGACAGATATGTTCATGCTAGAACAAACTTAAAAGAATTTGTCGATCAGTTCGATAATACTTTGAGGAAGAAGATTAGAATGAAAATCGGGTGGGCTTCCACTTATTCAATGTCAGAATTCTCAGAGTTGTACACGAATGCTAAATTTAAAGAAATTCAGGAACATATAATGGGATGCTCGATTGTGTTCTAACTCTACAACAAAAACAAGGTGTAATTGCAACGTATCAAATAGAATATGAAGTTCGTGTTATGAGGTTATTCATTCTGTGTACTTTAATGAGACTGAGTGCAAGGTGAAGTGTTCGTGCAGATTGTTTGTACATATTTTAGCCATTTTCAAAACCAGCCAAGTACGTTCATTAGCAAATAAGTACATTTTGGATTGATGGAAGAATGATATCATAAGGGGATACATTCTTATTTGAAGTAGCTATGATGTAGATGATCAGAGGCTAGATGCTCACAGATATTCACATCTATTAAATATATGTTACGATGTGAGAACAAATGCAACGTTATGTGACAACAAGCCTCCATCGGGTTCCAATGTTATGGTGACAACAGTCGATACAACTACAACTGAAGGTTTAAATAAAGTACTCAATCCCCTTATTGTGAGAGGCAAAGGTGAGGGGAAAATCCAAGATGGATAAAGAACTAGAAAAAATAAAAACCACAAAGAAGAAGTCTACTACAAAGGAAAAACATAGACGAGTCAACTAATTTTATATATAAGCCAAATAATGTTTAATAATTGTTATACTATTTGCATATATTGTACATTATTTGCAGTTTTGTGATCTTGTTTGTTTATTGATTTTTAGCCACATGGAGGAGATACCTAAATTTTGAACACATGCAGAAATTTATTTGCCCACCAATGATTGGGACATTTCAGAGTCTTCTCATTTTGGTACATTAAGTCTTATCTCAACCATGAACGATGTAGTTTATTATTATTATTATTTTGTATTTTTTATTGTATTTTCATTTAATTGATTGATTTTATAATTTACTCATTATTAGCCGCATGGCCTGGACATCTTAGCTTTGGACCCTAGTGAAACCTAGTCTAGCCAACTAGTGATTGAAATTCAAGAAAGTGTAGATAATAATTTTTAACTATGTCACGCTTTATTATTTACTTTGTTGGACTTGGTATGATGTTATTTTGTTGGTGATATTTGTTAAACATATATTCTATTATGTTCACAGATACAACTTGGACCTGATGAAACACAGCCGTAAAGTGTGGATGGAACACAGTTGGAATGTTTATTGTAAAGGTGAATAGCTACAGTTATCTACAATGTCAACTTATAACTTACCTTTGGAACTTACATACTGATTAATGTTTCTTGTATTATGTTTTCATGATCGAAGATGTAGCTTTTGTTGTTGTTGCTTCCGTTTAATTCAGATAAGAGAATATGTATATACTAAAGTCTTGTTATTGCTCTTGTTACTCAACTTCCTTTGTGCTTGCTATTGTTTTCTTTGAGAGATGTTTGTACATGTCTTTTGTTGGGTAAAGTTTAGGACAAATGGAAGGCTTAGATTGTAAATGAAGACCGTTTTAATTGGTGTAAAATGCATAGCTTGTTGTGATGACAAATGTATTTGCAGTTGATGAAGTGTGTTAATCTTTTCTTATGATTTTTTTCCTAAACATTGGGTAATTGGATGATGGTTTGAAAGAGGGCTGCTTGAAAGATTGGTCTGCGTATATGTGTATGAGAAAGAGAGAGATTTTGACTGAGGCATGGTTGGGGAGGATGGAGAGAAAAGAGAAGAATTCAATTTATTAGGTTTGAAACTTGATAAGAAAATTGAAGGCTACTATGTGATAAAGTTTACATGGCTATGTTGTGAGGCATGATTAAAACATGCTTACAAATGAAACATGATTATAATCAGACGAATCCTGAAAATGGGTAAACCATATTCCATCGGTCCCCAAAGTTGGCCAACAAGTGAGATTGTATAATTTGAGAGAGATTCAAATGGTAGGGGAGGGCAAAGCAGGAGTGAAAGAAAAGAAAACTAAACTCAAGAAAAAAGGCCAAGACCAAGACCAAGACAGTCAGATGATCAAGAAATACAGGCTCCTCAATTTTTGGTTATCCACATTTGGAGAAGGATCTACAGTTTCAATTTACAAAACCACATGATGATCAGATGTGGCCAAATCTGGTCATTACAATAGAAATTTTCTATCCTAACAACTTTTGTTAATTTCTAAAAGCATATTATAAGCTTACATAACCTAACTCATCCATTACAAATGCAAACCAACCTTGAAAATCACTTAGATCTTATCAAATAACATGAAACCACTATGGCTAATCCCCAATACACATGAAGTAGTGTGCATGAACACCACACTTTTGCTTGTTGCTCTAGAAGCACCAACTCCCTATTCTCAATCTCATCATTTCTCTTATGAAGCACTATCTTCGTCTTCTTGATCTCATCGACTCTGTTATGAAGCTTTTCTTCCTTCCTCAATAGTTTATTTTCTCTCTTTAGAAGTTCTTGCTCTATGTCTTAATTACTATTTGCTCATTTGAAATAGTTGCAGTATGGTAATCTCTGATAATATTACACATAAAAAGGAAAATGTTATATGTGAACATTTTTATATGCAATGATGTACATTTTAAGTCTTCCTCTTATTATTGTAGTCACCTCTGTACAGTACTTTGGACATCTAAAGAAGGGTCTTCTTGGATTTCTTGAGTATTTGATTTTCTAAGTGGGGCTTTAAAGCCGCACACACTGGTTGACTCAAAGTATGATTAACCAATGATGATGAAGCAATTGGCAATGACATTCTAACCAAACAAATAGGGTATTCACAGCCGGATTAAAACAAGAACAATATAGTAGTCAAAGAATATATTCACAGACCAAATTCAAAAGCAAAATCCACAAGAGTAGCCTAAAGCAGATTCACAATGCAGTTCAAAATCAAACCACAATAATAGTGATTGGGACAAATTCATAATAGGAGGTTCACAAGCAGAGAATCTGCATTGTGAATTTTCAATAAAGAACATTTTGAGTTTCACAATGTAGATTACAATGAGTTTCGTACTTTGAGTTTCAAAGTCATCACAATCCATAAAAACTACTTATTAAGAATATTTTGAGTATTAAAGTTAAAACAGAACAATATTGTAACCAAAGTTTTAATTTTTGTACCATCCCAGCCTGTACAGTTGAAATATACTGTTTCTGTGGAGTAACCATTACAGAAAAGGGTATAATTTAGTACCGATCAAAATTTCAGCTATTTCGACCCATACGGGCCATATCGGTCGATATTTCAGCCCTTACTGGCCTATATTTTGGCTTTGACTTTCTTTTTTTTTCTTCAAACTACAAGTTCATTTTTTTACCCTCCAATTTAGAACAAACAATTTATAATGTATATATATTTATATATAATTTATTCATATATAGACTATTATTTAATAATATAATTTTTATATATAATTTATTCATATATTGACTATTCCGAAACGATATCTGAAATGGTACCGGTATTGAAATATTTCGTTTCAATGCCTCAATTGAAACGATCACTAGTACGATATTCAAAGCATTGATTGTAACATCCCGTAAGAACTTCAATGGATGAATTTCTTTAGATCTTAGAAGTGTCGTAAAGTCTCTAAAAATATTTTATGGATAGAGCAACTGCTTAGGTTTTAAACTGTCAGCATAGTCCGATTTTGATCCACTATGGTGAAAAAGTTTTTTTTTCTATTTATTTAAAGTACTTAGGGGTATAAGTTTGTGAGAAGATGTCAAGAAAGAATGGAAGATAGAAGGGTTTCCTATGATGCAATAGTTACTGCTATTAAATTTTGGATGGTTTGGGTAGGCATGAAAATCAAAGAGTCTAAGAAAATGAATTTGTGTGATGAAGCTGTGTTGAGGAACCTGCATATTTCTTCAAATCCGAAGCTTAACAACAGAATTATACTAGTAAAATGGACGAGGCCTGCAATAGATTTTGTTAAACTAAATATTGATGGATGTGTGTTGGGGAATCTAGGTGAGGCATGGGCTGGAGTTGTTGTGCGATATGCTACAGGTAAATTTATCTGTGGTTATAACAAATACCTTGGCAACCAAACTAATAACGCAGCAGAGGTTTTTGTCTTATTACATGGTCTGCGCATAGTGAGTTTTGTGGGTTTCCGAAGAATAGAAATAGAAATGGACTAAAAAATTATGTTGGATTGATTGAAGAAAAAACAATGTAGTATATGGTATTTGGAGGATGATTGGGAAGAAATTATGCAAGAATTTGAGGGGATGCAGTTTTCAATTAAACATATTTTTAGAGAAGTAAATGTCATGGCAGAATCTTTTGCAAAAATGGGTGTTAAAGGTTTAAATAATGTTTGGGTTGATAATGAAGGTATTCCAGTTGCAATCAAAGGGCTTATTAGACTTGACTTAGGCAGTTTTCCTTATATTCGTATGAGTTCATAGTGTTTATGAGATTTGTATCTTTGGATGTATTTGTTATTTTTTAGGTAAATAAGTGTTAGCTGGTGGTTGGTTCTTTTTTCTTATTATTCTTGTAAGCCACTAGCCTTGAGATATAATGTATAAGGTTTCCTTAGCCTAAAGTAAGGGTATATTAATAAACTTGGGCGGAGATCACTCTCGGACATGTGATCATCCACTCTTTTTTAAAAAAAAAAAAAAGTCTCATATGATTATTTTGGTTTTATGGTACAATAATATAGTTTCCATATTTATTTAAATGAGGCACTTATGAGTTAATTTTCACGAAAAAAATTGCAGCACTATCCTCGTATAATTAGTTAAAATTTTATGGTGCAATAATAATTTTTGCATTTTTTGGATGAATAGTAACACCTAGAATAGCGCCACGTGGCACCCAGTTCAAATGATTATCGAATCGTTATGTAGAATGTCCAAATCCACTTAAAATCACTACGACTACTTCTAGAATTGAAACTTGGCACCTTTCTAGCCACTCTTTGGAATGGTAATAGGACACTTGTCACTTAAAGATAAAGTGTGATGGAATGGAGTGTAAACCAAGCCATCTGATTATGCCATCTATGCAAATACTATTCCAACAAACCAAAACACTTTTGATAAACCAAATGAGGGTTTCAATCCTAGTGAAATCCCATGTGTTGACCGAAACCTTAAACTTGGTTTTCAAACCCTAAAGTTGCCGATTTTGATTAAGTATTTAATCACTTAGATTAATCATTTAATTATACACTCTTAACTACTCTCTTACATCTTGGTAATCATATTAGATGAAGAAAAAATTGATTTGGATTCAACCATAACCACAACCCTAAATGAAGTTTATTGAAACCCTAAATTAAAGCCTGCCGGTTAGCCCCACCGAAAACCACCACCATGAGAGGCTTCTTGAGAAAGTTTCTGCCATCTCCCAAGGTAGAGATGAGCTGACACACCACTCAAGTCTAGCCCCTAAGAGTTACTTGATGGAAAGCAAAAAGATTACTCAAACTCAAACCATCCATTTTGCCAATTTTGGCAGGAGGAGGCAATAGTTGTGCAGCCCCTTTACCCCCATCTTTTGGCTTTCAACCTCCCATACAAGGGTCATTCAGGCACTCCATGTCAACTCTCTCTCATATATCCCATGCCCCATGCATTTCCATTTCACATTTATGCATTTTTCAATCACTTGTTGAGAGAGAAATCGAGAGAGCTCATTAAGCAAATTTTCTGGTAGTGTTTGCCTTGCATTTTCCAACCCTTTGTAAATTGATTCTCGTGACACTCTTTTCATCTATTTTGTTCTTTTTTTTAGTCTAATTTAAGTTGGTATGTGTTGGGTAATTTTTCATGGAGTTTTGAATGGTGAACATTTGGTTTGAACATGCAAAGGTCTCACTGGACAACAATTTGAATGATGTGTGAAATTTTGATATTTTGGTGAACTTTCGGGTACAATCTTAGACAGTGTTTTGAATTTTGTACCGTACCAGTCAATACGGTCGGTACTTTTCATACCGGCCACTAGTCCGGTATAGGTACACTGTCTGTTTCGTACCGGCCAATATTTTGGTCTGTACCGGCCGATATTTCGGCCCTTAATTTTTTTTTTCATTTTTTCAAATTACAAGTTCATTTTTTGACCCCCAATTTAGACTAGGCTATTTATAATTTATATATCTATATTTTATGTATAATTTATTCATATATAGATTATTATTTTGAAATATAATTTATATATATACATATATATAATTTATTTATATATCGACTATTTCGAAACGATACACAAAACGGTATCGATACCGAAATATTTCTTTCCAGTAGCTTCACTGGTACGGCATCCAGTACGGTATTCAAAACATTGATCTTAGGTAGATAATTCTATGGTGAAGTGTTAATATGAAAGTTAGGTTTGGATTCATAGGATGTTTATATTTTTAGAATATAGTTTTGCATGATTTTGGAAAGTTAGAAACTGGAAGTCACAAAATAGTTTCTGTTTTGGTAGAAACTAGGTCTAAATCTAGCATGAGATAAGTACATCGTGACAATTTCATGAGACAAGGACATCGTGGTAGCCCCATGAGACAAGACAGACACTTTCATATTAGTTCAGTATAAGTCATGTTATCTTTCAAGTCAAATCATGACACGTCATTTTTCAAGTACATATCATGCTATTTTCCAAGTCATGTCACGTATATTCATGTTTATGTCATGAAGTATACATGTAATTTATTATCATGGATGTATATGCATACTGTTGGTAGCTTAGTAGCTTATTTGGTGAGATTTGTAAATAAATCTCACTTGGTAATCTTAACTACTATTCCTCTTTGGAATGGTAGACGATGTGTCAGGATTTGGAGAACTCAAGTAAGACAGCTTGGACGAGGTCAAATAGACCACAACTTGACCACGAGTTGCTAAAAGCATTAGTTCTCTACTTTCTAAATGTGAATTTAGATATTGTAGCCGAGCTGCATGAGTGACTCAGCAATTTAGTAGAATAGACTTTATTTTCATATTATATTTATGGAGTGATGTCCCCAGTATTCTTTATATTATAGACCTGTTGGATGTTGGACAAATGTTGTAACCTATTGAATATCTGTTTATCGTATCAAATTATGAAGTATGTTTATATTTTTGGAATATAGTACATTTGCTACATTGTATTGCTCAATGAAAAAAATTATCCGTTATGAATGTTATATATTGTTATATACATGCTAGGTGCATTGCATTTTTAGCTATCATGAAGGGGGTATGTAACCTTGTGTTGCATGTCTTGACGCTTTAAGCTCCGTCAAATCCCAAGCAAGGGTTGAGGATGTCGCAAATATTTACAATCCATAGAAGCTACTTATTAAGAACATTTTGCACTTCAAGTCAAAATAGAACACTATTTACAATCCATAAAAGCTACTTATTAAGAACATCTAGAGTTTCAAAGTTCAAATAAAACACTATTCGCAATCTATAAAAGCTACTAATTGAGAGCATTTTGAGTTTCAAAGTCAAAATGGAACACTATTTGCAATCTATAAAAGCTACTTATTAAGAACATTTTGAGTCTCAAAGTTCAGATAAAACACTATTTGCAATCCATAAAAGCTACATATTAAGAGTATTTTGAGTTTCAAAGTCAAAACAAAACAATATTTACATATAGACTAATTTGCATCTAGTAGAGATTCAGACCTTTTCTTCTTGGTTCTCCTCTAGTTTCTTTAGCCACCTTTCTTTTGAAAGAAAGTAAATAGCTACTTAAAAAAAAATCAATCAAGGAGATTGAAATTTAGACAAAACACTAACAACCATTAGTAGAAGGTCACGAATCCTTAAATACACCAAATTTCTTGTTTTTAATATCTCATGGTGCTGCAAACATCCTAAACAAAGAAGGCCAAGAAGCCCTAAATGCTAAATAACATCGAATCAATTAGCCATAACAGTTGTTAAAGTTGGAAAGATGAATCAAACAAAAAAACAAATGTTTATTTCTAATTGCAAGACTTAAGCAGAAAGTTTTGAAATTTTAAAACCAAAATTCTAATTGCATACAATGACATATTAAGAAGCATAGAAAAATGAAAACTTCCTTGCTAATTAAATGGGAATTCAAAATTTACTAAGAAGCCACAAAAAATTGAAGCCACAATAGCTTCCCCTTAGAGAAATGGAGGCAATAGAGGCATATGGAGAGGCAGCTATCTCAGTTCCCACAAGTGGCGAATGGGATGGGAGGGGAATTGGCAGAGATGCATGGGGCTTGGTTAGGGTTACGAAAGTCAAAGAATAAGGAAGAGACTCCATTGTCGCACGGGTTTTAGTTGGTTGCGGCTACGAAAATTGAAGAATAGGGTTAAGGTTAAGCGAATTGCGATGAAGGAAAAGGGGGAGGTCCTCTATCGTGGGGCTTAGGGTTAAGGTTAGAGTTTCGGTTTGGTCAAAGAGATTTTGGGAGAAATGAAGGAGAGGGGGGAGGTCCTCTGGTGCGAGGCTTAGGGATAGGTTTTTGATTTGGTCAATGAGACTTTTAGGGAGAGATGAAGGAGAAAGGGAAGGTCACGAGGCTTAGAGTTAATAGAGATGCAAAGGAAACAACTTTTAAGATGAAGGAGAAAGAAGGGAATCAATGGGGCTTGGAGCTCATCAAAATGGTGTGTTTTGATTTTTAATGAAACACACATTTTCATCCTCTATCACTTGGTGAAAGTTCCTTTTTGAAAAAGACTTTTACAATTCATCTTTCACCCAAAACGTTGTAGCGAGAAACTTATTACCCTAGCACGAAATGCAGCCGTTTCATTAATCCATGTGGATAGTGCACAACGACTACATAAACCCAACTACACTTGGAAATTTTGAAAAATAAAAGGAGGAGGAACTTGTCTTAAACAGAAATAGAAACTCATGCTCATCTATTCAACCCCCAACATTATGCATTCATTTTATCCCCCAATTTTTAGATAAGATGAGATTTTCGAACTAAAAGAAGTATTTAAATCGGTAAGTGTAAATTGTAATGTTCTCCTCTCCCTAGGAACTAAATAACTTGAATGTGAAATGTATTTTTCTTTGACTTATTCTATTTTCAAGTCGGTGTTTAGATTACACTATCAACATTAGGAGTATAACGGGTCCAGTTTGGTCCAATTTTGGACATATTTTAAAATCAAATTGGTATATATTGGTTTTGAAATTTGAAGAACTGATGCTATACCGGTTAAATCTCAAAACTGGTACTTCTGGTTTTACAAATTCTGGTCTAGTTTTTTCGGTATATTATATATATGGTATATAATAATATAGTGATAATATATTGTAATATATTATAATATATATTTTAATTGTATTATAGACTATAATAATATATTATAATATATAATATATTGATATAATGTTAGTATAACTACTAATACTATAAACTATAGTGATAATATATAGTTATTTATATAGGATTTTAAAATTTAATGTTATATTAATTAGTAATTTATCATATAATACAAAATTATTTTATATATAATTATATATTATATATAAAAATTAAATATAATATAAAGAATCATATAAAAAATATTTTATACAATATAAAAATTAAAATATATATATAAACTAGTCCGATCTGGTATTAGAAAAAAGAAAATTGGAACCGGATCAATTTTGACTAGTTTTGAGAAAAATGAAACTGGTACCAAACCCAACCGAATACAGTACCAGACCAAACCTATTGGTCCGGTTTGGTTTACTGGTTCATCAATTTTTTTTATCCCTAATCTACATCACTTAAATGATAAGATTTAATTTGTAAGATTCAAATTTTAAAGTTTATATTTCAAATAAAATTATGTTATATAAACACTTTACTAGATATATTTACCCACCAACTTGAGAATAAATTTTTTTCATTGATTAGTTAGCTTTTTTGAGAAATCTAACACTTTTGAGTTAGCTTTGAAAATATAGTAGCCTAAAGCAGTAAAGTGCTTGTGAAACACTTGAATCTAAACACAATTTTTAACCTTTTTGGAAGTTGTATCCACTTTAGTCTTGAGCCACTAACCCAATCTTGTATTATGGTGTATGTATGGGATTCCAATATTTGTGGTCTCTACCTTCTAGTTTACCATTAATTATAAATTTGTGAAGATATCTCAAAGGGCAAATATGGTAGGCCTCTTTTATTTTTTATTTTTATTGGCAAACAAAGTTGTATTGATAATAAAATAGACCTCTTCTAGTAGACCTTTTAACCCTTCAAAGACATACCCTTTAATCGTAACCTAACTCTCTCTGGGTTCTCTCTCCAACTGGCGTTTTCTTACGTTTTATGTTGTGCATCTTTGTTCATCTGCTATCATGGATATGGATTATCTCATACAACAAACTGAAGCACTATCTTGGGAAGATCTTCATCTCAACTTATCAGAAGATCCTGCAAAAGACATAACCGATTTGGCGTTAATAGGAAGAATTGTTGCTACAAGGCCTCTTAACAAAATTTCATTGCACGCTACGTTTAAGGCAGCATGGAGTTTTCTCAAAAAATTTCATATTGAAGGTCTGGATGCAAACAAATTCATTTTCACTTTTCAGTCAGCAAGGGACAAACAAAGGATTCTAAATCAAGCTCCTTGGAATTTCAAAAGCCATCTATTGATCCTCAAATATTGGCCATCGGGATTGACATGACAAGAGATAAGCCTAAACTCATCAGCCTTTTACATTCAAATTCATGATCTTACTCGTAATCATACTACTGTTGAAAATGCTATAAAGATTGGGAAAGCTTTAGGCGTATTACTGGACATAGATATTGATCCAAACTTTAGTATCTCCTGTAAAAAGTTTGTTAGGATCAAAGTAGAGTTAGACATCAATCAGCCACTCAAACCAGGTTTCTAGCTTGCTAGAAACAATAATATCGATACATGGGTTTCCTTCAAATATGAGAGGCTCTCGGATTTTTGCTATGCCTGTGGTCAATTGGGTCATTCTCAGATTTTCTGTAATTTTCTTAAAATTAGGTCGGATCCATTACCCTTTGGCCCATGGTTGAGAGCTAAATACCATGCTTCGGGAGTCTTCATTCCCCCATAGCAAGATCAAACTTCAATTTCTAGACCCTTTCAATCAGGCAATCTATCTGAAGAAGGGAATCTCATTGCAAATTTGATTTCTACTGAAACTATAGAAAGGCAGGGTACTAAGGTTTATCCATCTGCAGTGGTTTTCAAAGGACCTACTTATGTTAATTTTAATAGCAATTCGGTTGCTATGGTTTTAGATCAAGAATTAGAGATCAACAGGTGAATCACCTTTCAGCTATTGAAGATATTGGACATGAAAAAGGAAAAGGGCCTTTTATTGATAATCAAGATTTCATGGTCTCTGGTGTTACGCCTACAAGAATCACTTCTCATGAAGCTCTATTAACAGATAAAGAGTTAATTGGTGAACCAAAATGGCAAGGAACCACAATGGCAAGATTTCATGGTCTCTGGTGTTACACCTGGAAAGGAACTACTAGAAAGCATAAAGATCATGATGGCGGGAAACATATGAAGCGACAATGGCAGACCATGGTGGCTCGAAATATCCAAAGGAATCGACGGCTGCTGCTAATGGCTCTTCCTCAAGCTTACTGTTCACTATTCCTGTAGATCATAAAGGAGCCTCAACCGCCAACCCACTCTCATTTACTCCAGATATTAATAAGCTCTCACCCACCTTATTTACTTCAGACAATCCAAATCTACCAAGCCATCCTTATTTGACAAAGCAGCAGCCTATATTCAGGAATCAGAAGACTTCGGTGATGCAAAGTCAAAGTTATCCATTTGGTTTGACATCGGACGCATGGGGGAATTAAGGCATCGACCAAAGGTGTCTTCAATAGGCTTTACAGCTCATTCATCTAAATGGGCTACTTCGGAATTTCATGGACAGCCGCTGACCCACTCTACTGGACAACCTTTTATGGGCATTCATGATTCTCAAGCCACACATGAAAGCCCAATGCTTTCACCAATTTTCAGCTGCTCAGTGCCTGACAAAACAAAAATCTCTGCTTTGGCTCATAATATTTCGGCAACTCAGTCTTCAAATATTTGTGCTTCAAATTCTTTGAAAAGAATTATGGATACAGTGTCTGAAGAAAATAAGGATATAAAAAGTAAAATTTCAAAGCTCATGAAAGATGCTATGAAGATCAATCTTAGTAAAGATGAGAAAGATATGGCACACATGCTACTTACTATGAAGTCAGAAGCCACTGGGAAAATACCAAAGAAAAAAAATCTTATCAAGACAAAGCTGTATACTCGGGTTGCATCAAAGTTAGGGTCATCAGGGAAAAAAGAGGTGGGGGCATCAAAGCCCTCAAAAACTCAGTGAAGACACTTGTTTGGAATTGCAGGGGACTGGCTCGACCCAAAGCAATTAGAAGTCTAAGGGCTAATATAAGAAAATATAATACGGATATTATTTTTTTGTCGAAAACAATGGTGCCTAATACATCCACCCATAGTATAGTTACTAATTTAGATTTCCAATATTTTGTGCACTTCCCTGCCTCTGGAATAATAGAGGCCTTTTGCTATTATGGAGACTGGGTATTGATATAGAACCAATACATGTAAATGCTAATGCAATTTCTATTTTGATTTACTCTGAACCTTCTTATTATCCATGGTTAGCTCTTATGTTTATGCTCCGGCCAAATGGCAGCAAAAAGCAACTTTTTGGGATAATTTAGAAGCTATTCATAAT
Source organism: Pterocarya stenoptera (assembly GCA_003123785.1). NCBI lineage: Eukaryota > Viridiplantae > Streptophyta > Magnoliopsida > Fagales > Juglandaceae > Pterocarya > Pterocarya stenoptera. The sequence continues at coordinate 36,429 of QEOT01004447.1, forward strand.
TCCTATCCGGGGCCATGGTTATGTATAGGAGATTTCAATGATCTTATGAATCAATCAGAGAAAATAGGAGGGCGGCCTGTATCTTCTTCCTCTTCTATTGGCGGTTTAAAGAATTTAATGACAAAACATGGACTAGTTGATATTAGGTTTTCAGGACCTACTTTCACTTGGACTAATAATCGTCATGGTAGAGCTCTTATCAGAGAACGACTTGATAGAGGAATTGCAAGTACACAATTATTCCTTGATGCCACTATTCAACACTTAACATCAGGAGCATCGGATCATCATCCTATATTGCTAAACACCATGAAAATACAGAAGAGAGCAACCTCCTTAAAATTCGAGGAATTCTAGACAAAAGAGCCTTTTAGCCAAATAATCATTCAAGAAGCATGGAGCAAGCAAGTAAGTGGGCACCCCTCTTTCATTCTATGCAGTAAAATCAAAGCTACTAAGGAAGCGCTCAAATACTGGAACAAAATGCACTTCGAGAGAATACAAGAAAATATTCAACAACTGGAATTAGAGATCAATCATCTTTAATGTGCTCAACGGAATTCTAGCAACTTATATCAAGAATGCAAATTGCAAATGAAGCTTCAAGATCAATTGAAATATGAAGAAATATTATGGCGCCAAAAATCAAGAATCAATTGGCTCACCACCTCGGATCTGAACACAAAGTTTTATCATTTATCGGCGACCATCCGAAGGAGAACTAATAGTATTGACTCTATAAAGCTCGGACTAGGAAATTGGTCAATGGATCAAACTACCATTGAGTCAGCCTTTATAGATCACTTTAGGACTGTTTATACCTCCACAAATCCTATCATTCCAATGGAGCTCGATGACTTATTTCAAAGGCAGGTCTCAGATCAAGATAATGCTTTCTTAACGGCAATTCCAGTTGAAGATGAAATCTATGGAGCGCTCAAACAAATTCCAAATCATAAAGCTCCAGGTCCAGATGATATGACAACTCTCTTCTATAAGCATTACTGGAGCATTATCAAAATAGAAGTTATTGCAGCAGTCCAAAACTTCTTCCGAAGTGGGAGGATACTGAAATAGATAAATCATACAAATATTGCTCTAATCCCAAATGTGCCAAATCCGAGTTCACCACAAAACTATCGGCCGATCAGCTTGACCAATGTTATTTATAAAACTATCACAAAGATCCTGGCAAATCGGCTGAAGAAAACACTTCCAAGTATAATCTCTCCCTTTCAAACTGCTTTTGTTCCAGGTCGCAATATCAAAGAGAACTCCATTATTGTGCATAAGCTTTTTCACCATCTAAAGAAACTGAAAGGGAAGAAAGGCCAAATGGCTATAAAGCTAGATATGGAGAAAGCTTTTGATTTCATAGAATGGAATTTTTTATTTGCAGTGATGAAGGCTCTGGGTTATAATATGCAGTGGATCAATCTTATCAAAGAATGCATTACAACGACCTCATTCTCAGTTCTTATAAATGGTTCTCCAAGGGGTTTTTTCAAAGTAGAATGAGGACTTAGACGGGGTGATCCTATCTCACCCTTTCTATTTATATTATGTACGGAAGTTCTTTCAAGATTAATTGCCAAATCAGAGACCAATGGCAATATTGAAGGTATAAAGATTTGCAGAAATTGTTCGCCAATTTTTCATCTATTTTTTTGCAGATGATCTTATAATATTTACAAAAGCAAAAGAAAGTGCAACAAAGTCCATATATGTGAATCTGGAAAAATATCAAGTATAGTCAAGTCAACGAATCAATAATGGAAAATCATCAATTTTCATTACAGGAAATACAAATCAAGCAACAAAGAGAGCCATTCTTGCGAAGCTGGAGTATAAGGAATCTACATCTAGTATGAAATATTTCAGAATCAAAATCTCTTTTGGTAGGTCCAAGAAAGAAAGCTATAGAGAACTACTGGAGAATATCAATCATAAGCTAAAAGGATGGAAGTCAAAACTCTTATCACAAGCAGGCAGAACGATGCTAATTTGCACAGTGGCAAGTACAATTCCTACCTATCAAATGTCTACACATCTTCTATCAAAGTCTAAATTCTTTATCCTTCCTCTAGTTGGAAGTAAATCCCAGAGAATTTTCCACAAAAGAAGTTTATGACGATCATGGATTTTTAGTTTCCAAATCTTCTCTACTTCAAAGTTAGGGAAACTTACTTGAAGAGTACAACCAATATTTGCTGCCAAATGATAATATGTTTTGACAGAAAATTTTCCACTATGAGTTTTGATCCATATACTACAATCTTCTCTGAAATTTGAACGAGGCAATGGTATTTTAAATATCTCTCTAATGCTTTCCCATTGGAAGAAGTCTAACATTTTTTATAGATTCCAAGAATGTGTTGTGTTGTTGATGAAATCAGAAACTTTAAGGGAAGGAGATAATTCAATGAGATGGTTAAGCGGTTGTGGCTTAAAATTTTCCAAAGAAGGAATCCATGGATCAAACCAGACTTTCACTGAATTTCCACTAGAAATTTGATTTATCTTTTTCTAATACTCTTTATGTTTGCAATAAGTTTCTCAACACTGTAAGCATTTTGTTTGATGCAGCAATTAGATCATCCTTCTCTTTGGCCTCTGCAATAAGTCGTGATTCTGAAGGAAATGCGATTGAAATATGGACAGAAGAAATTGGAACAACAACTCCAGTAGTAGCAGAAGCAATAGTAGCAAGACAAGCAATCAATATGGCTAAACATCTGAAATTTCAAGAAGTCATAATTGAAGGAGATTCTCGTCTAGTAGTCTCAGCAATACAAGGGTCATCACCAATCTGGTAAATATCTACCATTACTGAAGATATAGCACTTATCTTGTCCTCTCATTGAGGATGGTGTTTTAAAAAAATAGATCGATCTCAAAATTGATTTGCGCATTCTATAGCGTAATGGGCCGCAACCAATAATATTATTGGTCTCATACCAGTAGCTATTTTACCTTCTAGTATTGTACTTATTGATAGTGGCAAGGACCCTCCTATTATTGTAACTTAAATTTTATTATATATGCAAACTTGATTAGAAAAAAAAAAAAAACCCCTCAAAGACATCTTATCTTGATTGGTTGAAGTCTATGTAAGTGATGTTGAGTTTATAAATAGGTCAACGTCGTCATTGTCGGTGTTATTTAAGATTGATGATTGTTCTTGTATTTAGACTTATGTCCGGTCCATTTTTTACTCCATTTGTTGGGTCTCTATGCTCATCCAAATCCCTATGCTCTAACAAATCCCTTGGCCTCTCTATTCTAAAGTGCTTAGTCAAATTCCTATCTTCATCCAAATGCATATCCTCATTAATGAGCAACATGCGGGTGACATACATGATGATTTAGGGACTGAAGTGATTTGTACAAGTTCTAAATAGACAAATTTCATACAATTCCTTGTAAAAAAATGAATCACACCTAAAAAAAATGTAAAAAAATATTCTTTATTAGTGATACTCACTTTTTTACAAAAGTTTGTATGAGATTTGTTTATTTGAAATTTCTAACTAGTATTACTCGTATACTTTTATTCTGTAATGATACAAAATAAGATTTTGATTTGGATGCTAAGAAGGGTATTGATGAGAATGAAGAAATATGAGACCGAACTTACCGATCTTGTTGACGAACCTAAGTCTAAAATTATTTTTAAGAAGGATTAGGTTGTAAGCGCATATTATAAGCAATATGCAAAACAAGTAGACATTAGGGTTGACATGGAAGACTAAATGGAAGGCGAATAAGATGGTTAAATACATCATAGTTGGGTGTGCCTGTGGTGGGAAGCATAGAATTGCCAATAGTAATGTGCCGAGCTACTAGCCAACAAAAACAATTGAATGTAATGCCGAAATCAGTGCTTGGTGGTTAACCAATCCAGTCAAGCCAAATTCAAATAAGGTTGTTCGAGCTTGATTAACATATATACTCATTCAAACTAGATTCAAACTTGAATAAAATTTGAATATCCTTATTTAAACTCGGCTCACTAACTATTAATATATTATTATTATTAAATATAAATTATTAATATATTATAGAATGCATTACTAGATATTATATTTATATGTTTATTACAAGCATATGATATAAGTATGCTACAAATGATTTTTTAATAAATGTAAAAGGTTATGAAAAAGGTTGTGTCTTTATCATTTTCCATATATTACATAACTTGTAATAAAATACACAACTAAATATGACACCAATAACGTATCCCAGGTAATAATTCTAATTTATACTATAATAATAGACGATATAACGAGCCATATGCATAAAATAATATTAACAGGCGGTATAATCAACCATATGTATGAATTATTAATTATATAAACATAAAATATAGAAATCATATTTGATAAATTTGACTTCATCAAAAATATAATATTTACAAGGAGATTAATTCTCAGAAGGATTGAGGGCAAAAAACCTGAAGGAAATTTTACACAAAAAGATTATTTTGGAAGTGAGGATTGGGAGAAGAGAAGGGTTTCGGATGAGATTTTTCTAAATGCCTCCTTTGTTTACAAACTTCCTTTTATAGACACTAAAACAATAACTTTATATACATTGGACGCCTAAATTTTTGTCTTCACTCGTTGTTGTAAAATGGATGAGTGACACCAATAATGCTTCTGAATGGAGTTGAATAGTAGTTTGATAAGAGGTGCTTAAAAATGCTTGTCTTTATGCGTTGGTGGATCTGAAGAGAATGCTTCTAATGGTAATAAATAATGCTTCTGCTTTCATATTAAAGTGACTATTATGTTGAATAATTGAGAAAATAATAACTTTCTGAAAATCATATCATAATCTGAAGATTATAATATATAAATTCTAAATCAAACGGATCTTAAAAGTCTATTAGATCTGTTAGATGGAAATATAAGCATCCATTTGATTTCATGGAATGCAATTTTGAAAAATAAGAATCATCTTCTACCATATTTGAAAATAATATTTTATCATTCTCGAAATGTGAAGTCCACGTTACATGCCAAGACGACATGCCAAGACGACATTTGATGGAGATTCTATTCTTACATCCCTAGTTTACACAGCACAAGTATCGCCTATTGCCATTGGTTTGTCCCGGTGCAGGTGTCAAAGACTGAACGACAGAGAAGCGCACCGTGACAACTAAAGTTCTATTAACCGTCGCTCTTCCCAACTACCTTTCCTGCGTAGAAGATGACGACCGACTGGTGAAATCTACAGCTTTCTTTCTTTCCCGCTATGTGTCTCTCTTGTTCCATGGATCTTGCTCTTCCGCGACGCCAAGGTTCCCCCCTTCTTTACCATCAATCCCTAGGGTTAGGGTTAGGGTTAGATTGTCAATTTTCCTCCTCCAATCTCTTTTCTTCATCTGAATCTCTTACTTACTTTATCTTTCTTTCTATCTATCTCTAGAATGGCAGAACCAGATCAGGGTACAAGTACAGCTCCCTCTTCTTCTTTGGCGATTCGTAGGGAGTCTTCGGGCAATGCGACGTCGTCCTCGAGCTCGTCGCAAGTTCGCGTAGTGGAAGATTACCGCGACCAGCATCAACTTCAATTTCGACACCCGGAGCTAGAGCCTCCACAAATTGGCATGTCTTACCGAGGGAACACTAACCGATGGGCTTTTGATGACGCATCTACGGTGATTGGGGACGACGCGTGGTCTTGCATCATCGTCCTCCTTACCTTCTGGTTCTTCGGTTAGTCTTTCTTCCTCTTGCTAGGCGTCCCATTAATTTATACCTTATTTGAGTTTTGTACTCCAACGAGTCGTTACTTAGGTTTTGTCCTCCGTATTTGGTATAGTTAGATTGATTATGATTCTTAAAGTGATAATCTGATCATGTTTTGAGTATTTCACACATTCCATTTTAATGTTCTGGTTCTTAGCTAAATAATTTAGTGAAACTTCCGTGTTACAGTGTCAATGACTTTGATCCTGGGGGTTTATGGGCCTGCCAATTTAAGCCTCGGTCCTAATTCTTCCTTGCTTCTGCAACCTAACCCCATTTTTGTGCAGTCTATAAAGGTAACTCACCCCATTTTGTACTCTCTCAATTTATCTTTCTAATAGCTTTTCTAGGTGATGTGTGGTAATCTTGGTTGGTCTATAATAGGTGGAAGAATTAAATGAGTCAGCCGTTGGGCCAATGTTATATGGTTTTTATAAAACTCCACCGCTTGATTCTTTTACTACTTGGTATGAAACTCGTACTGTCTCAATTCAAGTTGGTTCTCACCAGGTAAGTGTGCTTTTTCAAAATGTTCATCACCATGATCACTTTCTTTTCTTTTCCTCACCAATACACAAACTTTGTAGTTTTGTCTTGAACCTCCATATATTATTGTTGATCAGGGGGACTTAATTGTTTTCTGGTTGTTCAGGAGTGGGTATATTTCCTGAATGAGGGCTCTCAAATAAATATTTCTTATAGCGTGAACTCCCCGAGCTCCTCTGTTTTTCTCATAATTGCCGAAGGTAAAATATTCTTCTAGTAAGTCTTCAAGTTTTTTTATTGGCTTTCTGAGTATTTTCCATTGTTGGTTCAACTTTGTACTGCATGTATAAAACTCACACATATTCTATGATAATGGAATATCTCCTTTCGCTTTGTTTTTACGAGCTTCAGTATGATTATGTTTGTGAATGGGGCCGTTAAAGGAAAAGTTGGTCAAAAACCTAGGAAAAACACCATGAGTGGCTGGGTACTGAGTTCTTGATGAGTTTGGTGTGAAAGATTGGGTCTTGTACTAATTTTGATGACAAGATTTTAAGAACGATATAAAAATCCATTATAAGGTTTGACATCTAAACTCAAATCTTGATGAAAAGAGTTGAGAAGACGTGAAGAAAACCCGCATAAAGCTGTGGGAGGGAGGAGAAGGGCCGGGATTTTGTGAAAATCTTTGAGTTTGGGGTGGGAATATCAAGAGGAAATTGTGGCTGGGTTGAAATAATAGCGTCCTATTTATAAGAACACTTTAGAAAACTTATTGGGATATAACAAGTCTGACGAAAATAGTGTTTTAACTCCTTATAGGAATAGGTTTCCACGATATAAATATTTCTAACCAATCCTAATATCCCTATGACAAGCTGGTAGCTAATTAAGAAAGTGGAAAGTCCAAACTTTTGGGTTTTCTTGCTAGAAATAGGGACTCAGGCATCCTGGCCCTGTTTCCATACTAGGAGTACTCTCGGAGTCTCTGACTACTTGATACACGATTCTAGTTGGTGTGGTGGTGTATCAAGGATTGACTCTCCTTGGGTGGGGCCTTATGGACCATGCATTGATGAGGTTTCACGTCATCAAAAAACAGAAAAGGTGGCAGATCTGATCCAATTTATGCTTTCTTGGTTTATTTTAGACTAATCCTAATAGAACTAGGTTTGGGTTTTGTTGACCCTTAATTTTAGGCTCCAAGTAACTTCTTAACACTTCTTTAAAGCCCTAAATATAGACCTACAAAGGTTTGTTTCTTTTTTTCTTTTTTTTTTAATCGGTAAATAAGATTTTATTGATCATAAGAATAGGCAAAGCCCAAGTACATGGGTCATATACAAGAGCAACGCCTAGGGACCTACGAAAGGTTAAAAAAAATACAAAATGAAAATATTCCTAGACTACCCCTTGGTAAAGTCTTATGGGTACCAATGGCCACAAGAGGAGCTGCTTTTTAGATGAAAGCGGTGGACTACACCTTCTTAACTTCCTTCACTGTGGCTTGCACATCTGCCCTTTTTAGCTCTAATACCTTTGCAGTATCATCATATGGCCAAAAGAATTCTTTCAAAAACCATAGTTCATTCTTCATATTTACTTCATTCCTCTTTTGTTTCTTTACTTTTCACCATAGCATAAACTTTTTATATCACATAGAATAAGCATACACATGAAGCATTTGCAAACATCATATTTAAAAAATACCTTATAGTAGGCGCATAAAAAGAGGCTTACAAGAAAGACAAAAAATATAGCATATGACCTTTTGACAGGTAAAAGTAAAATTTTATTGATATAAGAGACTTCGACCAAGTACATTGGTAGTATACAATGAACATGCCTAGTTACAACTAAGCACTAGTGAGTGATACAAGCACATCATGAAGGTTGTCCATATTACAAATAATGGCCGAAGCCCAGGAGAGTAAGGTAGTGTAAAAAAATCGCTTCAGCTCATCCACAGAATGCTCCATGTCTTCAAAGCACCTCTTGTTTCTCTCCAGCCACAAGCACCACAAAATATAGCATATAACTTGAAGATTCGTTGAGAATATTTAGTATTTAACTTTGAAAATCAAGAGCATGATCATTTTACTTACCGTTCTTCCTTAAGTTGCATAATCAACTCTTCCTTAGCAACCTAAAGAAATCATTCTTAGTTATCACTATCTGTTCTTTCAAGTATACAAACCCTTCACACTAATATTGAGCCCTTCTATACATGCTCTTGTTTACAAAGTCAGATATATTCCCGCTTTTTTTTTTTGATAGGAAGTCAGATATATTCCCTTACCTTAACATTCATGGTTTTTTTTAAGTAGTAACACCATTCTTCAGTGACTACGTTACACACCTAAGTTGACTTAGTTCTCATTAAGTATGAAATATAGCTGTTTGGTCTCTTTAGCATGTCTAACTCAACTCCACCTAGTCCTAACCCTCCTATGGTTGTCAAGTCTTCGAAGTGGTCACTTTGGTTACTGATTTGTGCCTAAAGACTTGCTGTCATCCTCTTTAAATTCAGCCCCCTTATTTGAATGGTGCAAGTTGTGTGCGTAGGAAATTTCCAGCATGCATGCACTTGGGTTTTGGTGATTCTGAATGCCTTTTAATGCAGTGATCTGTATGCATCATTCCTAGGGTAAGGTTACTTTAAATCCTATTCATTAGGTCTGCTGTGGGCTCCAATGGTGATCTTAGGGACTCAAAAAGTTGCTAAAAGTGTTAGCGTGTGTGTACTGTTGTTCGAGCACTGAGTCAGTGGGATTTATAATGCAGTAGCCTTTCCTTTTTTCAGCCTCTTGAGTCTTGCCAGAAAAATAAAGGTAATTAATGCAAAAATTTCCAGTATGTACATGTTGAGGTTTGAGGTGCTTAATGGCTGCTTAATCTTGGGTTTTCTTGCCACTCTTGTCTGGTTTTGGGCCAAGAGGTAAATTTAAAAGACTCAAAGTTTCTGTTATGTGTGTTGTGTGCTTGCTATTTTACAGCAATTTCTCAGCAGATTTTGCGTCGCTGTAAATCCTACGATTGTCCAACACATATGTGATTTGAGTCCTTGAAGAGATGACTCATTTAGGGTTATATCTATGGTTCTCAAGTCTCAAATCAATTCCTTAGGAGCTAAACAGCGGCATCTTGTGATGGCCACTGATACTCCCTTACTACTTTAGCATGCATAACAAGACCTCATTGGCACCAATAATAAACTTTTTTTTGATCGGCAAACAAATTTTTATTGATCAAAAGAGAGACAAAAATGCCCAAGTATACGGGACATATACATGAGCAAGTTTATGTCTAGTTCAGAGATACAAGGAAATCATGAAAAGACTTGCCATGAAAATCAATTACAATTGACCAATGGAGAAAAGTATTGAAAAACGAAATTCTAAGCTCTTCCATTGATCTCTCTTGATCAATGTAAATAGGTAACAATGGAGAGGCATTAATGTATAATGTGATCGTTCCGTTAGTCCGTTAGACAACTTCTAAGACTAAAATACAAGGGAAAGCGTTTTGTTCTCACTTTGGAAAGCATGCATAGTAGGTTAACAATTTAAAATTCTTTATATCTAACTCATAGTCCACCATACATTCATTGTATAATAATAGTTGTAGCACTTAAAACACCATAGAAAGTCTTAAAAAGTCCTTACGTATTGTGGGCTTTAAGCCATGCATCAAGGGATGAGTGAGGAGGCAGAATCTTTCCACTTAATTTCTGTGCACAAGAACCGAGTTCTTGCACTTTCTTGTGGTTGATTTAGGTTCCCAAAATGAAAATTTCCTAAGGAGCAATTCAGATTAGTTACATCGATTTAAATTTCGAGTCTTGATTTAGATGTTGCACAATATCTTGCACCCTCTGAGGATCTCTTCTAGGATTCGGTTATGGGTTGTTTGGATGTCTAAAGGATAGGAAACATGGTTCAAATCAAACCAGCGATTTGTATTTCAATTTTTTATTGAATTTTCTAATTTAACCTTGAAAACAACTTACCTTTTAAGTGGCGGCAGCAAGGAGAAGAGCAAGAAGCAATCTTCTTGAAATTAGTGTTTACAGAAACTCTGGACAGAACATAATCGAGGACTTTCATACCCATTTTTCAAAAGGATTGAAGAGAATAGTTAATGAAAGTCATTGGGTTAAGGTTTCCTGACCTCTACAGGGCAGGAAAATCTGGATGTAGTTTCCTGCAATTTTTCTTTTTTTAATTTTTGATAAGTAAACAAATTTTATTAATCAATGGGTAGGCATAGCCAAGTACAATACAAAAGTATGCCCTAACTATGTAGGTGCAATAGAGACAAGAAAATCATGTAGATCCAGGCCACTAAAGTGGACAGCAATGGCCCAAGTACATAGAGTTCTAAAAAATAAAGCTTTTAGTTCCTCTAGCGATCTCTCCTTGTCTTCGAACACCTGATCATTGTGCTCCTGCCACAAATACCACATGATGTATACAGAAACCATCTTCCACACAGCTTTAGTCTGTTGAATGCCTTTTAGATTTGTCCAGCTGGCCAGAACTGCCACCACTGTCTCGAGCATAACCCAAGCCAAGTCTAGTCTACTGAACACCTCATTCCATAACACCCTAGCTGTCTCACGATGTAGTAGGAGATGATCACCCTACGTTTCCTCAAATTGTCGGTTGTGAGGATCTTACCCAAGAAAGCTGTCCACACGAAGAATGCTGCTTTGGGAGGCGCCTTATATCTCTAAAGCCTTCTCCATGGAAACTGAATATTGAGCTTTTGTGTGAGAGACTTATAAAAAGAGTGAACTGAGAATGACCTTTACCTGTGGGTATCCACCACAATATATCTTCTTGTTGCTTGCTCAGTTTTATGGAGTACAAAAGGCTGAAAAAGTCTTAAAAGCTGCTCATTTCCCAATCTTGTGCCGCCCGACTAAAATTGATATTCTATTGGATTTGCGCCCTTGATATCACCTTGACTTCAGCCACTGAAACATTTTTGGCACTTGCAACCCAGAAAAATGAAGGAAATAAATCCTGTAAAGGACTGTTACCACACCATATATCACTCTAGAATTTAATCCTGGAACCCTCACCCAAAGGAAATCTTGTGTGTCGAGTAAAGATCCCCCATCCTCTTCTTCTGTGTTTCCACAACCTCACTCCATAAGCCCCTCTCTATTCTTTAGTACACCATCCCCCCTATAAGCCTTCATATTTGCTCTCAATCACCAATTTCCATATCAAAACTCAATCACCAACTTCCCTTGGGCTTCTGATTCCTTATTGTATCTCCACAACCTTTTTCCAAGTAACGCCCGATTAAAAATTCTCATATTTCTAATACCCAAACTGCCATTGGAGATAGGGCAACATACCCTCTCCCACTTGACTAGATGGAATTTGAACTCCTCATCCACTCCACTCCACAAGAAATTATGTTGAAGTTTCTCAATTCGGAACGCCACACTTGCTGGGATAAGGAATAGAGACAAAAAGTAGGTTGGTAAATTAGATAATGTACTCTTGATCAAGGTAATCCTACCACTTTTTGACAGGTACATTCTCTTCCATCCTGCTAGTCTCCGCTCTACTTTTTCAATCACTGTGTCCCATAATGAAGATGCTCTTGAGGCAGCCCCCAACGGTCCAAGGTAAGTCATAGGAAGAGAGACAATCTTACACCCCAGAGTGCTAGCCAACTGTCTTATATGATGAACACCTCCAATTGGCACCATCTCTGATTTGTTGAAGTTCACTTTCAAACCGGACGCTGCTTCAAAACAAAAGAGAAGGGCCTTCAGTGCTCGAACCTGGTTATGATTTGCCTTATAAAATATAAGTGTATTATCTGCAACTAACAAATGAGAAATATTTATAATTCCCCTATCCGGGGTTCCAATCAAGAAGCCAGCCACAAAACCATTATTAACTAGTGCCGAGGTCATTTTGCTTAGTGCCTCCATCACAATAACAAAAAGTAATGGAGACAACGGGTTTCCTTGTCTTAAACTTGTGTGCTATTAAAAATGCCAGCTGAGCTTTCGTTTATCAAAGCTAAGAATTTCATCGTTGATACCGGAGGATCCACAACGGCCACCTCTCCCCAGAATCACACCTCGCAAGAAGGTAAAAAAGAAAATTCCAGTTAACGTGATTGTATGCCTTCTCCATGTCTAGCTTGCAAATGATTTCTGCAGTCTACTGTCAAGACATTCATTGACGATAAGAATCGCGCCTAGATTTGTCTACCATTTACAAAAGCATTTTGGGGTTTTGTAATTATCTTCCCCAATATCTCACCTAGACGATTCGCAAGCACTTTGGAAATTATCTTGTATATCCCATTTACTAAGCTAATGGGCCGAAACTCCCTAATCTCTGCAACCCCAACCTTCTTCGGTATCAATGCAAGAAAAGTGGCGTTAAAGCTTTTTTTAAATTTCCAGCCGAGAAAAGCTCATGAAATACCCTCATAAGATCATCCTTTAACAAGTCCCAACATGTTTGAAAGAACCCAATAGAAAAACCGTTAGGACCCAGTGCTTTGTCTTTAACCATTTTCCTCACCACTTCTTAAGCCTCTGCCTCTTCAAAAGGCCTCTCCAACCTACAAACATCATGCGACCCAATGGAGTAAAAACCTAGCCCATCAAGTGTAGGCCGCCATCCCACCTGCTCGGTAAGTAATTGCTCAAAGAAATCAACTACATGATTGTGAATCACCTGCTCTTCCCTACAATCAACACTAATTTTCAGCATCTCAATGTTGTTGGTTTTCCTATGAGAGTTAGCTATTCTGTAGAAGAACTTCGTGCTTTGATCTCCTTCCTTTAACCACAATGCTCTTGATTTTTTACGCCAATAAGTCTCTTCTAATAAAATAATCCTTTCAAGATTTGCGACCAACAGTCTTCCGAGCTAATTCTTCCTGTGTAAGAGTCTGATCCTCTTTTATCCTCTCTAACTCCTAGATCTCCATGACCTTGCTTTTCTTGTGTTACCCTATACTACCAAAAGACTGCATGTTCCAAAGTTTTAAATCTTTTTTTAGAGCTTTCAGTTTACTTGCAAAGGTGAAGCTAGGGGTACCCTGTATTTGATATGAGGACCACCACTGTTTGACCTCATCCACAAAGCCTTGAGATTTTGGCCACATATTTTCAAATTTGGAATACCGACGCCTTTTTTGGAGACCACCACAATCCAGCATGATAGGCTAATGATCCGAACAAAGACGAGGCATTTTCTTTTGCCATACATCCTGAAAATAAATTTCCCATTTTGGTGATATTAAGCATCTATCTAGTTGAGACCTCGCCTGATTATTAGACCACATGAAAGAACTCCTCACTGATGGCAGATCCACTAAGTTCAAATCAAAGATGCACTTCGAGAATTCTGTCATTGCTGGCCGCACTCATCTATTTCCAGAACATTCACTTGGAAATCTTATGACATTAAAATCTCCACCAATGCACCATGGAAGGTCCCACAAGCTATGAACTCCAGTTAATTCTTCCCACAATAGTCTTCCGTTGTTGTCTAAGTTTGGTCTATATACACTTGCAAAAGCTCACATAAAGTTATCTGTTACACTCTTAAAGGAGCATGCTACTGTGTACACCCCTATGAATTCCTCCATTTTCTCCACCACTTGTCTATCCCACATCACCAAGACACCTCCTGATGCCGCATTAGATGCCAAATACACCCAATCCACGTGTACACAACTCCATAAACTTCGCACAATTCTTCTAATAATTAATTTCAGCTTTGTCTTCTGTAAACAAACAATGTCCACCTTCCACTCACGAATCGAGTTTCTTATTTGGAGACGCTTATTGGCCTCGTTGAACCCGCGGACATTCCACGACACAATTTTGGGTTTCATTTTTTTTTTT
>QEOT01004449.1:0-59321 GCA_003123785.1 Pterocarya stenoptera
AAATATTGTTGTTTGTTCGATTCAATTTTTTTTTGTTCGAATGGACGACTCGGTTCGAACTGAAAAATATTCCATTCGAACATATTTTTGAGACGAAATTGGTTCATCTCAAAAAAAAATTTCCGTTCGAACAGTTTCGACTGGTTCCCCAAAATTTCGTCTCTAAAAGTGATTTTTGGAGACGAAATTTGAATTTCATCTCCAAAAACATTTTGAGACAGTCTTTTAGAGACAAATTGGAGACGAAATTTTTTCATCTCCAATTATTTTTTGGGACGAAATTGGAGTTAAACCATTTCTCTTGTAGTGACATAAGAATACACCCAGCTTGGACCCATTAATTAATGGAGCAGTTGAATTGTAGATTTCAGTTGTCTGAATTGGGTTATCCTTCTCTAGGATTATGTAGCACAAAAGAATATCTTGCAAATATGAAATGCATAAAGATAAAGTTTTGAGTGTTGTTTTATGGCTACGAGCATGGCAAGTATCTCTTTTTGTTTTTCAATTTTCAATGGATGTCATTTTCTTTTGCTTTATTAGGTAGAAGCTTTTCCCAATTATCAAATATTGGATCCTTTTCCAGGGACATACATGTCGTGTCATCCAGCAAGACAGACAAAGCTTCCATCCAATTAGACAATCGGTTGGGTACAGTCAGATATTAATCCACAGTTCAATTTTGCAGTCCAAAATCGTGATGCATGAGATTACAATCTAGACTTAAAACAGCAGGGACAAATTACTGTCCTTCATGATCTATTTATGAGGAATTTGTGTCTCATTCTCCAATTAATTCCGGCGGGTTGCAGCATCTTGTCCTTGATGCCTGATGGGCATGATGATGGCTTTTAATTTTGGTGTTTATTCTTTTTAGTAATGATCTCACCTTTTCTTTTCTTTTCTGTCCCTTGCCCCTTGAGGTATGAACCAGTTGGCCATGAGCAACACTTTCCAACTTTTAAGGCATGGTTCGATGATCGATCCTCCATGTCTCGTCAGGATACCTGAAATTTACAGAACAATCTTGTAATCACAAAAGGTAGTACTCGAGGACCCGAGGTAGAATTATTCGTCTTGACTTTTTTTTTTCAACAGTGGTAGTGTTCTTCTATTTGTTTCTTGGTTCCGGAATCCATAAAATCAAGTTCATTCGGACAGGTATCTACCTGAATTTTACCTGATTGGACGTCTGTCTTGTACCCGCTAGCTCCTATCTATAATCAGGTTTCACATTCCAAAAAAGTTTGCCTCATAGATAAAACATTTGATTTCAAAATGACTTCGTAACCCTCTTCTTTGAAACAGTTTTTATAAATATAGGCATTCGATTCAACTTGGATAACCAGATATCCAGATTTTTATAACCATATACCTGCATGCCCTATTATAACCGGGTTGATTCGAGGAGGTATCCGGACACCATTATAAACTCGGATGCTGGTAAAATCGAGTACCCGATCCAGGTTTACACTTTATTAAAATAAATTTATAAATTGACATATTTTGATGTAGTATATTTGATTATAAAACATTTACTAGTATAAAATAGATATAACGTGTCACATTAAATCATTTTATCTTATAGATTTTTATAAAATTTCCATGGAGATATATCACTTCTCATATATCTAACATTGATGTGTGACTTAGTTTATTTTTGCAACTCTTTTCAATTCATCTTATATAATCATTATAAAATTTTTAAATTTTTACATAAAATAAAATAAAAAATTCAATTTTTTTTAAATTCTAAAACAAAAATCATTTTAAAATAATATATTTTAATAATATTTTATTTAATTTTTAACTTTAATCTAAATTTTTTCATCTAATTAGACCTTAATCATGACTATTTTTTAATTAGTTTTTCTGAAAAAGCAAGTTGCGTAGATCTCACTCGATTAACTTGTAATAGTCAGCTCTTTATTAAGTCATTGCCACGTGTGGTATGATAGCCACCAATGAAGAAATAGGGCGTGGGATTTAATTTGAGTACTAAAACTTTGGGAAAGAGGCAAAAGGTAAAGGCGGATCAGTGTCACAAAAAAAAGCAAGGAAAAGAATCCAATGGGGGCACCGAAGGAAGT
Organism: Pterocarya stenoptera; assembly: GCA_003123785.1. NCBI lineage: Eukaryota > Viridiplantae > Streptophyta > Magnoliopsida > Fagales > Juglandaceae > Pterocarya > Pterocarya stenoptera. The sequence continues at coordinate 2,091 of QEOT01004449.1, forward strand.
GCAAAGCTTTTTTCTCGACCTTAATATGAGAGAATCTTCTAAAGCATTCTTCCCAATTTGATATATCGAGGGTCAAAAGAGGGAGGAGGAAGCAATCAAAAGCTATAGAAGAAATTAAAAAAGGGGGCAAAAAAGTAAGTCTATCTAATGATGAATGGAGGGAAGGAAGCTTCAAAATTTGACAGTTTGTGTGTGAATTGGTGCGCTCCTTGGAGTGGAGTTCCATCACCACGACTGTGTGTACGTGGGTGGGGGGGTCTTGTGGCGCAATCTGAGAGGCACTCGATCTGGCTGGTGTTTCTGAAATAGGACACTGACAAAGATTTTGAGGTTGTTGAAAAGAAGTTTGCAACTCTTACAAATGACAAACATAGAGAGGGGTGATATTTGTTCCGCAATTGCTGCGCATATTTTTAAAAAAAGTTGAGTAAAGATGTGATTTATATAAAAAAAAAAGTTAATTTTATTAATAATGAATTTTATTTATTAAAAAAAAAAACGTAACGTTTACTCAATTTATGACTATGTCTAGTATTCATTACTCAGCATAAAATACGGCACTAGAGCAACAAATGTTGTTTGGGCTCTAGTGCATGAGTTCAACCACTTCATCATTCTCTTGTTTGATTGATGTAATATATTTTAAATAATTTTATAAGTTAATTATTTGAAATGCATCACATTAACTAGTATAATTAAAAATGGTGAAATACAAAATGAATAGTATTGATGCATTTTTCAACCTTAACACTATGGTCGGATAACCCTCACCTTTCTCATTGTGATTCTTGGTGGTGATAGGTTTGGCATGTTTAGTCATGACTTGCTTAATGATAAATTATTGAAAATAAAGAAGATAAGAACTTACGTGGTTCGGCATTGAGACCGATATCCATGGGTCTTAAGTATAAAATAAACAATAAATAGATCAGTTTAATACAAATTCTTAATTCTAACTAAACATTCTACAATCTCTCCTATGGAGGCCTCTAGGAAAAATAGTTTAGCCACTTTCTGGTTCTCCTTTCCCTCCCTACATCGATACGTAGATCCCTCTATTGCCTCTCCCCATCTTCAAGTCATTTCCTCCTGCTTTATGTGTTATCCACCAGCTTAATTTATATCTAATCAATTCTTTATCACTGTCAAATCCTCTATTTCTCCCTTCCATTTTAGCATAGTGGATTTTAATCTTTCATGACCTTTGGTGGGCTTAACACTTGCACTAATTTTACCCCCAACAAATAACATTATCATTTGCTCGGAAAGAGTAGTCCATTTTGGGACTCTCTTGCTTTTCAAAGAAACAAATGGGAGTATTTGTTAGGGCAACCTTTGAGCTTGTAGAGACTATATACTTTTGAGCTATGCTAATCTAAACCCAATTTCCCCTCTTAATATGTATCCATGTCGCACTTGGAAATTGGAACACCAACTTGATTATTTAACGAGATAAAACCCTCCAAGGTGATCATCATCTAAGGGCCAAAAGTGAGGTTTACATTTTATGGTATTTTTATTATAAAGATGTTAAATTCTAATAATCTATCATCTAAACCATGGCTAGCTATATTTTTCTGTGGACTGCAACAATCTATCTTTATCCAAAAATTGAGGTCTCACTTGTCTTTGTTATTATATGTTGGTGAAATGTTTTAACAAAGTAAGATAATGTACGAAATTCGTTTATACCACATAAAATTTTTATTTATTTTCATGGTCTAACTCATTTTTGAAAGTAGGATATCATTTTAATAGTTTATATTGATAATTGATGGGAGTTATACATAATTGCAAAAAAGAAATAAAACATTATTATTTATCTTTTAATTTTTTCATCGTCACTCATATCAACTCTGCTGCCATATAAAATGTAAGAGAAATGATTTTTAGCCACAACGAGATTTTATATAAATAAACTTACAAACTGGCATTGTTTAGTGGAGTACGTCAAATTATAAAATTATGTTTTTATTATAAAGTAAATTTAAACGAATCACATAAAATTATACCAGTTTATAAATTTATTTTTATAAATTTTTTTTTTATGACTATAACATTTCTCAATTTTTATAAAATGTAATATTGTATTGGTCGGTATAACTAACGATTAAAAAAACGAAGAGTAGCCTTCTCTTCAACAAAAAAAAATTCAGCCAAAGAAAGACAAAAATAAAAATAAATAAAAATGGTTGATGCGTCCAACCGCAGTGCCCACTAATATTGTATTTATATATTCAACCAAATTTGTTTGGAATAACAAATCGCGGGTCCACGTCTTGCCAGCTTGCAGATCATATATTTTTGCAGCTGAAAGAGTGAATAAATTCTCAAACCCTCCTGCCAAAAATTTTAGCAGGCAATGTCAGATAAATTTATAATATTATATAATACAATATTCTTCCGCGTCGTTGGATCCAGCCAGCCCATGCACGTTGATGTCAACATATCTTTGGACCTTCTATGACTTTTGCCCTTCGCCTCGCCTTTGTTTTGCTATTTATTGGGCCGTTGCTGACCTAATTCAGGAATACTTTTCGACTGTCTAGAAAATTAATAATAATAATAATAATAATAATAAAGTCCTGAGATTCGGTTTTAAATTTGTATCCATTTTTCCACGTTATATGTATGATGTTAAGATATGTTTGGTTTGCAAAACGCATACAAATTAGTGAACTTTTAATATTGCCAAGAAAACTTGCATGAACATTATTTTATTTTATTTTTTGAGGTGGCCGGCCCGCATAATGTCGGGACCAACATCGCCATTGGCCGAGGGTCAAAATCCCATCCTAAGCAGTTCGATCACCTCTGATGGCAGTATAGAGTGGTTGAACACGAATTTTAGTAGTGAACCAGTCATTTTTTGGTACGAGTCATATTAGTTAGGGCTGCAGTCCGACTAGCCCGAGTTGTGTTTGGGCCCGCTCTGACCTGCCAAAATTGTACTAGCTAAGTTTTGGTGCCACAAATTAAACCATGTAAAAGTTTGACATTATATACATAGATTGTGAACAGCAAAGGATCCTGGTGAAATAAACTTCAATAATATCAAAGTCTGAAATTATACACCTGTCCTCGTTGATAACTTGATGATCCTGTTGCTCCTAATACTACCAGTACTTTGAGTGAAGAACAAATTCCAATTCCATTGACAACAACAAAATCTCAAGAGCCAAGAAGCTTCTGAACATGGGAGCAACCTGTGGATTTTGGAGCAAGGAACAAAAGCTAGCTAAGCAAAGATACATTCAAATGTTCTACAATCTCCAATTCAGGAATTTGGTGAACTCTAACCCAATCAGAAGACTCCACCTCCACTACTGCATGCCAACTAAGTTTTGCTGCATGATACCAAGTAAGATAGCTAAGAGTTTCTTAAGTTGCTTTCTGAGGATGCATCGCCAACAAAATTTTGCAAAAGGAACCACTGTTTGTTGTAAAGACTACAATGCAAAACCTTCAATCAAATTATTTATACCAGATAATAAGCTACTAACTAAATTTTAGAGTCATTTCAATTCATAGTTAAAATAAGGCATAAATAATAGGTTAAAGAAGCAAATTCTACAGCTCTACTCAACAAGGCCAAATATGCCAAGAGCAGAGCTATGAGAGGACAAGAAGATGAGAGAATTTCCGAGGGCCTGTGCACCTCCTGGATTCCGGGACGCTATTCCCGGACACCTAGTGCCGATAAAAAAAGAAGAAGAAGAAGACAAGAAAAAAATACATGTGTGCACACATGCTCGCGCGTGCATGCTACACAGATCCATGCATTTTTCTTGTAACATTATTTTCTCTCTTGGGGAAAAACTTATGACTCAATAGACAGGTCCTCCGTTAAAAAAACAAAACTAAGAAAAGTAAACAAAACAACCTGAATTCACACTGGTTAATAAAATTTAACAAACCAATTGGTGGATATTAAGTTTGCCGATTGTATCAATGAAGGGGCCTATTTTGCCAGCTTTAGCAGGTCTAGGGATTGAAATATACTTCCTGAAACAATGGATATAAATGTCTAAGGTCATGAATAAACAACCTGAAACATATATTGAGACGGACTCAATAAGCAAAAGAGTAAAGAGTAATCATAAACAAACCATCCAGTTGAAGTACGGCGTTCGTAATTTTATACTGTATCCTCCAGTTCAAGGGCCTCAATGACATATGTCATATATTCACTGAAACAATATGGTAAATTAGATTCAGAAGAAGCAAAACTCTAAATTATACACAACCAAAGGAGAGCTATCACGCACTCTCCCAGAGAAAAAGTGCAGGTGCAGAATATTGCTTGCAGAATGAGGGCTTTTTCAAAAAGTAAATTCACTAGAGAATTGCAAGCGGATTCAAAAGAAGTACATTAGAAATGTATAGAAGAGGACCAAATTTGGGACAAGGATCCTCTCCAAGTGTATTAAAGAGGAGCCATTTAGTACAAAACATGGGGTGTCACTGTCAATTCACTAGTAAATCTAATTCTTTTGGAAGCAAAATGGCCAAAAGAACTCTATGTTTTACACTAAATGGCTTGCATTTTGATCTTATTCCCCATCTTTGATGGTAGAAATTAAAAGCTCAACTAAATAAAAAAAAAAAAAAATCAGATGCAAAACTGCTGCCCCGAAATCTTTTTTGATAAGTTGCCCTGAAATTCTATGGTGGATGAAATAGCCTCTTGAAAAATAAAGCTATTCCTACCTAACCATAATTGTCGAAGAAACACAGAGAAACTCTTATTTTCATTCAGTGAAGCTTTCATTTAGGACTGACAAACAACATTTATAACATGAACATATTCTTTAGTATTGGCCAACTTTAGCAAACTTAATATAGAATCATACAATATTTAGGCTACTTTAAAAAAAGGGATTAAAATCCCTTGAAAAATACAGAAGGAAGAATCGCAACAATAAACAATCTAACGTCAAGGATGTTAGGCCTCAAGAAATATGGAACACCCTTTACAGGGATGTTATCCCAAACTTGAGTGCCCCCATTCCCTGCAGCCAAGGCGGCTGCTGCCTCCCCCTTCCACTTTTTCCCCTACCTAATATGAGAAAAGAAGTTTCATATTGTGGCAAGCGAGCCTATATCATCCGCAGACATAAATGGAATAGTGTTGAAAACAAACGGTTCTTCCTTTAACAGATAATTCAAATCTGTCATAGCTAAAATAGAATAAAAGATTATCCATAGGAGTTGAGAAGATAAAAATTGTTGAATAGATGGAAAATTTTGTTTTTTTCTTTTTGGTTAAGGCATGCAAAGAAACACACAAAATTTATTAATTGCAAAAGACTATTTTACAACCAGCCAATGTGACAACATCATTTCAAAAAAAGTATAATTTTTTTCTGAATTTTGAGTTTCCCATCTTATTTGAATTCAAAATTTTGCATAACCGCCTTTCATTTTACAAATCTTTGTCAATAAGATTGTGTTTGTAACATTGCTCATTGCAAAAACCTATGTGAAATCTCAATGAATAAATCAGTTTACCTTTTGTAGCAGTATTACTCCTCTCGAGCTCGTCGAAGATGGCGCCTAAGTGTTGCCATTGATTTCTCATCTGTATCATAGTCCATATCATTTTCCCCCAATCGACCTCCTTGTGGTTTGAAGGATGGATCTTGTTTAAACTAGAAGTTGGAAGATAAGATTCAAAATATTACAAAGAAAGCTATGTTAATCCAAGTGAAGATTTCAAAAACAGAAAGGGGAGAAAAATAAAAACCAAAACAAATCCAAAGAAAGAAAAAAGAAGAAGAAGACGAAGAAGAAGAATATACCATTTGAGTTAACATATTGTCAATAACATTCATGTAGGGTCTCAAAGGGTCCCGCTTTGACATTTGATTGGATGTTGCTTGAGCAACCTATGAAATCAAAACATAAATTTAAAAACTAAATGAAAAAAAAAAAAAAAAATTAAATGCATTTAATCCTTAGGTGAAAAAAATTCACACTCAGTGCATATGAAAGTTTTCGATCATTGGTCAAACACCACAGCCTAATGGTCCAGTTTGCATTTCTCCAAATGCTTTTGGGAATTTCACCCAAACCAAAACCAAGAAGAAATGCACCTGTAACGAGTCCAAATGTATTTGAGCAGGCCAATGCCAAACCCAAAATACCTCCACTCCTGTTACAAGGGTATTAAGCAAGAAATGAGAACATAGCCCAACTAGCCTACTGAGAACCAACAAAATTTATTTTCCAGTGAGAAAGGAATTAGTAACCGTGCTAACTGGCATGTAAACAATCAAAACCCTGAATAAGGGGCACCACAGCCCAGTTAGAGATAAAATAACTTAATTTATGGGGAAACGTGAGTCTCTTGACTGCAGAAGGGGCACCACAGCCCTGAAAAAAGGGCACCACAGACATTTAGAAGCAGCTATGAAATGAATTAGGCCATCTTATGCAGTCAAAAGTATAAAAAATAGAACCCTAAATCATAGAAAGCTAGATCATAACTAAAATGAATCCATGCACATTGATGTCAACATAACTTTGGGACTTTCTATGGCTTTTACCTTCGCCATTGTTTAGCCCTTTATTGGGGCGTTACTGACCTAATTCAGGAATATTTCTCGACTATCTAGGAAGTTTATAATAATAATAATGATGATGATGATGTGAGATTTGGTTTTAAAATTGTAAAAAAAAAGCTTAAAAAAAAAAATCAAACCCATGGGCAAATCCAAGGACAAACTAGCATTTTACTATATATACAAGTTATAGTAAGAGAAAAAATATACAAGTTATATGTGAGATTTGGTTTTTCTCATTCTTCGGAACAAATTATAGTAAGAGAAATCAAACTCGGCCCAATCAGTGAAACCAATACAAGTGTACATGGCCGATCACAATTTTCTTCCCATTTTACTAATATTGCTGAAAGCTAACGGCTAGAAAATTTAAAACTTAACTATAGAGAGCAGACGCTTGATTCCTCATTTCATGTCTATTTAGTCGTTGCATACTCTTGTAAATATACTCCTCCAAATTGAAAAGTACCGTCTCTAAAGAGAGAGAGAGAGAAATACAGCAACTTGGAAGAAATGGATCAATAAAATCAGAAGAGAGAGCTACGAAAATGTCAGAGACGATTTTGCACAAGGAGAGAGTGAATGTCAGCGGGAACAACGGCTATGGAAATGATTTTGCACAACGATTTTGACATACATGATACATGATCGAAAATGTGAGAGCGTGAAAGATTTTGCACAAGGACAGATGTTCCACAACGGGAACAACGACTATGGAAACAAGGTGTTGACGTCGGCATCGACGGCGGCGATGTCCATGGTGCATGACATCGTCTTCATCCGCGACGAATGCGCAGTCTCAGGGTTGAAGATATACTTCAAGAACCCACAGGAACGGTACAAGCTCCCCCGTTCTCCTCCCTTATTCCCACGGCAAACCTGTTTCATAGGCTGGGCTTTCTTTTTATTTTTCTTTTTGATCTGTTTAGTTCTTTCTTGTTCCTCTGCAACAGTCCAGAGGTGTTTCTGACTCCCTTTTCAGTTCTAAACCCATCTCTGTTTGTAGCATCTATGTTTTGATTTCCTTGATCGAAAAGCAACTTGATCGAATGTCCAGGATCTGCTATTGAAGAGAGCATACAAAAGCTTTATAATTAACTGGAAAGTTTCAATTACTGATTTCAAATAGTTTTGTCATGTCGTGCATGTGCTTAGCAGTATGCATTTTTTGTTAGGCTTGTAATCAATTTGTATAAGTCCGAGCGAAGTCAAGTTTGTCATAATTACAAACATCATTTACTTGCATAATATGAGCATTGTAGATGCACTTACAAATAATAAAATGAGCACTTTAGATGTTGAGAACCTTCCTAACTGGTTCTAACTTTTGAGTTCCTTTCTTCATTCCACCCTTGTTACTAACCAGTTTCTGTTCAGATACCATATCCTTTCTATAATATAATGTGTGCATCATAGTGGAACAGAGTTGTATTGACTTAGTTTTTTCTGCTTTCTCAGTTCTTATGAAAATGCAAAGTATAAGAGATTCTATCTTGAAGCATGTGAGGGTGGGGGTCTCAGTTGAAATTGGTTATTAGCTGACAATTGGAATGTGCTCAAGCAATTGGGTGGCAAGATGTGCTCATCAACAACAACTGGCCCTGATCAAATAATGGACCGAGTGCTTGAACTGTTTAGGAAATTTGATAAAATCGATGCTTCTAAGGTAATTGATAGTTGTCTTCCAAAGTTATTATAGACTGTGTCATGTGTCCTTAAACTTTAGCGGAAACAAAAAATCACAAATTATACTGTGATAATATTCTTTTGTATATTGAACAATCCTGCTTGTTGGATAATATTCTATATTGAGATAGATGCTTCACAAAATTTAGCCCATGATCAAAGAAAATTAATGTTTTCTCACTTGAAACACTTCAAAAAGACTAAAGGCTGGACAGCTTGGACAGGGTAGAGCTTGTTATGGCTTTTGAGTAGGAATTTTACATCGATATCCCTGATGAGAAAGCATATAAGCATACTTGCTGTGCTGATGTTACAAAGTACATAGTTTCTAGAGCTAAGTAAATGATTTTGGAAAATTCCTGATTTGATTTTCAATTTTATCGTCCCTTCAAGGATTGTCTTCTATGGTTTCTTGACATTAGTTAGCTGGGTGAAAATTTCTGTGGGGTCAATCTCTCTGTTCTTGTGTAATTCTCTTATTGAAAGTGCAGTTCCATAACTCCAATTTCTTGAGGAAGAAATCTCATTTAGGTATTTATAACTATATGAACACACCATTACTTACATACATACTATGTATGTCGTCATTCTACTTTTTACGAATGCATCTCTCACAACTTACGGATAGAGATGTTTGGAACCCATAGTTCAATGTTGTGACCAAAGCGTCATCCGAATGAGCCATGGTGCTCTATATTTACTTATCTGCTTACCAACTTGGGATGTTCGATTCTTGAAGGGAATGTCCATGCAAGCTGTCTCTCTCCTCAAAGTCACCTGCTCGTCTAACAATATTCTTCCCGTGCAGGAAACCAACTCATTGACAAGCAGCAAGATAAAAGAGTGTGGTATAATCTCTTTGAACGATTTTGGTTTCTCTGAATTCTTGAGTTGCAGTCTCACCGATTCTATATATTGTCTTTTTTAATTTGCAGAAAACCTATAAAAAAGACACCGTAGCAGTTAATGGGGTTTGCGAGGAAAAAGGCAGTGCTCCAACGACATCGGTGGTACCTTTTAATTCCGAAGAAGAAGAAGATGGTAAATGTGCCGTTGATTTTGTTTTATAGTAACTTTATGTTTGATGATTTTCTATGTTATTCCTCTTCTTTGTTTGGTGTAAATTTACTTGTGGATGCAAAAATAATTCCTAAGTATTCAACATAACATCAACGAGTATGATGTTCGAATTAGGAGTAGTTGGGTCGGGGTGAGCTCGCCTCTCTTTCTCTCTACTGTTTATGCAGCCAGACATTAATGTTAAGATGAGATAAAATCTTATAAAATGTTGAAAAGTTCATCTTTAATTTGAAATTATGCATTATTTTATATTGGTGTTCATATAGACTATGAGGTGTTGTTTTTTTAATCTTAACTTTTTTTCACTTAACTTTTATGATGGATCTCATTGGTGTGTAGGTATTTATTTTGGATTAAGCAACTTGCATTCTCATTCCCTCATGTAGAATATAATACTATGATTGAAGTGAGTTTATCTATAAACTATTATATTAATATGATACATTTTTTAAACAGACATGTCTTAGAAAGTCAAAATGGTTATAGCCTTTCATTAACTCGTGCCAACCCTTCCTGATTTTTTCATATAACATATTTATTGTTAATCTTTTGTCCACTTTTTTTTCCCACTGTTTCTCTACGGCTTGCTTCTACACTTCCTCCTTCTCTTTGCCTTTTTCACACTCTTCCTCCTCTTCTTCTTCTCCTTCCTCTTTTCCTCATCTTCCTCTACTTCCCCGTCTTCTTCATCCTTTTCTTCTAGTTCTTATTCCGCTTTCTCCTCATTCTCATCCTCTTCCCCTTCTTCTACTTGTACATCTCCTTTCTATATATTAAAAGGGTGCAACAGCCTCATGAAGATCATCTATTGGAGCAATAGAGGTATGAATTTCTTTATTTCATTATGTTTTAATAATATTCTATTGTTGATATAAAACAATGTGTGCTTTATTTTTAGTCAAATCTTATGATGTCTCAAATTTGAAATGTACAATCAAAATACGATACAAAAAATAGAAGAAAAAGCATACAAAAAACCAACTTCACAAATCCATAACCATTAACAATATTCAAAACAATAAAGTCTGCCACCATGGGTCCATGAGATCACCACCACCACAAACAATACTCAAAATCAAAGCTCATCACTATGGCCAACACCACTGCCACAATAACAAATATTCATAGTTTACACCAATATTACAAATGATATTTAAAACTATAAATCTACTTAAAACTCCACTATTGAAGTACAACCAATCCAACACCACTTGCCCAGCATAAGGTACAAATCTACTGAACCTTATTCTCTCGATACGTATTTAAGATGACTTAAACACCACATGCCCAATGTATTGAGTTTACATAATGATGACTGCTTTCCACTTTGATGATACAACTGTAGACAACTGCGAATTAGCATGATAAGTAGAGGTTGTAATATAATACTTATGAATCGGGCTATGAATTTAGTGGGTTCTTCAATGTCGAGAAAAAATACTTAGAGTAGAGATTGCCGAAAGAACAACTTTTTCATTGAAGATCTTTCCGTGCGATCAAGGTATGTGATTTTTTATTACGCTATGTTACAATAATAATCACTTGATATTTTCTTTTCTATAATTTTACATTGGCGTCATATAGACTATGCTAGTTGTTTTCTCATTCTTTATTTTTTTACTTAACTCTTATGATAGATCTCACAGGTGCCTAGGTATTTATTTTGGACTAAGCAATTTGCATTATCACTCATGCAGAATTATTGTATGACTAAGGTGAGTTTATCTATAAACTTTTATATAAATGTACCATATTTTTAAATACACATGTCTTAGGTGATCAAAATGAGCCTTTTAATTACTTACAGGGTTTGACAATTTCACATTGTATTTAAAGGTAATAGTTTGGAGCCTTTGATACTTTTGATTTACAAGCTCACCTTCCTTATTTTTTCATATAATATTTATCATTATCTTTTGTCCGCTTTCTTTTTTTCTCACATTCTTTCCCATGGCTCGCTTCTTCACGTCCTCCGTCTCTTTTTGCCCTTCTAACTCTCTTCCTTGTCTCTCTTCTTCTCCTTCCACTTTTCTTCCTCTTCCTTTCCCCTTCCCTTCTTCTTCGTCCTATTCTTCCATGTCTTTTTCCTCTCCTCTTCTTCCTCCTCCTTTTCTTCCTCTTCCTCTTAATCTTCATCTTCTTGTACTTGCTCTTTCTTTTCATCTTGCTCTTCCTCCTCTACTTTTACATCTCTTTTCTATGTTAAAAGGGTGGAAAAACCTCCATGAAGATTTTCCGTTGTTGAAAAAGAGGTATGGATTTCTTTATTTCATTATGTTTGAATAATATTCTATTTTGGTATAAAATAATGTGTTCTCTATTTTTAGTCAAATTTTATGAATTTTCAAATTTGAAATGTACACCCATCAAAATACGATACAAGAAATTAAAGAAAAAATATACACAAAACCTGCCACCATGGGTCCATGACATCACCACCACCACCACAAACAATACTCAAAATCGAAACTCATCACTATGGCCAACACCACCGCCACAACAATAAATATTCATAGCTTCAAAATCAATACCAACATCACAAATATATTTAAAATTAAAAATCTACTTAAAACTCCATTATTGAAGTGCAACCAATCCTACACCACTTGCCTAATATAAAGTACAAATCTACTAAAGCCTATATTCTCTCGATATGTATTTAAGATGACTTAAACACCACATGCCCAACATATCAAGTTCACAAAATGATGTCTACTTTCCACTTTGATGATACAACTGCAGACAATTGCGAATTAGCATGATCAATTGGATTTGATTTTTTAATCCACGTACAATATGAGTGTACAATGAGTTAGAGGTTGTAATGCAATTCTTGTGAAGCCGGCTATGAATTTAGTGGGTTCTCCAATCTCGGAAAAAAATACTTAGAGTGGGGATTGTCAAAAGAGAAACTCTCCTGTCGAAGATTTTTCGGTGCAATCAAGGTATGAGATTATTTATTACATTATGTTATAATAATATTCTCTTGATAGTTTTTTTTCCATATATTCTCTTATATTGATGTCATATAGTGCTAGTTGTTTTCTTGTTCTTTATTTTTTCACACAACTTTTATGATGGATCGCATTGGTGCTTAGGAAATTATTTTGGATTAAGCAATTTGCATTATCAGTCATGTAGAATATAATACTATGATTGAGATGAGTTTATCTATAAAATTTTAAATTAATATGGTACATATTTTTAAATAGACATGCGTCTTAGGAGGTCAAAATGGCTATAGCCTTTTGTTAGCCCGTAGGGGTTGGCAATTACATGCCCACCCTCTCAGATTTCTTCATATAACATATTTATCGGTAATTTCTTGTTTGCTTTCTTTTTCTCACATTCTCTCCATGTCTTGCTTCTTCATGTCCTCATTCTCTTTGCCTTTTGACTCCTTTCCTCTGCTTCCCCTGCTTCCTCACTCGTCTTTTTCCTTCTCATCTTCCCATTCTTCTTCATCATTTTCTTTACGGTTCTTCTTCTTCTTCCTCTCCTCCTCGTTCTGTTCCTCTCTCTCTCTCTTCTTCTTCTTCTTGTACTTCTCCTTTCTATGTTAAAAGGGTGGAACAACCCCAATGAAGATCTTTTGTTGGTACAATAAAGGTATGAATTTCTTTCTTCAATTATGCTTTAATAATGTTCTATTGTTAGTATATAAAACAATATGTTCTTTATTTTTAGTCATATCTTATGATGTCTCTCAAATTTGAAAATGTACACCAATAAAAATGTGATACATGAAATTGCAAAAAAACATACACAAAACCAACTCCACAAATCCATAACCATTAATAATATTCAAAACAATAAAGCTCGCCACCATGAGTCCATGGCATCGCCACCACCACAAACAATACTAAAAAGCAAAGCACATCACAATGGCCACACCACCGCCTTTAAAATCAGCAAAAACATCACAATATTTAAAACTACAAATTTACTTAAAACTCCACTATTGAAGTACAACCAATCCAACACTACTTGCTCAGCATAAGGTGACTTCAAGACCACCTGCCCAACATATTGAATTCTCATAATGATGACTCCTTTCTACTTGGATTATATACAACTGCGGACATCTACGGATTAGCATGATCTAGTAGAGTTTGATTTTTAAACCATATACAATATGATTGTACAATGAATTAGAGTTTGTAATGTGATACTTGTGGAGTAGGCTATGGATTTAATGGGTTCTCCACTGTCGAAAAAGAATACTTAGAGTGGAGATTGCAGAAAGAAAAAATCTCTAGTTGAAGATCTTTCCGTGAAGATCTTTATTACGCTATATATTACAATAATATTTACTTGATAGTTTTTTCAATATTTTTATATTGGTGTCATAAAGACTATGCTAGTTGTTTTCTTAATCTTTACTTTTTTACTTAACACTTTTGATGGATCTCACTGGTGCTTAGGTATTTTATTTTTGATTAAGCAATTTGCATTATCACTCTTGCAAAACATAATACTACGACTGAGGTGAGTTTATCTATAAAATTTTATATAAATATAGTACATATATAGCCTTTTATTGACCCGTGGGAGTTGTCAATTTCACATTGTATTTAAAGGTAACAATTTGGAGCCTTTAATACTTTTGATTTACATGTCCACCATCTCTGCTTTTTACATATAAAATATTTATCGTTAGTCTTTTGTCCACTTTATTTTTCTCTCATTCTCTCTACTACTTGCTTCTTCACGTCCTCCTTCTCTTTGCCATTTTCCTTATCTTCCTCGTCTTCTCATTCTCCTTCCTCTTTTCCTCACCTTCCTCTACTCCTCCGTCCTCTTCCTTTTCCCCTTCTTCTTTGTCCTTTTCCTCCAGTTCTTCTTCTTCTTCTTCTTCCTCTACTACTTGCTCTTTCTTTCCATCTTCATCTTCATCTTCTCCTTCTAGTTCTACTACTTCTCATTTCTTAGTTAAAAAGATGGAACAACCCCTATGAAGATCTTCTATTGGTGAAATAGAGGTATGAATTTCTTTATTCCATTATGTTTTTAATAATATTCTATTGTTGGTATAAAACAATGTGTTCTTTATTTTTTTAGTCACACATCTTATAATTTTAAATTTGAAATGTACACCAATCAAAATTTGATACAAAAAATAATAAACAAAACATAAACAAAACCAACGCCACAAGTCCAGAACCATTAGCAATGTTCAAAACAACAAAGCCCGCCACCATGGGTCCTTGACATCATCACCACCACAAAAAATACTCAAAATCAAAGCATATAACTATGGCCACACCACCGCCACAATAGATAACATTCATAGCTTCGAAATCAAGACCAATGTCACAAATAATATTTAAAACTACAAATCTACTTAAAACTCCACTACTAAAGTAGAACCAATCTTACACCACTTGCCCAGCATAAACTACAAATCTACTAAAGCTTATTCTCTTTATATGTATTTAAGGTGAATTTAACACCATCTGCCCAACATATCAAATTCACATAATGATGACTCATTTCAACTTGGATGATAATACTGCGGACAACTGCGGATTAGCATAATATGGTAGAGTTTATTTTTTAATCCATATGCAATATGAGTGTACAATGAATTAGTGGTTGTAATGTAATACTTGTGGAGCGGGCTATGGTTTTAGTGGGTTCTCTACCATCGGAAAAAGAATACTTAAAGTGGAGATTGCCAAAAGAGAAACTCTCTCGTTGAACATCTTTCGGTGCAATCAAGGTATTCGATTCTTTATTAAGCTATTTTACAATAATTTTCACTTGATAGTTTTGTTTTGTTTTGTTTTTTTATATATTTTTACATTAGTGTCATATAGACTATGCTAGTTGTTTTCTTATTCTTTACTTTTTTATTCAACTCTTATGATGGATCTCACTAGTAATTTCCTTTATCACTCATGCATAATATAATATTATGACTGAGGTGAATTTATCTATAAGATTTTAAACTTATTTTTATCATTAATTCTTTTCTCCACTTTCTTTTTCTCACATTGTCTCTCCACAGCTCGCTTCTTCACGTCCTCATTCTTCCCTTCGCCCTTTTCTACGTCTTCCTCATTTTCTTCTCCTTATCTTCTTTGCCTCCTCGTATTCTTCCTCCTCCTCCTCATTCTCTTCCTCTTCATCTTCATTTTCATATTCTTGCACTACTTGTTCTTCCTTTCCATCTTCCTTCTTCCTCCTCTTCTACTTCTCCCCTTGAAGATCCCTTTTTCGTGCATTAGAGGTATATAGGTTTCTTTATTTTATGCTTTAATAATATTTTAATGTTGATATCAAACGTGTTCTTTTTTTTTTCTGGTCAATTCATAAGATGGCTCAAATTAACAATAGACACAAATCAAAATATAATAAAAAAAAGAAAAAAATATAAACAAAACCAACGTCACAAATCCATAACTATTAGCAATATTCAATACAACAAAGCCTGCCATTATGGGTTCATGATATCACACCACCACCACAAACAATACTCAAAATCAAAGCACACAACTAGGGCCACACCAACGCCACAACAAATATTATTCATAGCTTCAAAATCAACACCAACATCACAAATGATATTTAAAGCTATAAATCTACTTAAAACTCGACTATTAAAGTACAATGAAATCCAACACCACTTGCCCTAATAGAAGGTACAAAATCTATGAAAAGTTATTCTCTCAATATTGTATTTAAGTCGTCGTCAACACCACCTGCCCAACATATCAAATTTACATAATGCTGACTCATTTCCACTGGAATGATACAATTGCGAATTAGCATGATTTAATAGAGTTAGATGTTTAATTCTCATACAATACGAGTGTACAATGAATTAGAAGTTGTAATGTAATACTTGTGGACGGGCTATGGATTTAGTGGGTTCTCCACTGTCTGAAAAGAATACTTAAAGTGGAGATTTTTTATTACGCTATGTTACAATAATATTCACTTTAGATATTTTTTTTTGTATTTCTTATATTGGCTTCATATAGACTATGCTAGTTGTTTTCTTATTCTTTACTTTTTCACTCAACTCTTATGATGGATCTCACTGGTCCCTAGGTATTTATGATTGCTCAACTCTTTGGACTAAGCAATTTGCATTATCGCTCATGCATAATATAATACTATGGTTAGTGTGAGTTTATCTATAAAAATTTATATAAATATGACACATATTTTTAAATAGACTTTAGGAGGTCAAAATGGCAATAACCTTTATTGACCCGTCGAGGTTGCCAATTTTAAATTGCAATTATAGGTAACAGTTTGTTGCTTTTAATAATTTTGATTAACATGCCCACATTTCCCCATTTTTTTCTTAGAATGGATTTATCGTTAATATTTTCTCCACCTACTTTTTCTTTCATTCTCTCTCCATGGCTCGGCCCACGTCCTTCTTCTTCTTTGCACTTTTCACTATCTTCCCCATCTTTCCTCCTTCTCCTTTCTCTTCCTCTTCCTTTTCTTCTTCTTCTTCCTTTTCCTCTCCCTCTTCTTCCACTACTACTTTCTAAGCTGAAAGGATGGAACAACTCCCTTAAAGATATTCTTTTGATGCGTTAGAGATATGAATTTCTTTATTTCATTATACTTCAATTATATTCTAATATGTTGGTATCAAGCAACATGTTCTTTTTTTTAGTCAAATCATATGATGGCTCAAATTTACAATAGATGTAGTACGCCAATAAAAAAAATATGATACAAAAAATTGAAAAACAAAATGGACGAGACAAACACCACAAATACAGAAGCAGGAACAATATTCAAAACAAAAAAGTCCACTACCATGGGTCCATGGCTAACCACCACCACCACAAACAAAACTCAAAATCAAAAGTATACTAATATGGCCACACCACACCACAACAAATAATACTCATAACTTCAAAATCAACACAAACATGGGAGAGCGGGGCAGGTGGCTTGTCAAGAATGTGAACAATTGAATAATTTTATTTCAATGACTTGTGAATTACAATGATACACTGCTGATTAAATAGAAACAAGAAGTTAGACTAAGTATGGAAAATACTAGACGAAGTATGGAAATAAACAAATGTAAGGAAATAACTGATTTGTAGATATTTAAATATTGATGATTCCTTGGCTGATTTTGTGCAAATTTGAAATCCTGTGAATCGGATTTGATTGTGTCAATACTCCCCCTCAAGTTGGCGCATGAAAATCCGTAATGACCAACTTGCATAAAAAGTGATGAAAAAGTTCTCGGCCTAAGGCTTTAGTGAAGATGTCTACAATATGCTCACGTGATGACATATGGACCGCAGTGAGGAGTCCAGACCAGATCTTATCTCGAATAATGTGACAATCAATCTCAATATGCTGGATGCGTTCATGAAACACAGGATTATGGACAATGTGCAGAGCATATTGATTATCACAATGTAAACTAAAAGGTTCAGGATGAGGAATACCAAAATCAGTTATGAGTTGTTTCAACTAGATAAGCTTGCATGTGGTGACAGCCATGGCACGATATTCAGCTTCGGCAGGAGAATGGGCTACGATCGTTTGTTTTTTTTTGTGCGCCAGGAAATGGGACTCGTGTTGAGCTGAATGAAAAAACCGATGGTGGAGCGGTGAGTAGTGAGACAGCTGGCCCACCGTAACATGTAAAGCATTGGAGGACGGAAAGTTTGGCCTGGGCTACCTTTGATGAATCGAAGAACACGAGTTGCGGCTTGCATGTGAGGAAGATGGAGCATGCATAAACTGACTAAGAATGCTCACGGCGAAGACAATATTAGGACGAATGATGGTTAGGTAGATGAGTAGGCCCACGAGTTGTTGATCCATGGGAAAGGGAGCGACCTGGGCGCCAAGCTGGCCACTGTCATTCAGAATATCAAGAGCATATTTTTGTTGGTTAAGGAAGATGCATTTTTGTGAACGAGCAACTTTGAAACCAAGAAAATATTTGAGGGGCCAAGATCCTTGGTTTTGAAATTGGTGGAGAGATCATTTCCAGCAACCAGAATATCATCGACGTAGACAAGCACAACGGTGATACTCGTGGTGTTGACCAATGTGAACAAAGAGTGATCTGCTTGAAATTGAGTAAAACTTGAATCAAGAAGCACATCGATTAGTTTAAAAAACCAGTTGCGGAAGGCTTGTTTGAGGTCGTAGAGGGAGTTGCGAAGGCGGCAGACATGGGTCTCCCCTTAAGACAATATCCGGGAGGTGGTGTCATGTACACTTCTTCATCAAGATCACCGTGGAGGAAGGCATGTTGATGTCAAGCTTTATATCTTTCAATTGAACTGTCGGCTTTGAGCTTGGTTTTAAAGACCCATTTGCAACTGATGAGTTTTTTACCAAGAAGGAGGGGTTCAAGTGTCCAGGTGGAATTTGCTTCAAGGGCACGTAGCTCATTAGACATTGATTCACGCCAATGAGGATGACGAAGGGCATTGGAATAGCAAGAAGGTTCAAAAGAAGTGGTGAGAGCATGTAAATATTTAAGGTGAGAAGCTGAAAAATGAGAACAAGAAGAAAAAACAGATAAATGGTGAGCAGTACCTGAGGTTGATGCAGCACGTGATGATGCCTTGAGCCCTGCTTGTAGAGTCGAACGAACATAATTCTGGAGATAAGCTGGTCGAGTAGTAGTGTGACGAGGACGAGAAGAAGTGGATGGAGGTTCCGTGATGGCAGCAGGAATAGAGGGAGGGTCTGTGATGATAGTAGGAGGAGGGGGAAATATAAGGGAGATCTTGAAAGGGAAAGATATCTTCATGAAAGGTGACATCACGAGAAAAGAAGATGGTTTGTGTGTCTAGATTATATAGTTTGTATGCTTTGTGGTTACTGGGGTGGCCAGAAAGATACATTTTGAGGCACTGAGAGAGAATTTATCTCGATGAGTACGGAGGGTTTGGGTGTAACATAGAAAATCGAACACGAAGGTGTGTATAGTTTGGAATGGTGTTGAAGAGAAGTTCAAGAGGGGATTTATTTTGAAGAATGCGACTTGGTGTACGGTTAATGAGATACGTTGTAGTGAGCATTCGCCCCAAAATTTGAGGGGTAAGTGTGCTTGGAAGCGAAGGCTACGAGCAATATTCAAGAGGTGCTTGTGTTTTTGCTCCGCAAAGCCATTTTGTTGGGGAGTTTCAACGCAGGTACGTTCATGGATAATACCGTGATTATGAAGGTACGTTTGAAATTTTTGTGAAAGAAATTATCAGTGCGAATTTTTTTACCGTGGTGTTGAACTGATTTTGGACAAGGGCAAAGAAATGCATGAGATTGGTATATGCCTTAGATTTATAACGCATAATGTAGAGCCAAGTTGGTACAGGAAAAATCATCGACGATAGTGAGAAAATAATGAGAACCACAAAAAGAAAAAGTATGGTAACCACCCCAAATGTCATAAAATATTCTATTCAAAGCAAAAGTAAATTTATTATCATTAGAGGAAAAAGGCAAACGCGTGTGTTTAGAACGAGCACAAATATCACAACCTAAAACAATATGAGAATTATTAAATAATTGGGAAATAAGAAGACGAGAAGGATGACCTAGGTTTTGGTGTCATAAGTCTTTATTAGTAGAGGATTGCACGGAAAGAGTCGGAACATTGTTGGGCCAGTACACATAAGGCCCATTGCAAAAATCACCCTCTCCAATCAGCCTCATCAACTGTGGGTCTTTGAAAGGAAAATTTCTTCGAGGCAAAAAAAACAATGCAATAGGTGTTAGTGGTAAGCTGAGGGACATCTAAGAGATTAAAATGAAAGTCAGGGATAAAATAGACATTAAAAAGTGTACGGGTGGGGGATAAGTGGCAATTGCCGATACCCTTAATAGAAAGGGTATGGCCATTCGGCAGTCTAACGAGAGAGAATGGGGGGTTGCAAATTAGAGAACACACGTTGGTCATGGCATATGTGGGCGCTAGCACCGCTGTCCACAATCTAGTCGTGGTGGCTATCGAAGGAAGGGGAAGAAGAAATGGCGTTACTAATGAAATTGGAGGAAATGGGCATCGGGTTCAGCAGGTCCAGCAGTTTCTGGTAGAGCTCTGGAGTCAATCTGAGGAGAGGCGACGATTCTAAGGAGAAAAAGGCTTGATTGGCTACCGGAGCTGGGCTAGACTGTGGTTTGCAGAGAAGGAAGGGGCACAACTTGGAGCAGTGATCACGTCCAGGTGGGTATCCAACAACCCTCCAGCAGCGGTAACGGGTGTGGCCTATTTTGCCACCACATTCAGTGCAACGAAGATGGCTCCTTGGGTTGCTGGAGTTGGCGGCTGCGAAGGCCATGGGATCCGACGACAGTGGTTGAAGTTGAAGGAGGCACTGTTGCTCTTTCTGAAACAAGATAGAAAAAACCTTGGTGATGGGAGGAAGCAGGTCCATAGTTAGGATTTGGGTTTTGAGTTGGGCAAAGGAATAATTTAGGTCAAGAAGAAACTGGAAGACACGCTCATCGTCTGCTTGTTTTTGCATATCATTGAGATCATTGTTGTTTTGAAGATGGCTTAATTCATCCCATATTTGTTTGATATGGTTGTAATATTCATGGATGGAGTTGGTGTTTTGTTGCAGAGAGGAGAGCGCACGCTTGAGGTGATAGAGACAGGCCGTGGCTGAAACGAGATCGGAGGTCAACCCAAACTTCGCGTGGGTTTGTTTGGTTCCATTGTTTGTATTTGTGAGAGCTAGAATTAGGGGTGGGGAGAGAGACATCGACAAAGCTAAGTTTATTCTTGGCATTGAGTGCGTGGGTCATGGCTTTTTGCCATTTTGAAAAATTATCTCTTGTAAGGAGACCAGAGACAAGAATTAGGCTAGGGGAATTAGAGGGATGGAGAATATATGGAGAGAGGATAGCGGAAGAGGAAGCCATGTAGGGCTCGGGTGGAGTAGGGATCGTGTTTGGGCTGATACCATGTCAAGAATGTGAAGAATTGAATAATTTTATTTCAATGACTAATTACAATGATACACTGCTAATTAAATAGATACAAGAAGTTAGACTAAGTATGGAAATAAACAAATGTAAGGAAATAATTGATATTTACAAATCAATGACTATGGCTAAAAATATGGTGATGCTTGGCTGATTTTGTACAAATTTGAAATTCGGTGAATCGGATTTGATTGTGTCAATATGGCTCAACCTCTCTCATGTGAGAGAGTGGGTCCACCCACTCGGTTGCCAGACAACTTACCCTAGCCTCATCACGACGAAGAGCGGACGGCTAAGAAGCAGTCCGACAAACTACCTCCTTAGGGGGACCAAAAAGGCAGACTTAGCCTGAGGCATCCTGACCGCTCCCCTGGTGGAGAGCGGGTTTAGTCTTTCGACTGCCCGACACTACTCCTAGGACGCCATCTCCAACAACGAGACACCAAACAAGTAACGCCTCACGTCTCCGGCAAAACTACTCAGGTTTGCAAACTTCGCACTTGTAGTTGCTGATGAGTTATGTTAACTTGTTTAGTTTTTTCAGCGTTATTAAACATCTCCTACCTACCTTATGACAAAGAGCGAGACAACTCATTGACTACGCGGCGACTAACACCCTTCGGGGAGACAAAAGAGGGAGATAAAGCTTAGTCTAAGGCATCTTGCCCTCCTCTTTTCCTCAGAATATGGGCCCATTCTCTCTACTACATAGTGTAGGCTCCCGAGGAGCCCCACTCCCCAAGTCGACGACAAAAAATCGTGACAAGCCAAGTTTATGATCGCAATAACGGACAAAATTCTACTCACGATTGTTCATCACACAAGTGGCATCGCTCCCCCTACACTCCTCACTCGGTGCACTCCCCGAAGCATATGAATGAAAAGCTAAAAGAAGAACTCAAGGAGAAAGAGAAGCATGTACGAAGAATTCCATCAATATTATTATACATTACACAAACAAAGGAAAGTAGAAAAATACATCGATACAAGAGAAAAAATATTTAGATGGCGGGGTTGTCCAAGAGAACGCTCGGGATCAGCTTCTTTCCTATCGAGGCACCCTGCTTCAAGGCCTCCGGGTCCAGAGGGAAGTCTTGCACCTTCAATGCCCTCAAATTGCTTAGAAGCATGCTATCCCTCATTCTCTCCAAACTCTCCAAGTGGCCATAATTTCAGGTATTGTCACAGACCAAATGGACGTGTGACAACCCCTTGCGCAGCTGGGGAAGGGCGGTTTCAGCACTCTCAAGGTGAGAATGTAGGTTTTGGATAGTAGCTTCGTGAGCGGCTATCACGCATCTCTGGCCTCAGCAAGCTGAGTCTCCAACTCTGCTGCTCAAATCTTCTCGCTAGCCTCTCTGGCATGAGCCAGGGCCTTGAGAATATATCTTTCTTTTCTAGGAAGGACCAGGCATCAAAGTCTTGCTGCTTCTTAGGTTGAGAATTTTCGGGTTGAAGCTTTTCCAGCTCCTCTTGCTAGCGGTCGACGAAGCTGGAGTATCCTCCTTTGCCTACGCTGCCGACTAAATTGCACCTTGACAAGGGTTTTCTCCAACTCTTGCTTTCTTTCCCTCTCTTCCTTGGCACGGTTCAACGTCAATTGTGCCAGATATTAGAGCGCCTGGTTCTCACCTTCTAGCTCCTCCCAGTCATCCACATTGAATGCCACCAGCCGCTCTATGCTTTGCCATGAAAGTTCAAGTTAGTATGAAAGGAAGAGGCACCAAGAAAACTTGAATGGAAGTGTAACGAGTTGATAGTTGACCCTAGAGAAGAGCTCCCTGAGCCTCTCAGCCATATCCTGGATAAGGTCAGGGCAAGCCTGGCTCACGACGACCGGCCTTGGAGCAACATCACTCCTTTCCTCAGAGGGGTCCCCGATCATGGTGCCATCTCTCCCGACGTCCCAGCACCCATCACAAACTCTGTAGGGGATGGACCTCCCAGGACTTCCCCTTCACCTTCACAGCTTCACCACCAGTGGCATGTTTAGGAACTTCTTCTCCTTTAGTCTCCCTCGCCACTCTCGTGCTGGCCTCAGCAACAACCCCAGTTGACACCAAGGCTGGGATGGTGTAGGTGAAAGGCAAGTGGAGACCTGACGTCGGCATCCACCGACACTGCTGTGACCTCAATCTCGAGTACATCCATTAAAACCCCCTTGGCCCATGGCACGACTCTTGCTATTTCCCTACTAGATACAACATTGACACCCCCGTTGCCCTTTAGACTGGGCTCAGTTTAGACAACATCAACTTTAGGGGGGAATAAGCGATGGGAGACTCTGGGATAGAAACCCGATCAAGAAAATCTTTGCCCCGGCAGGATGCTCCTTCGATAAGGGCGAGGGAATCCTCTCAAGGTCAATGTTAGGGGATGGGGGCACTATCTGAGATTCCCGAACAAGATGGTTGAAAAGGACCCTGTAAAAATGTAAGGAGAGCAATTCCTCTCCGGACTTTCCCTTGGCCCATGGCACGACCCTTGCTATTTTTCCTACTAGACTGGGCTCGGTTTAGACAACATTGACTTTAGGGGGTAATAAGCGATGGGAGACTCTGGGATAGAAACCCGATCAAGAAAATCTTTGCCACGGCAGGATGCTCCTCGGATAAGGGTGAGGGAATCCTTTTAAGGTCAATGTTAGGGGCACTATCTGAGATTCCCAAATAAGATGGTTGAAAAGGACCTTGTAAAAATGCAAGGAGAGCAATTCCTCTCTAGCAAAAGTTCCACAATCCCTACATTGCTCGGTGGTGTTGGAGAGGAAACTTCTGAAGTAGTTGAGAGAGTCCCCACGGGCTATGTAAGATTGATCGTCAGAGAATTAGCACGAACTTGCTGAAAGGAATCGGCACCGCCCACCTCTCATGGGGAAGGAGAAGAGGCTCGTTAGGAGATGGTAAAGCCTCTTCAATGATGGCTGGGGCCACTGGACGAGCATTGCAATAGAAAATTGGCTTGGGGAGGCACGGCCACAAAGTCATCAAAACCAAGTTTGGCGGGACCTGAGGAACAGTCCCTTGCATCGGTATGACCCGGTCAGCAAATCGGACCGTGGGAGGCTTGTATCGTCGAAAGTTGCTGTGACACCTCGATTTTTACGTACTTTTTATTAAAGGATTTTTTAATTTAATATTTGATTTTGAACCTTTTAATTTAATTTAACGTGTTTACAAGAGATTATTTTACGATTTTTAAATCGAGAATTTTTTTTTAATGTGCTTTCATAATTTTAATTAGTGTTCTGCAATTAAATTATTTTTTATTTTAAAGAATGTTATTGTTGGAGTTCAATATTTTACTTTAACTAGTTTTGAGTTTATATTGATTTATTAAATTTACTATTTTAAAAATTGTTATTTTGAGGATCAGTTGTAACCTAAAAGTTGTGAGGATTGGACCTCATTTCTTTTCTCCATCTTTTCTTTTCCTATTCTTTTTTTTTCTTTCTCTTTCTTTTTCCTTATTTCTCCTTCCCGCCCTCGCATGGCCAGCTCCTCTCTCTCTCTCTCTCTCTCTCTCTCTCTCTCCCCCCCGGTGCTTTCGACCTTCACAGCTGGCCGTTCGTGGCCCTCACCGCTGGCACCAGTCGACTCCCCAGCCGCCAGCGACCCAACCCCTCCAATCTCAGCCCCTACCTTGCCCGCGTTAGCCTCCACGAGCAGTTGGAAGTCACGGCCTTTCTCCTCCCATTCCGTCGCCATCCGGCCACTATTGGCCGCCATCTTTTTACCACTTCTTCACTGGCCTCTTGTCGTCCTAATAGATCCAATCCCAGCTCCGATCCGTCACTGGTGAAGCCCAACCAACCATAACTCCGATTTGACCTTTTGGCCTTCCACTGCCATTTCAGTTGCCACCCACGGCCAACCGTCTCTTCCACTAGTTTCACCACCTTCCATAGGCTCAACTCTACCGTTCCCTAGCTTTCGTTTGATCCCGTTTGAATTTGAGTTTTCTGTTTATTTCGGCCACAGTGTTTTTACACTGCTACGTTGCCTTTCAGCCGCCTTTTGCACCTCCGTGATCCTCCTAAAATTACTTTATAGTGCTGTAAGTATTTCTCCAAAAAAATTTTTAAGACTTATATTTTTGCACTAACCTGTTTTATAAATTGTGATTTGGTTATTTGGTTTTACTGATAATTGTTAGTTGTTGGTAATTGGTCGATTTCATGGCATTGTGCACGCTTGCGTGGGTGTGTTTTGGAAACTGTGGTTAATGTGAAAAAGGCTTTTCAGGTGCGTGTGTCACTCCTAAGCCGAGACGGGGTATTATCTCGGTGGAGCTTTTCTGGGCACTCGGGAGCGGAATATACTGAGTGTTGTCCCCTGGGGTTATTGCCCGGGACTTGGACGGGATGGTAGCGTTCTCGATCCGACTCTGTGGCCCCTCGTACTGGCAGGGGTCAGAGGATGCTTGGCTATGTACACAGTGGGCGCGGAACTGGACATCACTCGTTGTGCATCACGGGCATGGTCGCTACCCGTGGAGTGACGAAGGGAGCCAGAGTATGTGGATGGTCCTTAAGGGAGGCCATGGTGCCTACGATTAAAATTGAAATTAATGGATTTCTTCCTGAATTTTAGTTTTGTGCCAAATGGTGATTTTTGGCGTGCGTGAAAAAATTGTGATTTTTGAGAAATGATGTTTTTCTCGAGTTTTGTGCTTTGGCATCATGTGCATGCATAGCATTAGTTTTTTTAATATATTTATGTCTTAGAGCATTTTGGGTTTTACTTACCTGCGGTACCATTTTTTGGTACTGTAGATTTTGATGCAAGTTTTGAGGAGGCTGAACCCGAGAATGCGGCTTCGCCTGAGGAGTAGGGACATTGGCTATTTTTGTATTTGAAGTTAATTGTTCGCTTATGCTTATTGTATTTTATTTGATGTTGATTTGTAAACAAAAATCGTATTATGTTGACATGTGGATTTTCAGTATTTGTATTATAGTAAATCTGGTACTTAGTTATTAACTCAGCACATGTCGATGGGGTGCGTGACCGTGTTGTCATCATCCCGGTGTCTCGATTTTCGTGCATTCCGTACATGAAAGTTGGGAGCGCCATAGGTGGTATCAGAGCAGTTTGGCTCTTGGTAAAGTCACGTGTCCCTTAGGTAAAGTACCAGAATTTTTTTTTAAGCTTGATTTGAAGTAGTTTTGAAATTATTTCATTTTTGTATGATGTGTTGTTTTATTTGTTTTAATTGTTTTATGTTACATTATTTATTTAAATTGTTTTATTATATTATTTTGAGTTCTAATGGGAACTAAAGTGAGGTTGAGGTTTATGCTTTAACAGAAATGGTAAGGCCAAGGAGACAAGATAAGGAATCTGTGGGAGAATCGTCTCACGGAGAGATTGATAATGCCATTGCCAGAGCTTTGACTAGGTTGGTAGATCTTTTTCATCAAAATATCAGACCGCCATCAGTTGACCAAAATTTGGTTGTGCAAGTGGGGTGCTCTTATGAGAGGTTCCTTAAGCATAGGACCCCCATGTTCTTTGGACTAGAAGATCCACTCCAAGCTGAAGGTTGGATCAATGGAATTGAAAGGATTTGTGGATGCATGGAAGTTCAACAAGTTTTGTATGCTAGTTATCTGCTGCAAGGAGAAACAGCAAATTGGTGGAGAGCGAAGCAAAATCTCCTGGAGAGAGAGAGTTTGAATCTTTAGCCACTGTGTCTTGCCAGTGTTTTAAAAAGGAGTTTGATGATAGATTTTTCCCTCCTACTGTGAGAAGGCAGAAAGCTTGGGAATTTAATAATCTGGTTCAGGGAAATATGACTGTGGACCAGTACTCTCGTGCTTTCTTAGAGCTTGGGCGTTTTGCGCCCCATCTTATTGCCACCGAGGATTGGGACAGTTTCGAGAGGGTTTGCGTCCTGAGATACGCAGATTTGTGATTTGTCAGCGGATTTCCTCTCTTCATGAGTTAATTGACTTGGCCACTATGGTTGAGCTAGAAAACAGTTTTGTTGTAGGTTCCCCTCCAGGCCATAAGAGGATGAATTTTGTTAGAGAAGGTAGCAATTCTGGGTCTCTGCAGAAATTTGTACAGAGGACTAGGGCCCGTGTACGTATGGGAGGTCGAGCTCATGAAGGTGAATGTCATCCGAGTGGGATTCGGTGTTATAGATGTGGCTAGCCAGGGCATTTATATCGGGAGTGCCTAACCAAGCTCAAAGAAATCGAGGGGGCCATCATGGTGGAGGAGCTAATTAGAGGCAAATGGTTCAAGCCCGCATTTATGCAATCACCCCTGGAGACGTTGACTATGAGGTGCCAGCTACTCAGGATGCCGGGGTGATTACAGGTATGAGTTTAATTTAATTTTTGGATTTGGAGTTTGGTGTAAATTATTTGCTTGAATTTTTGGGTGTATGTGTGCTTCAGGTAGAGTTCGCCTCTATGATTTTTATGTTTGTACATTGTTTGACTTTGGGGCATCTTAGTCATTTGTATCAGCCACCTTTGCGCGGCTGTGTAACTTGGTTGCGAAGCCCTTATCCTAATATTTGGTTGTGGCTCTTCCTAATGGGGAGATGGTGTGTTGCTCCAAAATCGCGTTGGATTGTCCTTTGAATTTTGGTGGAAGGATGCTTGATGCGGATTTAATTGTTTTCAAGTTACTGGGATTTGAAGTTATTCTTGGTATGGACTGGTTGTATAGGTATTTTGCAAGTATTAATTGCAGAAATCGGATGATTAGCTTTCAACTTCCGGATGAGGATTACTTTGAGTATGTGGGAAAAACTAAGGGCGAAGCCAACGGTTGTATCGGCAATTCAAGCGAAGAAAAGATATAGCTTGTGGGGCGGATGCTTTTCTAGTCCAAGTGGTTTCTTCGCCATCTAGAAATAAGACTTTGATGGATATTCCCATTGTTGAAAAATTTTTAGATGTCTTTGTAGATGAATTTGCCTAGGTTGCCTCCAGTTCGTAAGATGGAGTTTGTTATTGATTTGGAACCTGGAGCAGCTCCAGTGCATAGGGCTCCATACCGTATGGCACCAGCTGAGTTGAAAGAGTTGAAGATTCAGCTGACAAGGGGTTTATTCAGCCGAGCACTTTGCCATGTGGAGCACCAGTTTTATTTGTCAAAAAGAAAGATGATACTCTCCGGATGTGCATTGATTATAGAGAACTCAACAAGGTGACCATCGAGAATAAATATTCTCTTTCAAGGATTGATGATTTATTTGATCAGCTTCAAGAAGTAGTAATATTTTCTAAGATTAATTTGAGGTCGGGATACTATTAATTAAGGATAAGAGATAAAGATGTACCCAAAACGGCCTTTAGATCAAGATATGGGCATTATGAATTTAAGGTGCCTTTTGGGCTAGCTAATGCCCCAACAGCCTTTATGAATCTAATGAATCGGGTATTTCGGCCCTATTTGAATTC
Source organism: Pterocarya stenoptera (assembly GCA_003123785.1). Taxonomy (NCBI): domain Eukaryota; kingdom Viridiplantae; phylum Streptophyta; class Magnoliopsida; order Fagales; family Juglandaceae; genus Pterocarya; species Pterocarya stenoptera. The sequence continues at coordinate 30,780 of QEOT01004449.1, forward strand.
TTTTGTAGTGGTCTTTATTGATGATATTTTGATTTATTCCCGAGATTTGGAGGAACATGCTTATCACCTTCGTTTGGTGCTTGGGAAATTAAGAGAATATCAGTTGTATGCGAAGTTAAGTAAATGTGAATTTTGGTTGGAAGAAGTTAAGTTTCTTGGACATGTGATTTCCCGAGATGGAGTGGCTGTTGATCCTAGCAAGGTGGAAGCTGTTTTGTCTTGGCAATGTCCTTCAGCAGTGCGTGAAGTTTGCAGTTTTTTTAGACTTGCCGGATATTATCGAAGATTTGTAGAAAGATTTTTCCGATTGTCCGGACCTCTCATTGCGTTGACCAAGAAAAATGTTGAATTTAATTGGTCAGATAAGTGCGAGAGAAGTTTCCAAGAACTAAAGAGAAGATTGACAACGACACCAGTATTGGCTCTTCAAGAGTCAAATAAGCTATTTGTGATTTTCAGCGACGCGTTTGGGTTAGGGTGTGTTCTTATGCAGGAAGGACGAATTGTTGTTTATGCATCTCGTTAGCTAAAAGATCATGAAAAGAATTATCCTACTCATGACTTGGAGTTGGCGGCAATAGTATTTACTCTCAAGATCTGGCGACATTATTTATATGGTGTGGTGTGTGAAGTTTATACCGACCATAATAGTTTGAAGCATTTATTTTTTCAGAAGAATCTCAACATGAGGCAGAGGCGATGGCTAGAGCTGATTAGTGACTACCAGTGCGAGATCAAGTATTATCCAGGGAAGGCAAATCTAGTCACTGATGCGTTGAGCCGGAAATCAGAATTTTTAGTTGAAGTAAAATCTTCAAGTGTGGACTCTCTCCTTTGTGGGATGAGAAAACTTCTTATTAAGAGTTCGCAGCAAGAAGAATTATTATCCTCGGTAATGGATGTCCGAGTTGATATTTTGAGGAATTAAAGACTCTTCAAAGAAAAGACCCGAAGTTTCTGGATATCAGGAAGAAAGTTAGGAAGTCTAAAGGACTTTCACATTACAATTTGGATAAAGATGATTCTTTGGTTTCGGGATCGTAGAGTTATTCCTCGAGATTTAGAATTTAAGGAGCGAATATTGGCTGAACTCATGCGGCTCCTTATTCAGTTCATTCTGGCAGCACGAAGATGTATCGAGATTTGAAGAAAAATTTTTAGTGGGATGGGATGAAGATTGATATTGCCCTGTACATTGAGAAGTGTGACACATGCCGCCAAGTGAAAGCCGAACATCAAAGACCCGCGGGTAAACTTCAACCACTTCCTATTCCTGAATGGAAGTGGGATGATATTACTATGGATTTTGTTGTGGGTTTGCCAAAGGACTCAAAGATGAAAGAATTCAATTTGGGTGATTGTGGACAGGTTGACCAAAAGTGCTCATTTCTTGCCTATAAATAATGCTGACTCTTTGGGTAAATTAGCGCGATTGTATGTTAAGGAGATTGTGAGGTACCCAAGAGTATTGTGTCGGACAGGGACCCACGGTTCACATCGCGTTTTTGGAAGAGTTTGTAGGCAGTGCTAGGCACTAATTTGAAGTTCAGGACTGCTTATCACCCTCAGACTGATGGTTAATCTGAGCGTACTATTCAGACCTTGGAGGATATGCTGAGAGAGTGTGTCATGGAATTTTAGGGAAGTTGGAAAAATCATCTGTCGCTTATAGAGTTATCTTATAATAATAGCTTCCATCCCTCCATTCAGATGGCTCCGTATGAAGCGTTGATAGGAGGAAGTGCAGATCGCCCTTATGTTGGGATGAAGTCGACGAGAACAAATTAATTGGGCTTGAATTAATCTAAGAAATGCAAGAGCAGGTTGACTCACTCAAAAATGAGCAGCACAAAGGCTATCCCAAGTGCAGGAGCGTGTCGCGTAATAATTAGGAATAAATTCCTAGATCGTCTCCACAGGGAAAGTGCTAAAAATAAACTCGTGTAAAATGGTGAAAATATTTACAATGAGAAAATAAAAATAAAAATGATGATATGTACAATGGATGAAAGAGTGCAATGAAAAGAAGATTTTACTGGTCGTGAACCAGATTCATTTTTAGTTGGCTTTGAGTGTTTTGGATGCAGTTATGAAAATTAAAGAATTTAAAGTGCAAGACAGTGAATTTAAAATTGCTGAAAATTAAATGTGCAGGAAAATTAAATGACATTAATTTAAATTGCTGGAAATTAAAAATGCAGAAAAATAAATGACATAAATTAAAATAACAATAAATTAAAGTGCAGAAAAATAAATGACATAAATTTAAAGTGCAGAAATTAAAAGTGCAGAAAAATAAAGGACAGTAATTTAAAGTGCATAAATTTAAAGTGCATAAAAATAAATGACATAAATTAAAATAAATAAAATAAAATAAAAAGTGGAGACTACAGATGAAGGAGAACAGCTCGATAACACAGTTGGTCCATCAGGCTCTCAACTGCATCACCGAACTCCCTCACTTCATCTGCACTTTCTCCTAAACTGAAAAACTACATCCTATTCCTAAGCTACTCTACTGGGTGTCTAACATCGGCCCCCCTACTGGGTATCTAACATCCACCACCATTTCTTCGTCCGCTTACAAGCCTTTATATAGGCTTCAAAATAAATCACTGTTGCTTATGTCCGCGCTGTCCCATATGCGTGATCAGTCTTGTTTCCCATATGCAGAGGAATCGACTTTCCAGTTCATCTCCTACTGCATTTCTTCTTTCATCTCTGTTGCCTTTCAGCCGCCCATGTGTTCTCCCGCATGCATTTCATTTCTTTTCTTTCTCTTCTTTTGTTTTCCACAACCAACAGGCATGGGTTTTAAAAAAACAAATTAATGCCCAACAAATTAATGCCTTTCTTCTTGTCTTCCACTGAATATCAACTTTAGTTTCCCACGTTTTCTGCATAGCTGTCCGCATGTTCCCCTTGAAGTCTGCTGCACGTCCCTCTCTCCTTCATCTGCTGGTCCCGTAGGTAATTTGCTAACTTGGCAAAACAAAACCAGGCGTGCATCTGTTTTGCACCAGCGTGAACCTGCTGCTGCCATCCGAAAATAATTTAAATTCTGCAGCTCCACTTCTCTGATTGAGGCCACGATTTCTGGTTTGCTGATGTGGGAATCTGCTGTTGCGTTCGTCTCTGCCATCGCATGCATCTGCTCTGCACCAGCGTGAAAGGACCTGCTGCTGCTTTTCTCCTTGAGGTCAGCTGCTGCCCACGTGAAAGCCATCCAACCCAGTGAAACCGAGGCTTCTTCTGCTGCTGCATGTGCTCCACGTGAGTCTGTTGCTGCACTTTTTTTTTTTTTTTTCTTTCTTCTCTTCCCGCATGCAGCGTGCATGGAGCCGTGATGCAGATGGCGTGAATGGTGGGTGTTGCTGATGGTGGAAGGGAGCGTGGTCCACTGTGGCTGCGTACATGCTCTGCTTTTTTGTGTGAAAAACAGAGAAGGCTTGGTTGTCGCGGTGCTCGTGGTGGTGTTGGCTTCGACTGGTGCATGCAGGTTCTACGTGTGTAGAAGAGTATGCCGAGCAGAGGTGGTGCGGTGGTTTGAGATGGATGGTAGCTTCGGAAGGTGGTGCGGTGGAGATATTGTGGAGGTGAAAATGGTGATGCTGCCGTAGGTGTAGGTGACTGAGATGGGCTGCATTGGGCGGTGGGGCTGCTGTCGCGGCTGCAGGTGTGTCTGCGCTGGAGGTTGAAGACGACGCAAACGACGTGTCGTTTTTGTCCGTAGACAAAACGGCACGTCGTTTAGCGTAAATGGTGAAACCAATTCAGTGCAAAACGACATTTCGTTTTGGTCGGCAGACCAAAACGACATGTCGTTTAGTCAGCGCAGAAAAACAAAAAAATAAAAATAAAATAAAATAAAATAAAAAGTTAAATGAAATAAAACAGGCAGAATAAATAATAATATAAAAAAATAAAAATAAAATAAAACTTAGAAAAGGAAAATAAATAAATAAATAAAATAAAAGTAGACTAAGATATTAAAAGTGTGTTGTGCATGTGAAGAAATTATTGCCCAAATAAATCACAAGTTATAAAATCAAGCATAAACTATGCTTTTAATCAATTTAAATCACAACTTGACTTTATGCCTCTTAATTAATTTTTCCATCTAAAACCAATGATAAAATAATAAAACAATTAAAAATATATTGGTTTTAAATGTATAAAATATGCAATAATGCAGCTCAATCACACCCCCCAACTAACCTTTTGCTAGTCTCTGAGCAAAATAGTGAAAATTAATTGAGATGAATATTGCATAAAGCTCGAAATCCAAACAAAAGCAATCAAACATAATAATGAATTCTCACAAAATGCGACACGCAACTATCAATTCCCAGGGACTATATTTACCAAGACTGTCTCAACAATCTTTCATTAAGAATTAGAAAAAATGTCTCAAAACTCAGATGTGTGTGTCTAGCTAAACGATTATGTGTTCTTCATTACTACTCGGGATTTATCTCAGGATTTTTCAACCTTAAGATTAATCATTTCTGATTCTAACTACCTCAAAGCCCAAGGGTCTAGCAATTTTCACGCCAACTCTGTTTAAAGGTTGATCACTCAACTCCCAAAGTTTGGGTAACTGTTTCTAGCCCTTTAATAAGGAAAGCGCACCGAGGACCGTGCGCCTAACCCACACAATTCCAAGTTCGCCCTTACCACTGAGGCAGATCCATGTTTTTTTTTTTTTTTTTTCAAAAGGCTCGGTAGTCCTGCAGTTTACTTTTCCTGTGTAAAATCAATGAGTAGTAATGAAGAATACTATGAGTATAAGCATGTGCAAAATATCGTTCGAGATTTTCCCCTCATTATATATAAATCATGCCAAGTCTATCTCAATAAATATAGCATCCTGGTGTTTCAAGTTATACATCAAGCAAAATATGATGCATCAGGAATTATATTCTATGCTCAGGGTTGAATAGTGCATCTCACATTAAGGCAAAAATTGTGTAATCCAGTGCACACACACTAATAAAGAAAAGATGAGCAATAAAAGAAAAACTAACACAGAAAATAAAGAAAGAGAAGCAATCAACAAACAACAACATAGAAAATAAACAATCATGTAATCCATTATACACATGCAAAAAAATAAATAAACAACAACACAGAAACTAAACAAAGAGAGGCAATAAAACAAACAACACAAAATAAACAACAAAACGCAATAACAAAAACAATATTTCAAATATGTATGAGAGAATTAAAGAAGAACTTCCTAGATAGGTGAGAAATGCTTGGGGATGAAAAACAACTTCATGTGAATTTTTTTTTTCTTCATCCAGCGGTCGAAAATCAAGGAATCTGGAGTCTGAAAACTCTCATAAATCACATAGTCTTGGTTCCCAGATTCAAGCTGTAAGGCTAGACCAGTAGCGTTTCAAGGCCTCAAGCTCTGCCCTGCTTCATGGCATCGAGCTCTGCTCCAGTTAGTCTTCGCAGAGCCTTAATTATAGAATCTTGGTTCCTGGATTCAAGCTGTAAGGCCAGATTGACAGCGTTTGAGAGCCTCGAGCCGTAAGGCTGGGCTGACAGCATTTCAGTCTATATCGCATTGAGCTCCGGTTAGTTTTCGCAGAGCGTTGAGCGCTCTGGATCTCTATAAAAGGGACTATCTTCACCATTTGAAATGTAGAATAAGTCCTCTACATTTCTCATATTTCTCCAATTTCTCTCAAATGGCCGAGCAACTTCTTTCATTCTCTCAATTGGCCGAGCAACACTCTGTCAACAATGTTCCTGATTTGAATCAGGTACCGATTACACCACAACCATTTATCTTCTGTCCTGATGCCTTTAATGCCATGAAGGGAACAGAGATACATTTTTCTACCCGGTCTGATGCTGAGATGGTTGCAGGATCCAGAATGCTCGGTGCCCAATATGCTGCTTCTGTTACAACCTTGTCCCATAGATTACTGCAAAGGGTGAAAGAGGTAGATGAACTTAAAATTCAAATTTCTAAGTTGCAACAAAGGTTTGCTGATAAAAGTAAAAAAAATAAAATATTAAAACAAGAAAATAAGGAGTTAAAAAAATGTGTGGATTTGTATGCTCAAAACCTGCAACCACGACTAACGGAGCTGGAACAAGAGAAAGAACAAATATTGAGCAACTATCAGCAACTAACAGTAGAGGTTCAGCGGTTACGAGAAACATAAGGATGGTCTGCAGTTAATTTAGTTTTTTTTTTTTTTTGAATAAACTTGTTTTGTTCTCATCTCCAACTTTATAAAATTAGTCTTGAGTATTCAAGTCACAACAAATTTTCTCTTCAAAAATGGATTTTCTTAGACTCAATATCCCTAAAGAAATACCGCCAAACAAATGGGATAACAGGCAAGATAACTACTCTGCCAAAGTGGACACTTGCGATCATTGTGCTATCGCGTGTCGGTATCACTTCATCATGCCAAGAAATCCTGAACACTGACATAAATGTTTCTTTTGGTTTCATCATTTTTAGAGTTGCATAGTGGCGAAACGAATGTAAACTCGCTTTTACATAATGCAATTTTCTCCCCCTAACTGAACAATGCAGTGTCCTCACTGCTTAACAGAGAAGAAAATCAATGTAAAGAGAAAACAATGCAAAAGAGAAGTAAATAAACAACCACACAATACAAGAAATAAATATAAATAAATAGACAAATAAACAGCACTCAAAAATCACAAGGTGTTTGGATAAGAAGAGTTTCACCTGGATCATACATTGGAATAAAAGGTTTAAGGCGCTGACCATTCACAGTGAAGGGGGTACCTTCATTGTTAGGATTCTGAATGTCCACCGCCCATGAGAATGAATTTTTGTTATAATATAGGGGCCATTCCAAGGAGATTTCAATTTACCAGGAAAAATATGTAAACGAGAGTTGTAAAGAAGTACTTCATGGCCGATTATGAATTGCTTGGAATGAATCTTTTTATCATGCAAACTTTTCATTCTTTATTTTGCCAGTTGGGCGTTGTCATAAGCATCCCTACGCGCTTCATCCAATTCGCTGATTTGTAATTTTCTCAACCCTGAAGCTTCATCAAGTGACATGTTAACATGTTTAATTGCCCAAAGAGCTCGATGCTGAATATCAACAGGTAAATGACAAGTTTTACCATAAACTAATCGATAAGGGTTTCTCCAAAATGATTTTTATTTCCCTGTTTGCCAATTCAGCTTGTTTGGGGGTGATAAGGGGTAGTAGAAACTCGGTGTGTGATACCATATTTCTTCATGAGTGTAGAAAATGATTTGTTGCAAAAATGAGAACCACCATCACTAATGATAACTTTGGGCATGCCAAAGCGAGCAAACAAAGATTGTAAAAATTTTAGGACAACACGATGGTCATTTGTTTTGCAAGAGACGGCCTCCACCCATTTTGAAACATAATCCACAGCCAATAAAATATGTGTTTCCAAAGGTCCCATGAAGTCTATTCCCCAACAGTCAAAAATTTCTAAAGTGAGAATAGGGGAAAGAGGCATCATGTCTCTTTTGCTAATGGATCCCAATTTTTGACAAGGCTCACAAGTCTTATAAAAACTGTAAGCATCTTTAAACATTGAAGGCCAGTAGAAACCGCTTTGCAAAATTTTAGCAACAGTTTTCTTTGCAGAAAAATGACCACCACATGCACCCATATGACAAAATCTCAAAACAGAAGAAAACTCATCATCAGGAATGCATCTTCGAATTAATTGGTCAGAGCAATATTTAAAAAGGTATGGATCATCAAAGTAAAAGTGTCTTACCTCTGAGAGGAATCGGCGCTTATCTTGGATGGACCATTAAGAGGGCATTTGCTCAGTCACCAAATAATTGACTATGTCAGCAAACCAAGGAGCTTTGTGAACTACAAATAGTTGCTCATCCGGAAAACTATCATCAAGAGGAAGGGTGACTTTTGAAGGGAAGGATGGTGGCATTCTAGAGAGATGGTCAGCCACCACATTTTCGACTCCTTTCTTGTCTTTAATGATGATGTTGAACTCTTGAAGTAGTAAAATCCAGCGGATCAAGCGTGTTTTGCATCTTTCTTAGCCAACAAATACTTAAGAGCAGAGTGGTCAGTGAAAATAGTAACAATGGAACCGAGAATGCAAAATCACAGAAGGCATGTTATTCACACGCTGACCCAAAACAGCTCCTAAGGCATAGTCACTTGCATCAGTCATGATTTCAAAGGGAAGGTTCCATTGTGGAGATTGCATAATGGGAGTATTGGTAAGCGATTCCTTAAGGGTATCAAAAGCTTTTTGGCACTCATCGGACCAAACAAATTCAATATCATTTTGTAAAAGAGTGCACAAAGGTTTTGCAATAGAACTGAACCCCTGAATAAATCGCCTATAAAAACCAGTATGGCCAAGAAAAGAACGAATATCTTTAACTGTCCTTGGGATAGGAAGTTTAGATATTAATTCAGTTTTTGCCTTATCGACCTTTATACCTTCAGAAGAAACAATATGACCTAAAACAATGCCATGAGTAACCATAAATTGACATTTCTCCCAATTAAGCAAAAGATTTTTTTCTTCGCATCTCTGAAGAACACAAGCAAGATTATGTAGACAATTCTCAAAAGATTTTTCAAAAACAGATATCCTCAATCATGTCAGAAAAAATACTCATCGTGCACCTTTGAAAAGTGGCTAGAGCATTACACAAACCAAAAGGCATTCTGATAAACACAAAGGTGCCAAAAGGACAGGTGAAGGTGGTCTTCTCCTGGTCCTCCGGTGCTACAGCAATTTGGTAATAACCAGAGAATCCATCCAAGAAACAGTAAAATGCATTACCAGCCACACGTTCTAAAATTTGATAAAAAAATGGTAGAGGAAAATGATCTTTCCTAGTGGCTGAATTAAGTTTTCTATAGTCAATGCACATCCTCCAGCTAGTGACCATTCTAGTTGGAATCAATTCATTTTTCTCATTTTTGACAACAGTTAAACCAGATTTTTTTGGAACCACTTGAGTTGGACTTACCCACTTACTGTCTGAGATGGGGTAAATGATACCCACTGCGAGCAGCCTGAGTACTTCCTTTTTGACAACATCCTTCATGGTAGGATTAAGCCTACGTTGAGCATCACGAACTGGTCTAGCATCATCTTCAAGATGGATTCTATAGGTACAAATAGCAGCATCAATACCTTTGATGTCGGCTATTGTCCAACCAATTGCACCTCGATGCTTTCTTAAGACTTCAATCAACTGGGCTTTTTCCTTCTGATTTAACTTCGAGGAAATCACTACAGGGAAAGTGCCTTCTTCAGGCCTTCCTTTGAAGATTTAAGTATGCTTGGTGGCTGTAGAGTTTCAAATTGAGGTTTCCATTTTGCGCTAGCAAATTGTACTTCAAGTGGTAAGGAAGAATCTGCAAAATAGTCCAAAAACTCCAGGATATTTTCATCAATATGGTCAGTTTTTTTATCAAGTAAAAATTCAGGTGTCTGAAAAATGGAATCATCATCAGAGAGAGAAAAAGTCGAGCAAATAAATTCTGTTGGTGTCAATACCCTCTACAGCATTCAAATCACTTGTGTCATCGTGCTGGCATCTTGCAGGCATTGAAGACGTTCAACTCAAGTGCCATGTTCCCAAAAGTAAGCTTCAGAACTCCACTTCTGCAATTAATCAAAGCATTTGACGTAGCTAGAAATGGTGTTCCAAGGATGACAGGAGCTTGGTAAATAGTGGATGCCGACTGTTGCATAATAAGAACTACAAAATTCACTGGGTAGTAAAATTTGTCTACCTGGACTAGCACATCCTCAACAATACCCCTCGGCACCTTGATTGATCTATCAGCCAACTGTAGCATGATAGAGGTCTTTTTCAGATCTCCCAGTCCCAGCTGTTCATAGACTGAGAATGGTAACAAGTTCACACTACTCCCCAAATCAAGTAGAGCTCTCCCAATGCATGACTCACCGATCATAATGGAAATGTTGGGAGAGCCTGGATCGCCGTACTTTTGAGGAGTTTCGTTCAGTATCAATGCACTGACTTGCTCTGTTAGGAAGGCTTTCTTTTTAACATTCACCGTGCATAAGTCTTTCAAAAATTTTGCATTTGAAGGAATCTGTTGTATGGTTTCCAAGAGTGGAATATTAATCTTCACTTGTTTGAAGATTTCATGGATCTCAGAGTGGTATTTATTTTTTTGGCTAGCTGATAGTCTTTGAGGATAGGGAACCACAGGTTGGTACCCTTTACTTGATTCAGCCTCTGCAATTATTGGCTCTTTCAACTCCGGTCTCACCACCTCTGGTTCTTTTTCAACTTCTTCAGGCTCCGTTACATCTTCAGGTGTAGGAGCAGCTTTTGGTTTATCCATAGTCATCTTCGGTTGGGGCACTTCCTTTCCACTTCTCAAAGTAAGAACGGTCTTTGCTGTCTCAATAACATCTCCTGAGACATTATGTACCTGTTGCGGTTGTTGGTATACTTGAGGATTGGGTTGAGGTTGTGCTGGAAACTTCATCTTCTCCAGAGTGTTTTGATTGTTTGTGGTGGCTTGGATCTGCATGAATTGCTGAAGTGTATTGGCCATCTGTGCCATACTGTCATCTAGAGACTTTTTTGCAGGTGGTTGTGGCTGAGAACTTTGGGCAGCTACATGAGGCTGAAATCCTGGAGGTGCTACGAAGGGATAGCTCTAAGGAGTCTGATATGGTTGTTGTTGGGGCTGAGGAGAAATTTGATGAAATGACTGTTGGGGATGAAGAATAGCCTGATGAAATGGTTGGTGAGAAGATGGAGGGGATCGGCCAGGCTGATCATTTCTCCATGAGAAATTTGGATGATTCCTCCACCCAGGATTATATGTATTTGAAAAAGGTTGATTTTGTGCTCTGTTGACCCAGTTAGCTGATTGCATCTGTTCAGGCTCATTTTCCTGAATTAGGGGCTGTTCAGGTTCATTTTCCTGAATTAGGGGCATGATTGGGCAATCCTGAGTTTTGTGGTTTGAATTAGCGCATAAAGAGCACAAAATCAACATTTTTCAAATACATATAATCCTGGGTGGAGGAATCATCCAAATTTCTCATGGAGAAATGATCAGCCTGGCCGATCTCTTCTCACCAACCATTTCATCAGGCTGTTCTTCATCCCCAACAGTTATTTCATCAGATTTCTCCTCAGCCCCAACAACAGCCATATCAGACTCCTCAGAGCTATCCTTTTGTAGCACCTCCAGGATTTCAGCCTCATGTAGTTGCCCAAAGTTCTCAGCCACAACCACCTGCAAAAAAGTCTCTGGATGACAGTATGGCACAGATGGCCAATACACTTCAGCAATTCATGCAGATCCAGGCCACCACAAACAATCAAAACACTCAGGTCATAAATGAATTGCGGGGCACCATAAATAAGATGAACATAACACTAAACACTCTGGAGAAGGGGAAGTTTCCAGCACAACCTCAACCCAATCCTCAAGTGTACCGACAACAACCGCAACAGGTACATAACGTCTTAGGAGATGTTATTGAGACAGCAAAGGAAGTGCCCCAACCGGAGATGACTATGGATAAACCAGAAGCTGCTCCTACACCTGAAGATGTAACGGAGCCTGAAGAAGTTGAAAAAGAACCAGAGGTGGTGAGACCGGAGTTGAAAGAGCCAAGCCAATAATTGCAGAGGCTGAATCAAGTAAAGGGTACCAACCTGTGGTTCCCTATCCTCAAAGACTATCAGCTAGCCAAAAAAATAAATACCACTCTGAGATCCATGAAATCTTCAAACAAGTGAAGATTAATATTCCACTCTTGGAAGCCATACAACAGATTCCTTCATATGCAAAATTTTTGAAAGACTTATGCACGGTGAAGAGGAAACTGAATGTTAAAAAGAAAGCCTTCCTAACAGAGCAAGTCAGTGCATTGATACTAAACGAAACTCCTCAAAAGTACGGCGATCCAGGCTCTCCCAACATTTCCATTATGATCTGTGAGTCACGCATTAGGAGAGCTCTACTTGATTTAGGGAGTAGTGTGAACTTGTTACCATTCTCAGTCTATGAGCAGCTGGGACTGGGAGAGCTGAAAAAGACCTCTATCATACTACAGTTGGCTGATAGATCAATCAAGGTGCCGAGGGGTATTGTTGAGGATGTGCTAGTCCAGGTGGACAAATTTTACTACCTAGTAGATTTTGTAGTTCTTGATATGCAACAGCCGGCATCCACTATTTACCAAGCTCCTGTCATCCTTGGAACACCATTTCTAGCTACGTCAAATGCTTTGATTAATTGCAGAAGTGGAGTTCTGAAGCTTACTTTTGGGAACATGGCACTTGAGTTGAACGTCTTCAATGCCTGCAAGATGCCATCACATTTTGACGACACAAGTGATTTGAATGCTGTAGAGGGATTGACACCAACAGAATTTATTTGCTCGACTTTTCCCCTCTCTGATGATGATTCCATTTTTCAGACACCTGAATTTTTACTTGATGAAAAAACTGACCATATTGATGAAAATATCATTGAGTTTTTGGACTATTTTGCAGATTCTTCCTTATCACTTGAAGTACAATTTGCTGGTGCAAAATGGAAACCTCAATTTGAAACTCTACGGCCACCAAGCATAATTAAATCTTCAGAGGAAGAAATTCCCTAGTTGGAACTAAAATCACTTCCTCAAGATTTAAAGTATGTTTTTCTTGGGCCTGAAGAAGACACTTTCCCTGTAGTGATTTCCTCGAAGTTAAATCAGAAGGAAGAAGCCTAGTTAATTGAAGTCTTGAGAAAGCATCAAGGCGCAATTGGTTGGACAATAGCCGACATTAAAGGTATTGATGCTGCTATTTGTACCCATAGAATCCATCTTGAAGATGATGCTAGACCAGTTCGTGATGCTCAACGTAGGCTTAATCCTACCATGAAGGATGTTGTCAAAAAGGAAGTAAGCAGCAGTGGGTATCATTTACCCCATCTCAGACAGTAAGTGGGTAAGTCCAACTCAAGTGATTCTAAAAAAATCTGGTTTAACTGTCGTCAAAAATGAGAAAAATGAATTGATTCCAACTAGAATGGTCACTGGCTGGAGGATGTGCATTGACTATAGAAAACTTAATTCAGCCACTAGGAAAGATCATTTTCTTCTACCATTTTTGGATCAAATTTTAGAACGTGTGGCTGGTAATGCATTTTGCTGTTTCTTGGATGGATTCTCTGGTTATTACCAAATTGCTGTAGCACCGGAGGACCAAGAGAAGACCACATTCACCTGTCCTTTTGGCACATTTGCGTTTACCAGAATGCCTTTTGGTTTGTGTAATGCTCCAGCCACTTTTCAAAGGTGCATGATGAGTATTTTTTCTGACATGATTGAGGATATTTGTGAAGTATTCATGGACGATTTCTCTGTTTTTGAAAAATCTTTTGAGAATTGTCTACATAATCTTGCTTGTGTTCTTCAGAGATGCGAAAAAAAAATCTTTTGCTTAATTGGGAGAAATGTCAATTTATGGTTACTCATGGCATTGTTTTAGGTCATATTGTTTATTCTGAAGGTATAAAGGTCGATAAGGCAAAAACTGAATTAATATCTAAACTTCCTATTCCAATGACAGTTAAAGATATTCGTTCTTTTCTTGGCCATGCTGGTTTTTATAGGCGACTTATTCAGGGGTTCAGTTCTATTGCAAAACCTTTGTGCACTCTTTTACAAAATGATATTGAATTTGTTTGGTCCGATGAGTGCCAAAAAGCTTTTGATACCCTTAAGGAATCGCTTACCACTGCTCCCATTATGCAACCTCCACAATGGGACCTTCCCTTTGAAATCATGACTGATGCAAGTGACTATGCCTTAGGAGCTGTTTTGGGTCAGCGTGTGAATAACATGCCTTCTGTGATTTATTATGCCAGTAGGACTTTGAATGATGCCCAGAAAAATTATACCACTACTGAAAAAGAATTGCTTGCAGTGGTTTTTGCACTTGATAAATTTCGGGCTTACATTCTTGGTTCCCCTGTTACTATTTTCACTGACCACTTTGCTCTTAAGTATTTGTTGGCTAAGAAAGATGCAAAACCACGCTTGATCTGCTGGATTTTACTACTTCAAGATTTCAACATCACCATTAAAGACAAGAAAGGAGTCGAAAATGTGGTGGTTGACCATCTCTCTAGAATGCCACCATCCTTCCCTTCAAAAGTCACCCTTTTTCTTGATGATAGTTTTCCGAATGAGCAACTATTTGTGGTTCACAAAGCTCCCTGGTTTGCTGACATAGTCAATTATTTGGTGACTAAGCAAATGCCCTCTTAATGGTCCATCCAAGATAAGCGCTGATTCCTTTCAGAGGTAAGACACTTTTACTTTGATGATCCATACCTTTTTAAATATTGTTCTGACCAATTAATTCGAAGATGCATTCCTGATGATGAGTTTTCTTTTGTTTTGAGATTTTTGTCATATGGGTGCATGTGGTGGTCATTTTTCTGCAAAGAAAACTGTTGCTAAAATTTTGAAAAGCGGTTTCTACTGGCCTTCAATGTTTAAAGATGCTTACAGTTTTTGTAAGGCTTGTGAGCCTTGTCAAAAATTGGGATCCATTAGCAAAAGAGACATGATGCCTCTTTCCCCTATTCTCACTTTAGAAATTTTTGACTGTTGGGGAATAGACTTCATGGGACCTTTTCCGGTTTCCTTTGGAAACACATATATTTTATTGGCTGTGGATTATGTTTCAAAATGGGTGGAGGCCGTCTCTTGCAAAACAAATGACCATCGTATTGTCCTAAAATTTTTACAATCTTTGTTTGCTTGCTTTGGCGTGCCCAAAGTTATCATTAGTGATGGTGGTTCTCATTTTTGCAACAAACCATGAAGAAATATGGTCACACACTGAGTTTCTATCCCTTATCACCCACAAACAAATGGGCAAGCTGAATTGGAAAACAGAGAAATAAAAATCATTTTGGAAAAAACAGTCAAACCTAATAGGAAAGACTGGTCAGTTAAGCTTCTTGATGCTTTGTGGGCTTATAGGACAGCTTTTAAAACTAATCTAGGGATGTCCCCTTATCGATTAGTTTATGGTAAAGCTTGTCATTTACCTATTGATATTCAGCATCGAGCTCTTTGGACAATTAAACATGTTAACATGTCACTTGATGAAGCTTCAGGGTTGAGAAAATTGCAGATCAGCGAATTGGATGAAGCGCGTAGGGATGCTTATGACAACGCCCAACTGGCAAAAGAAAGAATGAAAAGTTTGCATGATAAAAAATTCATTCCAAGCAATTCACAATCGGCCAGGAAGTACTTCTTTACAACTCTCGTTTACATATTTTTCCTGGTAAATTGAAATCTCCTTGGAATGGCCCCTATATTATAACAAAAATTCATTTTCATGGGGCGGTGGACATTCAGAATCCTAACAATGAAGGTACCCCCTTCACTGTGAATGGTCAGCGCCTTAAACCTTTTATTCCAATGTATGATCCAGGTGAAACTCTTCTTGTCCAGACATCTTGTGATTTTTGAGTGCTGTTTATTTGTCTATTTATTTATATTTATTTCTTGTGTTGTGTGGTTGTTTATTTACTTCTCTTTTGCATTGTTTTCTCTTTACATTGATTTTCTTCTCCGTTAAGCAGTGAGGACACTGCATTGTTCAGTTAGGGGGAGAAAATTGCATTATGTAAAAGCGAGTTTACATTCGTTTCGCCACTATGCAACTCTAAAAATGATGAAACCAAAAGAAACATTTATGTCAGTGTTCAGGATTTCTTGGCATGATGAAGTGATACCGACACGCGATAGCACAATGATCGCAAGTGTCCACTTTGGCAGAGTAGTTATCTTGCCTGTTATCCCATTTGTTTGGCGGTATTTCTTTAGGGATATTGAGTCTAAGAAAACCCGTTTTTGAAGAGAAATTTTTTTTTTCTGTTTTTACATTAATTGCTTCATTAAATTCATTGCATATTTATATATAAAAAAAAATCAATTTTTTCTTTGCATATGTTTATTTGGTGTTCTGCGTGTTATATATATACAAAAACAAAAACAAAAAAAAAATCAATTTTTTCTTTACAGAAAAGAAATGACTCATTCAAAAACGGGTTTTCTAAGACTCAATATCCCTAAAGAAATAACGTAAAACAAATGGGATAACATGCAAGATAACTACTTTGCCAAAGCGGACACTTGCGATCATTGTGCAATCGCGTGTCGGTATCACTTCATCATGCCAGGAAATCCTGGACGCTGACATGGTATTTTTTTTTTGAAAATAAAGATAAAAAACACGAGTTTAAATTTAGACAACTTCCCCCGGCAACGGCGCCAAAAACTTGACTCACTCAAAAATGAGCAGCATAAAGGCTATCCCAAGTGCAGGAGCGTGTCGCGTAGTAATTAGGAATAAATTCTTAGATCGTCTCCACAAGAAAAGTGCTAAAAATAAACTCGTGTAAAATGGTGAAAATTTTTACAATGAGAAAATAAAAATAAAAATGATGATATGTACAATGGATGAAAGAGTGCAATGAAAAAAGAAGATTTTACTGGTCGTGAACCAGATTCATTTTTAGTTGGCTTTGAGTGTTTTGGATGCAGTTATGAAAATTAAAGAATTTAAAGTGCAAGACAGTGAATTTAAAATTGCTGAAAATTAAATGTGCAGGAAAATTAAATGAAATTAATTTAAATTGCTGAAAATTAAAAATGCAGAAAAATAAATGACATAAATTAAAATGACAATAAAAATTAAAGTGCAGAAAAATAAATGACATAAATTTAAAGTGCAGAAATTAAAAGTGCAGAAAAATAAAGGACAGTAATTTAAAGTGCATAAAAATAAATGACATAAATTAAAATAAATAAAATAAAATAAAAAGTAGAGACTACAGATGAAGGAGAACAGCTCGATAACACAGTTGGTCCATCAGGCTCTCAACTGCATCACCGAACTCCCTCACTTCATCTGCACTTTCTCCTAAACTGAAAAACTACATCCTATTCCTAAGCTACTCTACTGGGTGTCTAACATCGACTCCCCTACTGGGTATCTAACATCGACTCCCCTACTGGGTATCTAACATCCACCACTATTTCTTCGTCCGCTTACAAGCCTTTATATAGGCTTCAAAATAAATCACTGTTGCTTATGTTCGCGCTATCCCATATGCGTGATCAGTCTTGTTTCCCATATGCAGAGGAATCGACTTTCCAGTTCATCTCCTACTGCGTTTCTTCTTTCATCTCTGTTGCCTTTCAGCCGCCCATGTGTTCTCCCGCATGCATTTCATTTCTTTTCTTTTGTTTTTCGCAACCAACAGGCATGGGTTTTAAAAAAACAAATTAATGCCCAACAAATTAATGCCTTTCTTCTTGTTTTCCACTGAATATCAGCTTTAGTTTCCCACGTTTTCTACGTAGCTGTCCGCATGTTCCCCTTGAAGTCTGCTGCACGTCCCTCTCTCCTTCATCTGCTGGTCCCGTAGGTAATTTGCTAACTCGGCAAAACAAAACCAGGCGTGCATCTATTCTGCACCAGCATGAACCTGCTGTTGCCATCCGAAAATAATTTAAATTCTGCAGCTCCACTTCTCTGATTGAGGCCACGATTTCTGGTTTGCTGATGTGGGAATCTGCTGTTGCGTCTGTCTTTGCCATCGCGTGCATCTGCTCTGCACCAGCGTGAACGGACCTGCTGCTGCTTTTCTCCTTGAGGTCAACTGCTGCCCACGTGAAAGCCATCCAACCCAATGAAACCGAGGCTTCTTCTGTTGTTGGGTGTGCTCCACGTGAGTCTGCTGCTGCACTTTTCATTTTTTTTTTCTTTCTTCTCTTCCCGCATGCAGCGTGCATGGAGCCGTGATGCAGATGGCGTGAATGGTGGGTGTTGCTGATGGAGGAAGGGAGCGTGGTCCACTGTGGCTGCGTACATGCTCTGCTTTTTTGTGTGAAAAACAGAGAAGGCTTGGTTGTCGCGGTGCTCGTGGTGGTGTTGGCTACGACTGGTGCATGCAGGTTCTACGTGTGTAGAAGAGTATGCCGAGCAGAAGTGGTGCGGTGGTTTGAGATGGATGGTAGCTTCGGAAGGTGGTGCGGTGGAGATATTATGGAGGTGAAAATGGTGATGCTACCGTAGGTGTAGGTGACTGAGATGGGCTGCACTGGGCGGTGGGGCTGCTGTCGCGGCTGCAGGTGTGTCTGCGCTGGAGGTTGAAGAATAAAATGGTGAAACCAATTCAGTGCAATGAAATAAAATAAAAATAAAAAGTTAAATGAAGTAAAATAGGCAGAATAAATAATAATATAAAAAATAAAAATAAAATAAAACTTAGAAAAGGAAAATAAATAAATAAATAAAATAAAAGTAGACTAAAATATTAAAAGTGTGTTGTGCATGTGAAGAAATTATTGTCCAAATAAATCACAAGTTATAAAATCAAGCATAAACTATGCTTTTAATCAATTTAAATCACAACTTGGATTTATGCCTCTTAATTAATTTTTCCATATAAAACCAATGATAAAATAATAAAACAATTAAAAATATATTGGTTTTAAATGTATAAAATATGCAATAATGCAGCTCAATCACAAGTCCAAATTATAAGAGCTAAAATGGCAGCAGCGCAAAGCCGACAGAAAAGTTATGCAGATTCAAGACTTGTCTTTTGAGGAAGGTGATTGGGTTTATCTCAAAATCTCTCCTATAACCTTAAGTGCTTTGGTAAGAGAGGAAAGCTTAGCCCAAGGTATGTTGGACCTTTTCAGATTTTGGAGAAGGTTGGAGCTGTTGCTTACAGAATTGCCTTGCCAGAGTATTTTGGAGAAGTTCATGATGTGTTCCATGTGTCTTCGTTGAAGAAAAGTTTTGGTCAGTAAGAGTTGCATTTTGTTGACCCAGAACGCATTCAACTTCAGCTTGACCTTACTTATGAGGTTGCCCCGATGCAAATTGTAGATTGGAAGGAGTAAAGGTTGAGATCTAAGTCGATACCTTTGGTGAAGGTAGCTTAGGGTGATCCTTTGGCTCAAGATTTCTCTTGGGAAATAGAAGCGGACATGATGGAGCAATACCCGTATTTGTTTGGATGAATGTCGGTATGTCTCTTAAGCCTACTTTTAGTCGCATCTCATGCCTGTCTTTTAACATTGATATTTGACCTTAAGGGGGGGAGGTTGTGACACCCTGATTTTTACATGCTTTTTATTGAATGACTTTTTAATTTAATATTTGATTTTGAGCATTTTAATTTAATTTAATGTGTTTACGTGAGACTATTTTACGATTTTTAAATCGAGAATTTTTTTTAATGTGCTTTTATAATTTTAATTGCTTTTTATTTTAAAGAATGTTATTGTTGGAGTTTAATATTTTACTTTAACTAGTTTTGGGTTTATATTGATTTATTAAATTTACTGTTTTAAAAATGGTTATTTTGAGGATCAGTTGTGACCCAAAAGTTGTGAGGATTGGACCTCATTTCTTTTTTCCATATTTTCTTTTCCTCTTCTTTTCCTTTTCTTTCTTTCTTCCTCCTTATTTCTCCTTCCCGCGCACGGCCAGCTCTCTCTCTCTCTCTCTCCCCCCTGTGCATTTGGCCTTCACCCCCAGCTCGCGACCGCTGGCAGTCCGTGGCCCTCACCGCCGGCACCAGTCGACTCCCCAGTCGCCGGCGGCCCAACCCCTCCAATCTCAGCCCCTACCTTGCCGGCGTTAGCTTCCACGAGCAGTTCGAAGCCGCGACCTTTCTCCTCCCATTCCGCCGCCGTCCGGCCACCATTGGCGACCATCTTTTCACCACTTCTTCACCGGCCTCTTGCCGTCCTAATGGACCCAATTTCAACTTCGATCTGTCACCCGTGAAGCCCAACCAACCACAACTCCGATTTGACCTTTTTGACCTTCCACCGCCATTTCGGCCGCCACCCACGGTCCAACTGTCGCTTCCACTAGCTCCACCACCTTCCATAGACCCTACCCTACCGTTCCCTAGCTTTCATTTGACCCCGTTTGAATTTGGATTTTCTGTATATTTCGATCACAGTGTTTTTACACTGCTACGTTGCCTTCCAGCCGTCTTTTGCACCTCCGTGATCCTCCTAAAATTACTTTATAGTGCTGTAAGTATTTCTCCAAAAGACTTTTTAAGAGTTCAGTATATTTTTGTACTAAACTATTTTATAAATTGGATTTGGTTATCTGGTTTACTGATAATTGTTGTTGTTGGTAATTGGTCGATTTCATAGCATTGTGCAAGCATGCGTGGGTGTGTGTTTTAGAAACTGTATTTAATGTGAAAAAGGCTTTTCGGGTGCGTGTGTATCACCCCCAAGCCGAGATGAGGTATTATCTCGGTGGAGCTCCTCTGGGCACTCGGGAGTAGAATACTGAGTATCGTCCCCTGAGGCTGTTGCCCGGGACTTGGACGGGATGGTAGAGCTCTCGATTTGACTCCGTGGCCCCTAGTGTTGGCGGGGGTCAGAGGATGGTTGGCTATGTACGCGGTGGGTGTGGAACTAAGCATCACTAGTTGTGGATCACTCGCACGGTCGTTACCCGTGGAGTGACGAAGGGAGTCAGAGTATGTGGATGGTCCCTAGGGGAGGCCATAGTGCATACAGTTAAAATTGAAATTAATGGATTTATTCTTGGATTTTAATTTTGTGCCAAATGGTGATTTTTGGCGTGCGTGGAAAAATTATGATTTTCGAGAAATTGTGTTTTTCTCGAATTTTTCGCTTTGGTCATCATGTGCATGCATAACATTAGTTATTTTAATATATTTATGTCTTGGAGCATTTTGAATTTTACTTATTTGCGGTACCATTTTTTTGTACTGTAGATTTTGATGTAGGTTTTGAGTAGATTGAGCCTGAGCCTGAAGAGTAGAGACATTGGCTATTTTTGTATTTGAAGTTAATTGTTCGATATATGCTTATTGTATTTATTTGATGTTGATTTGTAAACAAAAATCGTATTATGTTGACATGTGGATTTTTAGTACTATTGTATTGTATTAAATCTGGTACTTGGTTATTGACTTAACCATTCCGTTGCGTACTGTTTATTGTACATGTGTTGCGTTACACACAATCAACACATGTCGATGGAGTGCGTGACCGTGTTGTCATCATCCCGATGCATTGATTTTCATGCATGTTTGTACATGGAAGTTGGGGGCGCCACAGCTACCCTCGTCAACCAGACCCTCGGAGAAAACAACATTCGGGTGGGCTTTCACCAAGGCACGGATAGTCTCGATTCGGCTGACTTCCTCACGAGTCGTCAAGAGTCTAAGTGATAGTGGAAATTGCTTAGTCCAAAATAAATACCTAGACACTAGTGAGATCCATCAAAAGAGTTGAAAAAAGAGAGTAAAGAATGAAAACAACTAGCATGGTTTATATGACACTAATATAAAAATATAAAAAACAAACTATTAAGTGAACATTATTGTAAAATAGCTTAATAAGGAATCACATACCTTGATTGCATTGACGTTCAATGAGACAGTTTTTCTTTCGGCAATCTCCACTCTAAGTATTCTTTTTTGACGGTGCCCACTAAAACCATAGCCCGCTCCACAAGTTTTACAACATTACGACCACTAATTCATTGTATACTCATATTGTATGTGGATTAAAAAATAAACTTTACCCGATTATGCTAATTCGCAGTTGTTCGACGTATAATCCAAGTGGAAATGAGTCATTATTATGTGAATTCGATATGTTGGACAGGTGGTGTTAAAGTCACCTTAAATACACATATAAAGAGAATAAGCTTTAGTAGATTTGTAGTTTATGCTGAGCAAGTGGTGTTGGATTTGTTGTACTTTAGTAGTGGAGTTTTAAGTAGGTTTGTAGTTTTAAATATTATTTGTGACGTTGGTCTTGATTCCGAAGCTATGAATATTATCTGTTGCGGCGGTGGTGTCACCATAGTAATGTGCTTTGATTTTGAGTATTGTTTGTGGTGATGATGAGATGTCATGGACCCATGGTGGCGGGCTTTGTTGTTTTGAACATTGCTAATGGTTATGGACTTGTGGCGTTGGTTTTGTTTATGTTTTTTTTTTTTTGAGTTTTTGTATCAAATTTGATTGGTGTACATTTCAAATTTAAAACATTATAAGATGTGACTAAAAAAATAAAGAAAACACATTGCTTTATACCAACAATAGAACATTATTAAAAACATAATGGAATAAAGAAATTCATACTTCTATTTCACCAATAGAAGATCTTCATGGGGGTTGTTCCATCTTTTTAACTAAGAAATGAGAAGTAGTAGAACTAGAAGGAGAAGATGAAGATGAAGATGGAAAGAAAGAGCAAGTACAAAAGAAGATGAAGACGAAGAGAAAGAAGAAGAAGAAGAACTAGAGGAAACGGACAAAGAAGAAGTGGAAGAAGAAGAGGACGAGAAGTAGAGGAAGATGAGGAAAAGAGAAAGGAGAAGGAGAAGACGACGAAGATGGTGAAAATGGCAAAGAGAAGGAGGACGTAAAGAAGCGAGCAGTGGAGAGAATGTGAGGAAGAAGCTTTTTATATGTAAAAAGCAGGGAGGGTGGGCATGTAAATCAAAAGTAGTAAAGGATCCAAATTGTTACCTTTAAATACAATGTGAAATTGACAACTCCCACGAGTCAATAAAAGGCTATATATGCACTATATTTATTTAAAAGTTTATAGATAAACTCACCTCAGTCTTAGTATTATGTTTTGCAAGAGTGATAATGCAAATTGCTTAAGCACCAGTGAGATCCATCATAAGTGTTGAGTAGAAAAGTAAAGATTAAGAAAACGACTAGCATGGTCTATATGACACCAATATAAATATATTGAAAAAATATCAAGTAAATATTATTGTAACATAGTGTAATAAAGAATCACATACCTTGATTGCATGGAAAGATCTTCAACGAGAAATTTTTTCTTTCTGCAATATCCACTCTAAGTATTCTTTTTCGACAGTGTAGAACCCACTAAATCCATAGCCCACTCCACAAGTATCACATTACAAACTCTATAATTCATTGTACACTCATATTGTATGTGGTTTAAAAATCAAACTCTACTAGATCATGCTAATTCACAAATGTCCGATGTTGTATAATCCAAGTAGAAAGGAGTCATCATTATGTGAATTCGATATGTTAGGCAGGTGGTCCTGAAGTCACCTTATGTTGAGCAAGTAATGTTGGATTGGTTGTACTTCACTAGTGGAGTTTTAAGTAGGTTTGCGCAGTTTTAAATATTATTTGTGATGGTTTTGTTGATTTTGAAGGCGGTGGTGTGGCCGTAGTGATGGGCTTTGCTTTTTAGTGGTGGCGATGTCACGGACCCATGGTGGCGAGCTTTATTGTTTTGAATATTATTAATGGTTATGGATTTGTGGAGTTGGTTTTGTATATGTTTCTTTTCGATTTTCATATATTACATTTTGATTGGTGTGCGTTTCAAATTTGAGACATCATAGGATATGACTAAAAATAAAGAATATTTTTTTTATACCAACAATAGAATATTATTAAAGAATAATAGAAGAAAGAAATTCATACCTCTATTGTACCAACAGAAGATCATCATTGGGGTTGTTCCACCCTTTCTAGAAAAATGAAGTAGAAGAAGAAGAAGAGGGAGGGGAGGAGAACGAGGAGGAGAGAGAGGAAGAGGAAGAAAAATTGGAAGAAAATGATGAAGAGGAATGGGAAGATGAAGAGGAAGAAGATGAGAGGAAGCAGGGGAAGTAGAGGAAGGAAGTGGAAAGGCAAAGAGAATGAGGACATGAAGAAGCAAGATATGGAGAGAATGTGAGAAAAAGAAAGCGAACAAAAAATTACCGATAAATATGTTATCTGGAAAAATCTGGGAGGGTGGGCATGTAATTGCCAACCCTTTCAAGTTAATTAAAGGCTATAGCCATTTTGACCTCCTAAGACACAAGTCTATTTAAAAATATGTACCATATTAATTTAAAATTTTATAGATAAACTCACCTCAATCATAGTATTATATTCTACATGAGTGATAATGCAAAATGCTTAATCCAAATAATTACCTAAAGCACCAATGTGATCCATCATAAAAGTTGAGTGAAAAAATAAAGAACAAGAAAACAACTAGCACTATATGACATAAATATAAGAGAATATATGATGGAAAAGAAACTATCAAGAGAATATTATTATAACATAATGTAATAAATAATGTCATACCTTGATTGCACCGAAAGATCTTCAACGGAAGAGTTTCTCTTTTCATAATCCCTCACTCTAAGTATTCTTTTCTGACATTGGAGAACCCACTAAATTCATAGCCCGCTTCACAAGAATTACATTACATCCTCTAACTCATTGTACACTAATATTGTATGTGGATTAAAAAACCAACTCTACTTGATCATGCTAATTCGCAGTTGTCCTCAATTGTATCATCAAAGTGGAAAGTAGTCATGATTATGTGAACTCAATATGTTGGGCATGTGGTGTATAGGATTGGTTGTACTTCAATAATGGAGTTTTAACTAGATTTGTAGTTTTAAATATTATTTGTGATGTTGGTGTGGATTTTGAAGCTATGAATATTTATTGCTGTGGCGGTGGTGTTGGCCATAGTGACGAGTTTCGATTTTGAGTATTGTTTGTGGTGGTGGTGGTAGTGGTGGTGATGTCATGGACCCATGGTGGCGGGTTTTGTGTCTGTTTTTTCTTCTATTATTTGTATCGTTTTTTGATTTGGTGTACATTTTAAATTTGATGAATCATAAAATTTGACTAAAAATAAAGAACACATTGTTTTATACCAACAATAGAATATTATTAAAACATAATGAAATAAAGAAATCCATACCTCTTTTTCAACAACAGAAAATCTTCATGTGGGTTTTTCCACCCTTTTAACATACAAAAGAGATGTAAAAGTAAAGGAGGAAGAGCAAGATGAAAATGAAGAGCAAGTACAAGAAGATGAAGATGAAGAGGAAGAGAAGGAGGAGGAGGAAGAGGAAGAGGAGGAGAGGAAAAAAGACATGGAAGAAAAGGACGAAGAAGAAGGGGAAGGGGAAGAGGAAGATGAAGAAAAGTAGAAGGAGAAGAAGAGACGAGGAAGACAGTTAGAAGGGCAAAAAGAGAAGGAGGATGTGAAGAAGCGAGCCATGGGAAAAAAAATATGAGAAATAAGAAAGCAGACAAAAGATAATGATAAATATTATTAAAGGCTCCAAACTATGACCTTTAAATACAATGTGAAATTGTCAACCCCTACCTGTCAATAAAAGGCTCTAGCCATTTTGATCTCCTAAGACAAGTGCATTTAAAAATATGGTACATTTATATTGAAGTTTATAGATAAACTCACCTTAGTCATACTATTATATTCTGTATGACTAATAATGCAAATTGCTTAGTCTAAAATAAATACCTAGGCACCTGTGAGATCCATCATAAGAGTTGAGTAAAAATGTAAAAAATAAGAAAACAACAAGCATATTTCTATATGACGCCAATGTAAAATTATAGAAAAGAAAATATCAAGTAATTATTATTGTAACATAGCGTAATAAAAAATCACATACCTTAATTGCACGAATAGATCTTCAATGAAATAGTTTTTCTTTCGGCAATCTCTGCTCGAAGTATTCTTTTCCGACATTGAAGAACCCACTAAATTCATAGCCCACTTCACAAGTATTCCATTACAACCTCTAACTCATTGTACACTCATACTGTATGTGGATTAAAAAACCAACTCTACTTGATCATGCTAATTCGTAGTTGTCTGCAATTATATCATCAAAGTGGAAAGTAGTCATCATTATGTGAATTCGATATGTTGGGCATGTGGCGTTTAAGTCATCTTATATACATATCGAGAGAATAAGGTTTAGTAGATTTGTACCTTATGCTGGGCAAGTGGTGTTGGATTGGTTGTACTTTAGTCGTGGAGTTTTTAAGTAGATTTGTAGTTTTAAATATTATTTGCAATGTTAGTGTTGATTTTGAAGCTATGAATATTTATTATTGGGGCAGTGGTGTTGGCCATAGTGATGAGCTTTGATTTTGTGTATTGTTTGTGGTGGTAGTGATCTCATGGATCCATGGTGGTAGGCTTTGTTGTTTTGAATATTGTTTGGTTATGGATTTGTGAAGTTGGTTTGATTGTACATTTCAAAATTGAGACATCATAAGATTTGACTAAAAATAAAGCACACGTTGTTTTATATCAACAAAAGAATATTATTAAAATAATGCAATAAAGAAATTCATACCTCTATTGCTCCAATAGAAGGTCTTCATGAGGCTGTTGCACCCTTTTAATACATAGAAAGGAGAAGTATAAGTAGAAGAAGGGGAAGAGGAAGAGAATGAGGAGGAAGTGGAAGAAGAACTGGAAGAAACGGATGAAGAAGACGGGGAAGATGAAGAGGAAGATGAGGAAAAGAGGAAGGAGAAGAAGAAGAAGACGAGGCAGACTGAAAAGGACAAAGGGAAGGAGGACGTGTAGAAGCAGGCCGTGGAGAGAATGTGGGAAAAAAAGGTGGACAAAACATTAACAATAAATATGTTACATGAAAAAATCAGGGAGGGTTGGCACGTAATTGCCAACTCCTACGGGTTAATAAAAGGCTATAGCTATTTTGACTTCCTAAGACATGTCTGTTTAAAAATATGTATCATATTAATAGTTTATAGATAAACTCACTTCAATCATAGTATTATATTCTACGTGAGGGAATGATAATGCAAATTGCTTAATCCAAAATAAATACCTAGACACCAATGAGATCCATCATAAAAGTTGAGTGAAAAAAAGTAAAGATTAAAAAAACACCACCTCATAGTCTATATGACACCAATATAGATGAACTTTTCAACATTTTATAAGATTTTATCTCATCTTAACATTAATGTCTGGCTGCATAAACAGTAGAGAGAAAGAGAGTCGAGCTCACCCCGACTCAACTACTCCTAATTCCTACTCCTAATTCGAACATCATCCTCGTTGATGTTATATTGAATACTTAGGAATTATTTTTGCATCCACAAGTAAATTTACACCAAACAAAGAAGAGGAATAACATAGAAAATCATCAAGCATAAAGTAACTATAAAAAAAAATCAACGGCACATTTACCATCTTCTTCTTCTTCGGAATTAAAAGGTACCACCGATGTCGTTGGAGCACTGCCTTATTCCTCGCAAACCCCATTAACCGCTACGGTGTCTTTTTTATAGGTTTTCTGCAAATTAAAAAACACAATATATAGAATCGGTGAGGCTGCAACTCAAGAATTAAGAGAAACCAAAATCGTTCAAAGAGATTATACCACACTCTTTTATCTTGCTGCTTGTCAATGAGTTGGTTTCCTGCAAGGGAAGAATATTGTTAGACGAGCAGGTGACTTTGAGAGAGAGAGAGCAGCTTGCATGGACATTCCCTTCAAGAATCGAACATCCCAAGTTGGTAAGCAGATAAGTAAATATAGAGCACCATGGCTCATTCGGATGACGCTTTGGTCACAACATTGAACTATGGGTTCCAAACATCTCTATCCGTAAGTTGTGAGAGATGCATTCGTAAAAAGTAGAATGACGACATACATAGTATGTATGTAAATAATGGTGTGTTCATATAGTTATAAATACCTAAATGAGATTTCTTCCTCAAGAAATTGGAGTTATTGAACTGCACTTTCAATAAGAGAATTACACAAGAACAAAGAGATTGACCCCACAGAAATTTTCACCCAGCTAACTAATGTCAAGAAACCATAGAAGACAATCCTTGAAGGGACGATAAAATTGAAAATCAAATCAGGAATTTTCCAAAATCATTTACTTAGCTCTAGAAACCATGTACTTTGTAACATCAGCACAGCAAGTATGCTTATATGCTTTCTCATCAGGGATATCGTGTAAAATTCCTACTCAAAAGCCATAACAAGCTCTACCCTGTCCAAGCTGTCCAGCCTTGGGTCTTTTTGAAGTGTTTCAAGTGAGAAAACATTAATTTTCTTTGATCATGGGCTAAATTTTGTGAAGCATGTATCTCAATATAGAATGTTATCCAAAAAGCAGGATTGTTCAACAGACAAAAGATAAGCATATACAGTATAATGTGTGATTTTTTGTTTCCACAAAAGTTTAAGAAGGACGCATAACACACTCAATAATTACTTTGGAAGACAACTATCATTACCTTAGAAGCATCGGTTTTATCAAATTTCTTAAACAGCTCAAGGACTCGGTCCAGTATTTGATCAGGGCTGGTTGTTGTTGATGAGCACATCTTGCGACCCAATTGCTTGAGCACATTCCAATTGTCAGCTAATAACCAACTTTCAACTGATACCCCCACCCTCACATGCTCCAAGATAGAATCTCTTTTCTTAAGAACTGAGAAAGCAGAAAAAACTAAGTCAATACAACACTGTTCCAATATGAAGCACACATTATATTATAGAAAGGATATGGGTAATAACAAGAGTGGAATGAAGAAAGGAACTCATAAGTTTGAACCAGTTAGGAAGGTTCT